>CM068826.1:8490059-9030059 GCA_028554795.2 Sinohyriopsis cumingii | reverse complement strand
TTGACCCACTTCACTACTGTTGACATGTTAATTTTGAATTAAAAACATACTAGACATAAACACCTTGTATGCAATTATACAATTTAAGATGATTCTATATATATTTTTTCTCGTGCGCGATAAATAAACAAATAAAGGAATACTTAGAGAAATGATCGTTCTTGCATTCTCCATAAGTATGCAAATCTAAACGTCACTGCACTAGCCAGACTGAGATATATTGTGCAGTTACTTTCTGTCAAAAAGTGCAGTGAAAGAAAATGAATAATTTGAATCTGGTTCCATTGTGGGACTTAGGATCAAAATTTTATGAATTTAGTCTCTGGACACAGCCTCCCCACCTAATCCCCATATCCAATTACATATAGTTTTAATTACGCATGACTAGTGTCAGTTTATGATGTTAGTCCCCGGACACAGCCTTCCCCTGATCACCATATCCAATTACGTTTAGTTTTAATTACGCATGACTAGTCTCAGTTTATTATGTTAGTCCCCGGACATAGCCCTCCCCATAATCCCCATATCCAATTAGTTAAAGTGCTGCAGTTCCAGTGTACTTCTTGATATATTTTCTGTTACTCAATTCTGGGACAGCAGTCGTCATGAGAGATCTTACTTTATGTGAGATCTAAATCGCCTCGGTTTCTATTTATCCTTCTTCGCTGACAGATTTCGGTGTGTGGCCTTCTTGCTGTTTAATTGACAAGTGACTAACTCTGTTTGTATGTTTTCTATTTCAGTGCTTACATTGGTACCTAAGCACGTGACTCTGTTTATAGAAATTTATATAAACATCTCTGTATATATTATGCAGACGTCAAAGCAGTTCGGTCTGATCATATGGATATGTTCTGAACATTGGAAATGTCGCCACATTTAATATTATTGAGGGTAGGGATTTGGGCCTACAAGACTAATGGTATATAGCTGACATATATTTACATGTTTTCTAGAAATTTCAAAAATGAATTATGTTTCCAGTTTCATGGAAATTTCTGTTAATATGACCTTTATCTTGGTCCTTTTATTGTTTATATAAAGGTTGTCTATTTTATAATTATTCATTTCTTTCGTTATGTGCAGTTGTGTTAAGATTTAATTTGATAAAAATCTTTAATTATGTATCGGAATTACAAAGTCTCATATAACTTTAGAAAACAAGCACTATTAGCACATCAAAAGTATTCACGTCTATTGTCGACCAGCACAATCAAACTTGGAATTCATTCGGAACACAGCTGGAATTGATTCGGAATGCTTTACTTCTGGAAAAGTGATTTAATTTTTACTACTATTGGGTATTTAATTCTCAATACTGTAAGTTCTTTTTAAATTTTCACTTTGTATTCTATGGAAATATATTGTTGGTTAAAGTTTATAAAACATCTGTGACAGTTATCATACTTTCTTTTTTGTCTTGCATGTTAAATTTATTTTAAGTGACTTTGTTTCTTATCCATTTCAAAGAATTTCAAACAATTGAAGAGAGATCCCATCAACAGGAAGAAAGCAGCATAAACGAAAAACATGAAATATTAGATTGTCAGAATGTGCCTGTAGCGTGTGTAGCATTTGTCTTCATGTAAAATTAATGGCATATGTAGGTCAGACCTTCAATCGGTGTAAAATGTCATGATAACATAAATATCGTACTAAGAACCTGGTGACTTAGGATTAAATACCGTAGAGAAGACGTTTAGGACCTTGCAAAGATACCGAGGAGATAGATGCAATACGAAGCCAATCAATCAACTGATTGCGGATGGCAAAATGATTAGATATGTGAAAGTAAATCGTGATATGTGTCACAAATTAAAGCATAAAGATGAAAACGAGTAAATTCCCTATCAAATTTATTTTTAAAAATAAAGTACATGCTGTATTTAAACAATCTGCAACAAATTCTACAATAACTGAATACATTGATTAAAGAAACGTCGAATAAAATCAGTCTGGTTCAGGGAATCATTAAAAAACACACAGCAAGATGTACACATTTAAAACCATTTAAGTGATTAGGAACGAACTGATCATAAACAAAATAATCTTCTCATTAGGTTGTAAATTTTTAGTTAAAACTAAAAGAAAGAAAATTATCGAGCCATTAAAATGGTATTGAAAACAGGAGTGGCATAAAAAAGATTTGAATATGGTATTAGAATGGGAGCATTGGGAAATCTATAACCATAGAAACTAGTTGGATGCTCCATATCGCAATATGTATAGTTTACTTACAATATTACATTGTTCTAACTCAAAACTCTCCATACTGGTTATTTTTAAATTGAATATGAATGATCTTGCATAAATTGCTGCATAGATTAAAAGCATATTTGAATAAAAATATATATGGAAGAGTTCTTGGATATTTATGTGTCGGAAACAATGGACTGTAATATGATTCATCACGATGTACTGAATACAATTTAAATACAATACGAACTTTACAGCAATCATGTATAATATTTATAACCTTCAACATTTTTCATATATTTTACAATTTTATTCGTATAGATTCTGGCAAGGGCAACAACCTGCAGGCTGATTTCTTATTATCCATTACAACATAATCTGAATAAGGCTCTCGCATAAATACACTTAATGACAAGTATTATTTACAGTGTAATGGAACGTAGTTACATGCCATCTGCAAACAAACAATGTTTAATTTTTGTTGCATCTAAATACATAGACGTGGGCAAGAAACTCGTTATGAAATTTAAACATGGCTATTCATAATTTCAAACTAATGTATGTAACAATGTTTGGTGAAGTAAATCTTAAATCATTCATCATTAAATAAATAAATGGAGAGTGCAAACGCGTTTCCTTAGTTACATCTTTCAGCACAGGTAATGGCACCAACGAACAATTTATTGGAGATGCAACAAATTTAATGGTCTGTTTATGATCAACAAGATGCCATCTTTTCACGTTATTAGAAGACCTTTTCTATCTGTATGTGTCTATTCATCCCTATGACACTTAATACAACCTGTATATGTATATTCATCCCTATGACACTTAATACAACGTATATGTGCCTATTCATCCCTATGACACTTAATACAACCTGTATGTGTATATTCATCCCTATGACTCTTAATACAACCTGTATGTGTATATTCATCCCTACGACACTTAATACAACCTGTATGTGTATATTCATCCCTATGACACTTAATACAACGTATATGTGCATATTAATCCCTATGACACTGAATACAACCTGTATATGTATATTCATCCCTATGACACTTAATACAACCTGTATGTGTATATTCATCCCTATGACACTTAATACAACCTGTATGTGTATATTCATCCCTATGACACTTAATACAACCTGTATGTGTATATTCATCCCTATGACACTTAATACAACGTATATGTGCCTATTAATCCCTATGACACTGAATAGAACCTGCATGTGTCTATTCATCCATATGACACTTAAGACAACCTGTAGGTGTATATTCATCCCTATGACACTTAATAAAACCTGTATGTGTATATTCATCCCAATAACACTGAAAACAACCTGTATGTATATATGCATCCCTATGACACTTAAGACAACCTGTATGTGTCTATTCATCCCAATAACACTGAATACAACCTGTATGTGTCTATTCATCCCTATGACACTTAATACAACATGTATGTGTACATTCATCCCTATGATACCGAATACAACCTGTATGTGCCTATTCATGCCTGTGACACTTGATTCAACCTGAGTGTTTATTCATCTCTATAACACTTAATAAAACCTGTATGTGGTTATTCATCCCTATACCATTAATTGAACATATGTGTCTATTCAACAATATAACACTTAATACACCTGTATGTGTCTATCCATCCCTTTGACACTTAATAGAATCTGCATGTACCTATTCATCCCTATGACACTTAATACAACGTGTATGTGTCTGTTCATCCTTATGACACTGAATACAATCTGTATGTGTCTATTCATCCCTATGACACTGAATACAACCTGTATGTGTCTCATCATTTCTAGGACACTTAATTATACCTGTATGTACATATTTATCCCTATAACACGTAGTACAACCAGTATGTACATATTCGTCCCTATGACACTTAATGCAACTAGTATGTGTCTATTCATCCCTATGACACTTAATACAAAGTGTATGTGTCTATTCATCCCTATAACACTTAATTCAGCCTGTATATTTCTATTCATTCCAAAGACACTTAATTCAACATGTGTGTGTCTATTCATCCCTATAACAATTACATGTACCTGTGTGTGTCTATTAAACCATATAACACTTAATACAACCTGCATTTGTCTATTCATCCCTTTGACACTTAATAAAATATGTATGTACCTATTCGTCCCTATTTTCTATGCTCTGTTTTGTTGGTTGTAATATTGTTGCTTGTTAGATATCGCACATCCGATGCATGTTTGTCTGTTCATTCTCGCATTATTTGTAAAGCTTACGTTGCACTAAAGGTTTCCACTCCTATTTCACTGCAATATTTTTGCTCTTGTAAACAGTTATCTTATTTATTATAGATTCAAAATATTTTTCTCTATTTCTGTTCTAATTTTATCTATTGAAGTATCAATTTGTTTTTGTACACAATCTGCATTTCCTGCGTCAATTTTCTACCTAGCCTGCTAGATTGTTTATTGTTGACCTTATTGTCACTGCTATTTATTTGGCCACGTGTTGGACCTATTCCAGTTACCAACGTTAACTTTTCTCCTTCGTTTGCTATTGCATGGCTTTGACATTGCCTTTATACGTTAGCATTTTCTAGTTAAACAAATTTTAATATGAAAACATTTAAGTTGAAGAAGGAACTCATTAATTTATTTCCTTTTTATTTATGAGCAGCAAAATAAGTTAGAATGAAATTACTATCTACGTACAATATGTCATGTTATTATAGCCCCATCATCACGTATCTTTTTATACCTTTAATTAATTTACCTGCAATTCAATCCACTCGTCTTATGAAATTGCTCGAAAATTGTTTATATCTGCATTTAAAATGTTGATTTCATGTTCCAACTTAGTTCTCAGGATGGCAGCTTCAGATATTTATTAAATACATGTGAAAACGTATATGTTTGTATTCCATGCGTATATGCTTATCACGTCGATTGAGATATATTCATTTAAATTATTATGAATATTCATCTATGAAGATATTGCAACAGAACACAAGTAGATTCAACTATTACCAATAGTTTATTATGATTTTGAGTGCGTGAGATGTACACATATGTGACAAAAATGACCTCTATATATAACTGTTATCTTAATCATACTAACAATATTTATTGCAATCAAAGTGTGAGATTACATAGATATTTGTCTCCATAATTCTATAAATCAGTCTCATCAAGCGACCAAAAATAATTTAAGGCCATATTTAATCTGTGAATGCAGATTAATGGTAGCATAGAAACTTGACCATATAGATTGTCAACATTGATATAATGAAATTATACATAGTAAAAACAACTACAAAGAGTAAATCAAACAGCCAATCTTTCTTTGATTAACAATAGCAAGGCCCCCGTTCACGGTTACGAATGAGGACAAACTTGCAGGAATGTGACATTTTATATTATTGCTAGCACATAAATTTCAAGCACAAAATATATGTAGTGGATGCCAAGATATCTCTATTTTCATGCCTTTGAGAACAGGAGTAAGGCTTTGATTGATATCATTTACACGTGCCTTTGGAAAGATGAGTAAGACTTTGGTTGGTACCATTTACACGAGCCTTTGGAAACATGAGTAAGGCTTTGACTGATACCATTTACACGTGCCTTTTGGAAACATGAGTAAGGCTTTCATTGATACTATTTACACGTGCCTCTGGAAACAGGAGCAAGGATTTGACAGATATCCTTTCTAGGTGCCGTTACGAACAAGAGTTAAGCTTAAAAAGCTACCATTTAAATGTGCCTTTGGGAACAATGGTAATGCTTGATTGATGCAATTTCATGTACATTTTGGGAACAGAAGTAAGGCTTTGATTGATACCCATTACACGTGCCTTTGGAAACGGAAGTAAGGCTCTGAATGATTTCCTTTTTACATGTCTTTGTATGCAGGGGTAAGGTTGTGATTGATATCATTAACACATGTCTTTGAAAACAGGATTAAGGCCTTGATTGTTACCTTTTAAAAGTGCCTTTGGGAAACGAATTAAGGCGTTGATTGTTACCCCTTTCGTGTGCCTTTAAAAACAGCAGTAACGGTTTGATTAATACGTCCCATGTTTCACATGACTTGGGTTGCAGGAGTAAGGCATTGATTGATGCCTTTTATAGTTCCCAAAGGCATGTGAAAAGGGTATCAATCAAAGCGTTACCGCTACACACAAAAGCATGTCTTTGTGTGCAGGAGTAACGCTTTGATTGATACCCTTCCACGAGCCTTTTCAAAAAACAGTAATGCTTTGGTAAAAAAAACCAATTCACATTTTCTTCAGGAAACAATAAAGCAATAACTGACACCCTTTTCAGGTGCCGTTATTAACAAGGGTAATGTGTGATTGCTACCATGTCCACGGGCCTCTGTGAACAGTGATAAGGCTTAATTGCTATCTTTTCACGTGCCTATGAGAACAACAGTAACGCTTTGATTAAAACCCATTTCACGTATCTTCATCATGAAAACAATAGGGCTTTCATTGATATCCCTTTCAGTTTCCGTTATAAACAGGAGTAAGGCTTGATTGCTACCATTTTCAAGTGCCTTTAGGAACATGGGCAAGGCTTGATTGATACCTTTTCAACGTGTCGTTATGAAGGCTTGATTGATGCCATTTCATGTGCCTTTGTGAACAGGAGTAACTTTTTGTGATTGATACTCTTTTCACGTGTATTTGAAAAGAACAGTAATGTTTCGATTAAAGCCCTTTTCACGTGTATTTGAGAAAAACAGTAATGCTTTGATTAAAACCCGTTTCATGTGTCTTCAGGAACAAAATAAGGCTTTGATTGATATCGTTTACAGATCTCTTGATGAACAGGAGTAAGGCTTAATTGCTACTATTTTCACATGCCTTTGAGAACAGGGATAAGACTTGATAGATACTCTTTCTTGTGCCTTTGAGAACAAGAGTGTATCTTAGACTGTTACTATGTTACATATGCATTTGAGAACAGGCACACGGCTTGTATTGACAAACCTTTTTGCATTCCCTATTATTTCCAAAAAAAGAAATGTTTCTCGTGCTGCAACATTTCCCATTGTCAAGAAGGTTTGGTGTTTCAAAGCCTTATGGTCGCTATTTTCATGCAAATGTTTTGACTGTCGTATTAAACTGCGCACTGAATGGCAATTCTCTGTTTACTTGATATCTATAGAACTGAATGCTGATAATCAATATGGAACATTTAATATCTTGAGACTGATTGCATCTGTTTTTTCAAATATTCTACGAAACTTTCTTTACGTCATGTTTTACAGGACAAGAAGAACATTAATTAATGTAAAGAATGGAAAAAAACAGGCTACCTAATGCATAATTCTTTGAATGTGTTTAATGGGCGACCACACGTTTGGTACACTTTGATAGGTAATCCATGATTTCCCCTTCATCATCAGCACAATACCTCCTCAAAAGAGTTGTTGTTGTTTGGGGGTTTACTGTCATTTCTCAATGCAGGATAGACTATATATGACGGCCAGTATAACTGATGGAGGAAGAACCCGGAAAATAACCCAGACCCCAGTAAGAACCACCGAGCCACGGAAGTTCTTGGCAACCCTTTCAAATACCGACATTTGGCCCAGCCCGAAACTCGAACCCAGGTGGGACAGAAGTTAAATGACAGTGATCGGTAAAGTCGACATGTTTATCTTATGTACATCCTTAATGACATTTATTGGATAAATTATTTTATATACAGCCTTAAAGACCATCATAGGATCATTATATGTATATACAGCCTTAAAGACCATCATAGGATCATTATTAGTATATACAGCCTTAAGAAGAATCATTTTATAGTATCTCTCTATCTAACTATCTAACTATCTATCGATATATATATATATATATATATATATATATATATATATACGAAAATTATCAAATGAAAAATAGTTTTTCGAAAAATCCATCTAAATTGAATGTTATGTAGATTCAAATTATTTGTATGAATTTTATTTGAAGTCTTGAAAATTGTCTGAAACAAAACAAAGCCCGTTATATCATCATTCATCTTTTAATCTTTATAATATTAATATTCCACTATCAAATGCCATTATTTTTTAATATCAACAGTTCTCTGAAATAATCAACAATTCTTGAACAATTCCCAGGAACCGAAGCCGTTCAAACATTTTCTCCCCCACTTAATGTTACTTTAACTGTTCGTTCTTGATAGGTTCCTCTCATGCATAGAAAACCCTTGAACTAATGAACAACTCCCTCTCACTGAGCCACCTGTGTTAATTTGCACAAAGGATCTCTATATTTAGTTGCTTCTTTCCCAATACAGCTTAAACATTCTCATATCTGCTTCGTACTGCTGTGTTTGAACATCTTTTCCTGCATTAAAATTTGTAAAGAATCGGGGTCTCTTGTCTTAAAATATGGCTCAAGTAGTGCTTCTTTTCCAGTGTGTCATTTATTTTACAGTCGAAAAGCAATTTGTACAACATTAAGAAAAATATAAAAGCACGATAAATTTCTTTGAAATTATTTGCGATGAGAATGAGAGCGAGATAAAAAAAAAATCTAAGCAAAGTAATCATTCGATATCTTCATTCTGTAAATGACTATTCTTGGTCATAACTCATCCCTGTGAGAGATTAGGCAATGTTCAGCCGTTGGGACTGTATCATGTTGTTCAATGATCTATAACATTTTGGATGATTTCTGCATGCGGCTTTTCAAGTTTGCAAATGGCAGGTCATGTGTAATTTTGTATACTTCAAACATATACATGCGATTTAAATACACGCTCTTTAACATGCATTTAAATGATATTTGGTGTCACATATACTTTGAATTATCGGCTTAATAATCCAAATGAATAATTGCACAACATTATAATGCGCTTGGAAAAGATATTTTAAAACTGAATTACTTTCTCTTTCAATCTCTTCATCTGAAAACAAGAAAACGATTACAGGGGATCATTTATCACAATCCCAAGGTGATCCAAAATAGGAAAGAATAATCGTAATTTCATTATTGATAGAATTTTTGCAAAGTAATAAAACACCAGGAAACAATCAACAAGGATAAGATGAAAACTGCCATTTTTAAGTGTTTGGTATTTTTTGGATTTTATTACATCAACGGTCTTTTTTATAATTGATGCACGTAATTATATAACTTTATGTAAAAATGGGGAAAGAAATAATAGCTTACATAAAAAGTATTTATTACCTAAAAGATATGAGCTTGGAGGACTTGCAGTCGAGATATAGCTTCTAATATCAAGAACAGAGTAAAACATTTAATTGAAAAAGGCGTTCATTTAAAACGCTTGTGGACTATAATAAATGTATATATGTATGTATGTTTGGCTACTAGCTTGTGTGTGTGATTTGGAATTTTAACAATGCTTTAACAACTTTTCAGTCATATCGCTACGATTGCGACAGTTTTTAGTGATGTCTAGCACTGGTGCATCATGCCGTAGACATGCAGCATGATGTCCCATCAAACGATATTATCATTATTGTCCAGCAGTTTGAAAACTAGCTACATTGAAGTCATTACAGTCCGATTTCAAGTTTTCTTTATAATCCATATTGTTACGAGTCAAGGCTCTAACAAAAAATAACAGAAAAAAAGTGAAGAAAACAAGCTTTGTAAAATTTAATAAATAATCTATTTCCCTAGAATATCAAGTGAAAAAATATGAGAAAAAAGAACTTATGGTTTTACGAATCAAGTCCGAAAAAAATCCATGAATTAAAAAATAGAAGCCCTAGTAATACAAAGCCCTGAATGAAACTGAGTTCGAATCCCGATGAATTCCAAAATGGAAGACGATAACGTCTGTTGTAACCTGAGAAATGCTGTAGTGTCAACAGTCTCTTGTTGAATCACAGAAAATATTGTTCCAGTTTTTGAATTCGGTAGATATTTCGATAAATGTCCTTGTACAAGAAATAATTTAGACCACTTTAATATTTCCAGGGAAAATAATCACTTGAAATCCAATGATTTCAAAAAAATAAAATCTCAGCCCAAACTGGTCACAACAACGCGACTTTACGTGTCAAAAGTTTAAAGCCCACTGACTACTTCTATACAAAACATTATATTTAAGGCTAACTTGAGACGCAAAACAGATTGCCGATGTGGGTCAACCTTCTAGAAATGGAAGTATGTGACATGATAAATATCACGTAGTCCAAGTATGGCTTTGACTTAACATAATATTTTTTATTCTGAAAAAGAAATAATAACACTTAAAAAGTTGTTTACTAAAACTATCACTGGTTCTGAATCAAGGCCAGAAACTAGATACGGTGTTTCTATTATTAGTTGTTTATAATAAAAAAAAAATGTCAGATCCAATAGAACTGACCTGAATTTCTGGACAATGACAAATCCAGTAAATAAGTTACATTACAATATCATAAAATGGAATAAAACAATTAAAACTAACAAACAAAAACTTAAATTAAATCAAATATACATAACAATATTTTCTTTCCAACTTTATAAGGATCATAAAACCCAGTCAGAAAGTGAATCTTGTACGGATTCTCAAACATGATGAAACAACAAATGGATACTATCGTCCCCATCCTTTGATTTTGTTTCTATGAAACAAAATGTATTCGTTGCTTACTCGGTCTTAGGTAATTAGCCGACACGATCTACCATTCGTTTGCTACATGGTCCGTCAAATGCAAGAATATGTTGCAGATGAGCCTTATGTATATTCTAATTTTGTTTTCATATTACTTGTCAAATATGTCAAGATCTATATTGTTTAGATCATGCTTCATTTACGTACGATAACAATGATGCAAGATCTTTTATAAGAAATAAGAAAATTAGACAGGGGTTTGCTAGAACCAACAAATGTGTTTCTTTCAATTCGGTGGTATTAAGCTATTTGAAACAAGAATATCTGGAACAGCTTCGTTTTTATTATGTGCACTCATTTCAACATATAGCAATCAGAAACAAAGTCCCCTTTCTGAGACAAGAATTTCCGATCCGTCTTATCCGAATTTGTTTCTAGTGATTGTACCAGTTTAAGATTTGGAAGTACTCGCATAAAACTAAATATTATCAAGAAAAACCTGCTGAGAGGAAGTTTTATTTGTTGACCATCTGACTCAGGCTGCAACTCTTCGAGATACATTCCGGGACCATGTCATAATTACCACATTGTTCTTATGAGAGTGAAGTGTAGCTATCTTTGCCTTGAAGCATACTATTCAAGAAGAAAGTACAATGCTATGTTAGCCATATCTAATTTTCATGGGATTTTATTTGCGTTTATCTTCAGCATATGCCAGTGACAAATTCATGAATTCCAGGTCGAAAATTAGATACATATAACTGGGACAGCGGGTTATTAGTTCAGACATAAAGAGAATGCTGAAAATCAGCTAAACAAAATATAAACAACGTGACAAATAATTATGATACATCAAGTAATGGCCATGCAAAACTCAGATTATTGGTATGTGTTTAATAAATGGAATATACATGGCCGGATCGGGGAGTTTAGTCCAGGGTTTTCGCCCCTCAACCAAAGCTAAAAAAACTCACAAACAATCGTGCAGTCAATGGTCAATGGTCACTTGAAATATGACCATCGTTTAATAGGGATATTTGCACACTTTGAGTAGATAGACAATTAGAAGTTTGTTTTTGGTGCCTTTTCGAGGAACGTAAGAGCCCTTTTGAAATTTTGGAAACCCTCCCCCAGCACTGATCCGACCGTGCTATGAAGACTCTCAATTGTCGTCACTGTGCCGAAAAAAAAATATATTTTCTTTTGCAATCATGCATGAGGGAAAACACCATAGTTACATCTTCAAAAAGAAAGGCTAAAAGCCAAAGGTAATGAACATTGTTCATGTCCATCTTTTCATTTAAAGTAAAACACAACAAGCCAATACTGCGGTTATTTGAGTCTACATATTAGATTAATACTATGATAGTAAAATTTCAAATAGTTTTACTTTGTTTGTTAAAGAGCGTTATTCTGCAGGGAAACCTATTCTCGGTCAAATTCATTCAATGATTCTCAGTGATGATTAACACAAAATAAAGTAAAAGCTGTCTGCATTTGTTACCATTTATTACAAGAAAGGACAAATATTATTACAATTATGCATAAATCGAGTAAAACATTACAACAAAATTGATCGGAATTGTATGAATCTACTTTGTATAAAAACAAAGACTCTTCTGGTTATTGATTTAAATTTTAACATAATTTTCTCTCCTATTTGAAACAAAAATAAATAGTTGGGCTAATAGTAAAAAAATAATCCAATTACAATCACTTCACATGGGTTTGTTAATTGACAATTCTCTTTAATGCATTTTCAATTAAAATGTTAAAAAGCTGTTTAAGAAATTTAATACAATAAGACACAAACTTCGTCTTTTACTAGCAGCTTCAGATCTTCCCCTAATCTCTGTGTAGATTAGCCTCAAGGAAGTTTACTGGAGTATTGGAGGCCTACTATAAACCAAAACAATAATCTGGTTGTTATTTGAGATATGACAATGTGATAACATCATCAAGTATTTCAATTAGAGTTACAGTTCCTAATACTTTTTCGATACATAATTGCAACATTTTCGTATTAAATATATGAAGTTTTTTGCTGGTTAAAAACACAAGCACCTATGAAGTGCCGACGACCGAAACTGTACTCATATTTTCTTATTTTTCTAAGTACAGAAATAATCTAACTCTCTTACAGTGCTGAACATTCATATAATTTTGAAATTAAAGAGAAAAGAAAAATGAAGATTTACTAAACGTGAATCGATTGTCTTCAAGTTCACAAAGCCTTGATCAAATCTGCCTTCGGTAATTATTAGATTGGGCCATTCCACTTTATTTTGGCCACAAGTGCTCTCAAATGTGATGCAGTTGGTGTGAATCATATCCGCATTTGAATGCTGCTCTGTGAAGGGAAGTTGATTCTTTAATGCAGCAAAGTGTGAAATTTTTTTGAACGATCGTACTACTGCAGTACAAATGTTATTTTGGTTGACGTTTTATCTCAAAAATTAGGTCATCTTCCTTGCCACACCAGTTTAAAATTTGACTATTCTGCTCCAAGCACTATTGCGTAATAAAATTTATGCAAGATGGTTCAAAAATGTACCAAAGATATACAAGAAGATAGAAAACAAGATAAAAACTAGAAACAGTTTCAAAACGCTTTCAACGCCTTTTAAAAACATTGTAGAGGCAATGAAGACACATGCAAACGTTTTGTGGATATAAAATGTCTAGATGCATTTGACTAATACATACACCAGCTAAAACAAATACCTACACGGATAAAAGTATAAAATGTCTGGATGCATTCGACTAATACATACACCAGCTAAAACAAATACCTACATGGATAAAAGTATAAAATGTCTGGATGCATTCGACTAATATATACACCAGCTAAAACAAATACCTACATGGATAAAAGTATAAAATGTCTGGATGCATTCGACTAATACATACACCAGCTAAAACAAATACCTACACGGATAAAAGTATAAAATGTCTGGATGCATTCGACTAATACATACACCAGCTAAAACAAATACCTACACGGATAAAAGTATAAAATGTCTGGATGCATTCGACTAATACATACACCAGCTAAAACAAATACCTACACGGATAAAAGTATAAAATGTCTAGATGCATTCGACTAATACATATACCAGCTAAAACAAATACCTACACGGATAAAAGTATAAAATGTCTGGATGCATTCGACTAATACATACACCAGCTAAAACAAATACCTACACGGATAAAAGTATAAAATGTCTGGATGCATTCGACTAATACATACACCAGCTGAAACAAATACCTACACGGATAAAAGTATAAAATGTCTGGATGCATTCGACTAATACATATACCAGCTAAAACAAATACCTACACGGATAAAAGTATAAAATGTCTGGATGCATTCGACTAATACATACACCAGCTAAAACAAATACCTACATGGATAAAAGTATAAAATGTTTGGATGCATTCGACTAATACATATACCAGCTAAAACAAATACCTACACGGATAAAAGTATAAAATGTCTAGATGCATTCGACTAATACATACACCAGCTAAAACAAATACCTACACGGATAAAAGTATAAAATGTCTAGATGCATTCGACTAATACATATACCAGCTAAAACAAATACCTACATGGATAAAAGTATAAAATGTCTGGATGCATTCGACTAGTACATACACCAGCTAAAACAGATACCTACACCGATAAAAGTATAAAATGTCTGGATGCATTCGACTAATACATACACCAGCTAAAACAAATACCTACACGGATAAAAGTATAAAATGTCTAGATGCATTCGACTAATACATACACCAGCTAAAACAAATACCTACACGGATAAAAGTATAAAATGTCTGGATGCATTCGACTAATACATACACCAGCTAAAACAAATACCTACACGGATAAAAGTATAAAATGTCTAGATGCATTCGACTAATACATATACCAGCTAAAACAAATACCTACATGGATAAAAGTATAAAATGTCTGGATGCATTCGACTAGTACATACACCAGCTAAAACAAATACCTACACGGATAAAAGTATAAAATGCCTGGATGCATTCGACTAATACATACACCAGCTAAAACAAATACCTACACGGATAAAGGTATAAAATGTCTGGATGCATTTGGCTAATACATACACCAGCTAAAACAAATACCTACACGGATAAAAGAAAATCTACTTGTCGTTTTCAAATTTGATGAAATGAATGGGGCAAATAAAATAAATGGGGCAAATGAAATGAATGTGGCAAGAGAAAGCATTGGCAGTAGAGACAAATCTGTCCTATCAAGAGGAAACGTGGAAGGAAATCCAGTCAAAGCTTAGAATAGCTACATATTCTTTTCGAAAAGTCACTGAACATGAAAACTAGAAGATGCTAAAAATATTATACATGTATCGATAGAAACGAACAAATTTGTTGACAAATGGCAACTATCTCAACATCTCCTTGAATGATTCGTACCATATTTTCAAATCACAACTACAATTTTAATTACGTGCAGACATATATTAAATTAAGCATGTGTGTGATGGATGTATCGCCGTTTCGGCTAGGGTTACGCTAATGCAATACATCAAATAAATAAGCCGACTCCCCTTCTGGTGTCTTCTTCTTGATAATAACCACTGATCGGATTCGGCAGGGATATGGGACTTCAAGCTTATGAAACGAATAAGTCCGCTTCTTACATAATTTGATGGGTAGACAGTAAACTTGCATAACTTTAAACACGTTTTAAAGTTTGTTAGTACACGAATAAAGACAGTATCATCTTTTTCCGGTACATGGCAAGTTTTATTGAAGAAAACCGGCATACACCTGTGTATCGTAAACTCTGTGTATGAATTCATTTATTTTGTTGTTGGGTATATATCAGAAATGAAACTGCTGTACAATGTGTTATATATATATATATATATATATATATATATATATATATATATATATATATATATATATATATATATATATATATATTCTTTATTTCAGCCCAACTCCGTGCATGTAGATTAAATATAGATAAAAAGTAAACGTATTTGCAAAATTCATAAATATTTTATGTACAAGCATACAGACACATCTGTGACAATGGACTGTGCCCTGCATTGTTAAGAATGAAATTACGTAGCACATTTAAGTAGTACTTTGATCCATCGATTTATAATAGAAGAATTTAAATGAATGTTATAGTTCCACAGAGATTTCAAGATACAGTTCTTGCTATTAGATATTTTTGTCATCATTGAGAATACACACTTTCTCATTACTTCATCAAAACTGAATACGCTATAATTTACAAACATGTTGAAGGCACTCCTCCTTTCTGGAAAGCTAAATAGAAAATAAAAACTGTTATTTTAGCCAATAACTAGTCTTTTTTCATACGTTACCTAAAGTTTGTCCACAGAGGAGCACAATAATTTGAGCGTCAATAAGATTGTAATCATCTAAATTTGATATTCAATGAACAGTTCTTAAATTTACGTAGAAGCATGTTTGTTCGAGTACACACACATCTGTAATGACTCATAGTATCTTTATCATCAGACTAAATCAATTTTAAAATCTGACCCAAATTACCCAAATTACCTATAACTTATACTTAAGAAAGATATATATATATATATATATATATATATATATATATATATATATATATATATATATATATATATATATATCAAAGGTATTAATACAGTAAATTGGTACAGTAGTATTTAATTTTTGTCTCCTGATCTGTGAATGTAAATATTGCCAATATTACCAACTGAGTAAATAAAATAATCACTGTAGGAAACTTGTAATGAGTTTATGTTGAATCTAGTAGGAACATGCTTGTGTGTGTGTGTGTGTGTGTGTGTGTGTGGAGAGAGAGAGAGAGAGAGAGAGAGAGAGAGAGCATTAATATAATTGAAAACAATTTGTAATAAAAAGGGAATATGTAATAAATACAAACCAATATAAGTGATTTGATCGAGCAGGGGTAAAGACATTTTTGTTACGACAGAATATATATCTTTGCCCGATGGCCTAGAACTATTTCTACGCCGTGTCCGACTCGTTCTATCGGTTGACTCGTAACAGAACACTCGTTTAGTTTTGTCTGTTTCGAATCAATAACGATATATTTCACTGATATATTTCACTGAGCCGTTTAATTAAAACGTACCTGATTATTTTCGCCCACGAGATGAAATATAGATGTTATTCATTCCGAACAAGCAAATTTTCTTTTAATGTTAGGCTCAGAAGTAGCTAGGTGAAATATATACTGGCGTGACCTCAGAGGTAGCTAGGTGAAATATATACAGGCGTGACCTCAGAGGTAGCTAGGTGAAATATATACTGACGTGACCTCAGAAGTAGCTAGGTGAAATATATACTGGCGTGACCTCAGAAGTAGCTAGGTGAAATATATACTGACGTGACCTCAGAAGTAGCTAGTTGAAACATATACTGGCGTGACCTCAGAAGTAGCTAGGTGAAATATATACTGGCGTGACCTCAGACGTAGCTAGGTGAAATATATACTGGCGTGACCTCAGAAGTAGCTAGGTGAAATATATACTGGCGTGACCTCAGAGTTGATCGGTATAAGGATAATATCCAGAATTGGGTTGCAACATTTTTGGAGCTTATTTAGCTACTAGGACGCAGAGTACATGAACTAGTTTAATGCGAGCATAGCTATACAAAGTAGTCCACAATTGCAGATTTCCATCATCACGTGACCATCCTTTCATACTAGTCAAGATAAACATTACTTACAATAAATTTACCTATCAAAATGAGTACTGGTACAATATACGTGTCCTATAAACAGACCGTTCGGAACCGATAGAAGTAGATACGTGGTACAGCTTCAATGGTGCAGCTTCGAATCAGAAAGTCGATGTTGTTTGCATTTTATTTTATTTTTTTCTTTCAAAATAAATTGTATTGTCATTAACATTTTTGAGGGGTTAATCAATTCAAGATCAAAGTTGATTTTATGGCAATTTCATCACCTTTTTTCTGTCTTGATAAATGTTATGGTAAAGACAGGATTTTATTTTTTGACGTATTCACATTCGTATCATAGTGCAGTCTCTCTGCATTACACAATCCGAACGCTGTTGCCATTATCATAGTTGTTGAAAACGTTTTTTTTTTTTTTGAAAACTAAAATAGGTTTAAAAATAATTTAAAGATCACACTTAAATTGTCACCTTCTCTGAGAAAATATGGAAAAGTATGGAAACTCAGGAATCATCTTATGGAATCCAGCTCACCGATGTGTCCTTCTTTGAACGTGTACCTTCGACAATGACAGACTATGTATTGCAATAAATGAATGGTTGTATCCATTTATGTATGTTACTTGTGATACCATAGTGGTTTATTTTCCTTGGACATGAATCACGCAACTCCCCACAGTGGGTTACTTCCCAATAGAAGGACAATAGAAACGGTGCCGCAACGCTGTAAATTTGGTGGTAAAATACCGTATGTAGAAAGTCATACGCCTTAATAACTGTATCAAGCTCGCTTTCTATAACATAATGCGATCTCTTATCTCCAATAACTAAACAGAATAATAGAATCTATCATTTGCATTAGTGTGGGGGTCCGAATTGTGCCTCACACATGAGGCTGACGTACAGCGTTGATCCCATGAGTGGAATACTTCTATCCTACAAGGGAGCATGATCAAGGTGTTTTTTCTTCTTACAATTACAGCAAAACTCTAAAAGATAGTTTTCCTGTTTACATGCATGGTGATAAAAGCCATTTAAATCCATGTGCAGAATTTTATATCTAAGTTAATATGAGCTAATAATAATGAACTTGTGGCAACTCAACGGCAACACGCCGACGGCAACACGCCGACGGCAACACGCCGACTTGCTCTACAGGATACTATACAAGCTTTTTCTCCAGCTCTTATTTTGCATGACTTTTTCGGTCTGGAACATCCGAGGTTACCTCCATTCTATGTGCTGGGGGGGAGGGCTCTGCCAGTAGTGTGAAGTTCTGAGAGAGTGAGTGGTATAAAGTACAGGTGTTTCCATGTGCAACCCACACAGCAGAGAGAGAGAGAGAGAGTGTGTGTGTGTGTGTGTGTGTGTTTGTGTGTGTGTGATTTGGATTATTAACTTAGCTTTATCAATGTTTCGGTCATATCGCTACGACGTCTACAGTGTGGCAGTTTATAGTGATGTCTAGCACTGGGGCATCATGCCGCAGACATATAGCATCATCTCCCACCCAATCACATTACCCTGACACTAAGTCAAGCAGTCCTAACACTAACCTCCTAATGCTGAGCACCTAGTGATGCAGCTGTTAGTACCATTTTTATAAGTCTTTGGTATGACTCAGCCGGGGTTCGAACCCACGACCTCCCGCATCCGAGGCGGACGCTCTAAAAGCTAGGCAACCGGAGTGGTCGACAATGGAGAGAATTGTCACATACAACTATGTTATTTTGATGTGCTGTGACTGAAACTTCTTTGGATATTTGTGAAACTGAACATGATCTTCATCTAACCGAAATGGCTGTTTGCATGTGGTCGATAAATCAGCATGGATTCCTCTAAGTACATATTAAATAGGGGGTCGGGGAAACGAGTTTTGCCACATTAGACATTACCAGATTCGGAAAATGCAATGAATAATTATTAAATGTATAAATTGGAAGACAAATGATCCGCCTTTCTTTCAATTTAACTCTAAAGTCCCAGAAGTCAAAATGACTAAGCAGAGCTAGCGATTTTGTAATAGGAGCAAATTTGAAACAAACCAAGCCGTATGCTCTAAAACCAAAATTACAACATCTAACTTTTGAGACAAAGATAAACTGTATACCCTTTAACCAAAGTTACAACCATCAAATGATTCACTAACAATTAAAACTTATTTTAATAAAACTTAAGTCATACGTGATATTTTTAAATAGCCAGGATAAGCAGTTAAGGGAAACCTGGGATATTGTTTTTCTTTAAAAATCTAACCCCATGCAAAATAAGAAACAGCAGAGTGATACCTTAAAGGTAAACAATACGTTCCCTTTAACCGGAACACTTCATCCCAGCCAGGGAAAGGTATTTATCTGATATATTTCTCAGTTAGGCATTTTTATCCACAGTGCATACCGCTAAGCCCGTCCAGTTCCATACCTCGTCTACATACTATTTGGCACGAAATAAAGCAAATTGAAAAGTTCTGCAATATGATTGTAAAGATCAATTTGTTTCAATATATCTTTCAATCCAGCCATTTTCATTTCCTGACATGTCGAAAGAATATTTGGTCCATTCTTACTTTGATCATGAATAACCTGGTTTGTTTGTTTGATTGATTGGTGCTTAACAGCACCGTAGCAGATAATTGGATATTTAGTGTTGAGGCAATGATAGTAAACTGACGTGACCTTGGGCACGCTACAACAGCTGATCCTTGACCTTGAAGTTGCCAATCGAGCACTCTAACACTGAGTCATGGCGGCTCCTCAAGCATAATCTAAAAGATAAAGTAAGAAAAGTTGAATTAGTATCCAAGAGCTTTCACATGACAAATGTAATTGGCAAAATTAATATACTAAAAGCGTGTACGATTATTTTTCTTCGTTTCCATGAAAGTGAAAAATAGCTGTGTGACATTAACTTTTCGTCGTTATCGACACAGCGCCAAAGAAAGCCATTTTTCCGTGTGTACACACATTAAGAAAGGCCATCTTACGTGAAATATTATATTTACAAATTCAAGACATACAATTTAGATTGTATTGCTGGAAACTAATAAATGAAGAACCGTCAATAACAAGTCACAAATAAAATATTACCGCCCAGCCATTAAAGACTAGGAAATATTCGGAGTAAAGTCCCAGTATTTTGATTACGTATCGTCCATTTTGGATTTCAAAAGACCAACGCATGTTTTTGTTTAAATCTATAAACGTAGATTTATTTTAATGACCGAAATGTGACTCTAAGCTCTATTAATGCAAGAGAGAGAGAGAGAGAGAGAGAGAGAGAGGCATATGAGTGACAATAGAAGATGAAACGAAGAATACAAAAAATTTATGTATAGGACTTACTGTTTGATATATTAATATATATATATATATATATATATATATATATATATATATATATATATATATATATATATATATAAACATATTAGCTTAGATTCGGGCATCAAGTTTCTTTTTGAGACTTTGTGTTGTGTTGTTAGGTGCTGAGGTACACGAAATTAGTAACAGTTTGATTGATTTATGCTGTACATTTGTTAATCATTTTCTAGACGGCAGATTAGATGGCGATGAAGCCGAAGATTTTACATGTCTTGCAAGCAGGGAAAGTAGCCTAGAAGACTGTACAATAATATCGTTAGATTTACATAAGCATGTTGAACGACTCACTATTGAAATGAGATCTGAATCGGATCATTTACCGATCGAAGTTACAATAATAAATATTATATGAAAATCAAAATGTTCTGGATGATATAAGTGTATATACAAAACCTTAGTATCTCTTCATGTACAATCAGACTGCAAAACGAAAATGTGACTAATTTTGGATGGCTATTAACGGAGCGTTTCTTAACGATTATTGAAACAAAGGATATAGAATAAGCTCTTAACATGCTCCTAAAAATGTTATCTGATAGGGAAGATAGTTTGAAAGTAGATTGTGGAAAGTCAATATTCCTAAACGACTCACGGTACTAATTCATTTCCCATAGTAAATCAGACTGGTTCCCATTTTTCCATACCATTAGTACCGTGTGTACTAAAGCGACCTGGTATGATTTTGACTGCATGCATTTGAAAAGATGAAATACGCTCTTTTGTACAAGTTTAGGAAAACAGGAATAAGGGAATTTTATAAAATGTTTCTGAAACTCAGAAATGATTATACAGAAGTCTGCAGAAATAAATAAAAATGACTCCAAGCTCTGTAAAACAGTTTAGAGAATTCATGTGACGAGACAAAATAGTTTGGGGATCTTCATGAAATGGCCACAAATGTATTAAATCAATAAGTGTTCGAGTGATTAGACCCAAATTGTGTTACATTTATTAGATATATTATGGAAAATTATGACAGTAATATTTGTGATATTTTCAATGACGATGACATAAATCAGACTCAGCTCAGAAATGTCTGATAATGAAATACTGAAAGCATTATATTTCAAAAGACATTTGACTAAGTTGGTAGGGAGAAGCTGTGGCATTCATTATTTAAAAATGGTGTGCATGGTAGATTGCTGGTTATTTAAAAATTAAATATGATCAGGTATTAAATCATCTGTAAATATTTCTCAAGATCAACTAAGTGAATAACTTGAGCGTAGGTTTGGAGTGAGAAAAGATTGTATATTAAGTCCTCTTTTTCTCCTTTTTTAAATATGATTTATCACAAATAGTGAATGAAAATGGTGGAAATGTGGACAAATACAAAATGTACGCGTGTGTTTGGTATTTTGGTGTTACATATTCGGTACAGTGATGTCAAATGTCCATATACATGTTGTTTTGTTGTACGGAGGGGGTAGTGAGTAGTATGTGAGTTGCCTGCATTGCACGTGCCTAATATGAATCGCCAATTTCTATTAAAAAGTTCACTAATCCATTGTTCACTCCTCCAACAACTCTCCTGAAGTCAACTTCAACATTTTTGGACTGTAATAATTTACTCAATACTTTGTAAATGGTATTGAAGAAAATAACTATTGTACATCAGAATTCTACACAGTGCTGGTACGTTTTATGGAATTAGATTGTGACAGTTTTATAATAATTCCATGCCTTGTCATTTTGTGTTGTCCGTGTGTGCTGGAATGGTATAATTTAATTATTAATATATTCCATATGTATATGTTGTAGGTCTTCTGGTGCTTCTATTTCTCATCATCAGCACGTCTGATTAAAATCGCAAGAACCCAATGAGGTGTATTTTTGTTATTTCTACCATATACTCGCCGACACCATTTCTCCCTTTGATATATCTTAGCACCAAATTATGGAATATACACTATGGCAGTTTATTTCTCACAAATATTCTGCATATTAATAAAGGTAAAAAGGCTGAAATGCATAATGAAGAACGTGTTTTGTATGCATACTACAACACAAACGTTGCCTACAATTGTTCTTTTTACTTGAAGATGGTTCCTCGTGAACTAGTGGAACATTGCATTTCATAATAATGCTCTTGTATCGAGAACTTGTCTTTATTAATCAAAGACATGCTGGGTTATTGGTCTAAAATAATTAGACGAACTGCACTGGTATTTCATTCACTTTTTTATGTAATCTAATCCAATTAAAATGCCGAAATAAGAAATCGATAATTACAAAAATTGATTTCATTTGATAATTTGTTTTTATTAAGCAAGTTTGAAATGATACTTTCAAAAAATATCACAAAGAAAGAGTTGGGGTTGTTAATTTAAAATTTCAATTACAATTTCACTTCAATTTCATTCCGCTTTAATCCTATTGTAATTAAAATGTAAAGCGTACACTCGTGAAGAAATTAGACATGCTATAAATAGTAATGATTTTATTCAGCAAGTCTTAAAAGAGTATTTGAAATAAAATTAAATAATCATCTTATACGTTGGCCCCAAGTAAACTAAACAAATCATTCAGTTTTCCAGATATAATCCCCTTGAGGCAGGGTTTCCAATATTTATATAATAGGCTCAAACGAATTAAAGGCAACGAAGTTAAAACCTAATCAGCCCTGATAGATTCGGTTTGTAACAATTTAGTACCCAATTTACCTAAGCAAACGCTGTTTGGCATAATAGTGGAAAATCTCGTCAAGACACACTGGAGCAGAGAAGTATGTATTTGGTCAGCGCGAAATTTTCAGAAAGAAAGACATGGGGGGTTGAAGGATTGTGGGGAGTCAAACACTGGTATATGTCGCCGAAAGTGGCTGATGCAAGACAATTATAGCTACTGATAACTTGATACGAGATATTAATGGACACTGATAACTCTGTACGAGATATTTATGGACGACACTGATAACTGCAACTCGAGAAGTCTGTTCATTATTGTTGCTATGATAAAAATAACAGCCGATGCTTCACACATGTGCAGTATAAAGTAATAGTTAACTACTTAAGTAATGACATGTACATTTTTTATATGCTTAATTTTTTGGACTCTTTTGGAAAAATACTGGTGGGGGTAGAAAATCAAAGCTGTGAGTGCATGAAACTATGCGATGGCCCAAAACAAAGTGAAGGGAACATTGTTTAATATCAAATAACGATATATTGATACTATTTATTGTGGGAGATGAAATGTACACGTACTTAAGTATCAAATCATTGAACTTCTCAAATGGTTTAATGGTGTCACCAATGAAATGAACGAAATAGCACAAGTACATATACAAGTGTGAACGTATCAGCTTGGTACACTCCCTGTCATCTGTCTGTGATCACTAGTCCATCGAGGTACACCATATGGTCTGGATAGTCTGAAGTTCTAGCCTTGGCAGAACTGGTAGCGACCCCTATAGCGTATGAGGTGAATCATTCAATAACCTGTATAAAACAGCCTTAATAGTATTGATAAAGACACACCTGCTTACGATTTCAGCATTGTCCATGATAAACAATGGATCATAAGGTTTAGCTCCAGCTAATACCAGAATAGATGCAATTTCCTCGTAACGCGATGTAGACATACAAATACTTTCAAGTTCTGAGTATAAATAGTGATGTCCACTCATTGAAGAAAACAGTATCGGTCGTTGATTCTCTAAGATGCAGAATGAATAGTCTCTTATCCGTATGAAATGGTATGTCTATCAAATACAGATGAGTCAGTGAGCCCATTTAGTTTCAAGCACTTCCGTGTCACAACGCATGTGTAACAGGAAGTCGTTGCTGTCTGAAGGCACTTTGCCTTGTTATTATTCATTTCCATATGTTGTTCAACCTAAGTAGATAACTAACATTAGATAATGGAGTTTCTAAATAAAGCTGATCATATGCATTTCGAATACCGCTAGACCAAGTTCTATAATCTGATGTGCAAGTTGCAGCATCAGTCTACAATGGGATATCAATGTGTTCTCACTCACAATTGAGAGCAAATTAGATCATGCAATCCACGATCCTGTCGTTAGCAAGAACGTTCTGAAAATTTGGAAGCCTGCAAAATAAACAGATAAGGCGCTGTAGCTAAAGAAATATTTATATTTCCTGCTGGAATTCAGCATTCCGAAAATTGTATTCAAAGCATGCGACAAAATTGTTTATAGCAGGAGTTAAATTCAACAGACGGATTAATTTCATGATTGTTAATACTGGGTTTTATCATGGTTTCTGTAGCTCCATTTATTTTTGCCTCTATTCATGTCACCACAACACTGCTGATACACGTGAATATACACGTAATTCTGAGAAAGATGTAGACAGATATGCGTTATTGCAAGACATAACTCTTCAAGACATGAATTTGAAATCCAGCGACCATTGAAAAAACACAATTAATTGACTTGACCCATCTTTCTAACTTTTATTATCTGCATAATTTGAGGCGACATCATTAGAAAAATGAACTATCGCGCCACATTTGTAAATCTTTCCTGCATTTCTTTTCAAATATGCAAACGGTTATGAAATTCCCAGCATTATGTTGATCAGTGTAAAACATAGTAGACAAATAGATAAATGTCTTGCCTGGTACATTATACGATATGCAAAAATTCTGATATCCTAGGAGACCAAAGTGTTCACGTTACTGCTTTTGTGCTGATAAATTCATTCAAAATGCATCTAATTGTGTATTTTTTTCATTCTGCTTGTTTCGTTAGAGTACTAAATATTCCAAACATATAGTCAGGTCTGGAGATGTATGATAAACAAATGAGATCACTAATCGAATGAAAAGGATTGTTATGATGACCCTGGTTCTATCAGCCACATGGTGAGGGCAATGAATTGTAAGGAAGTCGTCCGCTGGCAACAACAATGTTTCACACTGCAATTCAACTAACAGCTTGGGTTGCCTCGTTCGCCTTGCCCTAGGGCTAGGTCTGGATCCTACCAAATAAAATGGATAGAACTAACTCGTTATGCAAGAAGACCAGTCTGCGACTATATTATGTATTAAATAATTGGTGCCATTGTGAGAAAAGGCTTTATTATATGTATAATTCCCATTTTCCCTATGGTTCTGATGCAGTTCATCAGTAAAGTCAGCATATGCATCTAATTAAGGTCTACTTAACCGTCACATCTCACAAAGGAGGAGGTTATTTAGAGAAAACTTGTCACTGTTTGTTGCACTAGCCAAACTCGAGTCATTGCCTTTCAAAATAAAAATCTGATTTCCACCCTTTACCATTATGCTTTGTGAGAAAGATTCCATTTAATGAATTAGCAGGAGGGCCAGATTAATGTGCTTACCGATGAGTTTGTCTTTGCGCACAATGTAGAGTGTCCGTCGGCTTGAGTTTGTCCACCGGCACTGCGCATTGCAATCATTGGCAACGTGTAGATTCTCTCTATGACAGGGTACGCACTTCACAAGAATGAGGAAGCGGCGACAGAAACTTGTAATTCGGCCAGCTTTGAGCTTAATGATTGCAACGTCCGCCAAGTTTCGATCACGTGTTTTACAAACTGATTCCAGGTCACTTAGGGATGGCTCTCTGGACATTGATGAATGTCTTGTCTGATGCACAATTTTTGTACACTTGAACAAATGAGTTTAATTTTAGTTAAAACAGAAACTCTGATGTTCCTTAACAAATGGATGTAGTTCAAGTTTCTGGAATGGAAGGCCACTTTAAAGTTACAATATTGCTAAATTCCTGAATGTATTCTCTGCTGGTCGAACAATTATCAGTTCTCAACCCACGCTAAGGCATTCTCGCAGAGAAAAAAAACAAGATTTTAAAACATGGAAATAAACATTGGAAGAAGTAGTTTGATTATGTCGCTTTGGATCCTCATATGCGTCACGGCCCCTGTCACCCGTGTATTGTGACCATATTGGCAAGCAAGCCAGACACAATGTGCAGCCCGTGAGTTATTAGTCAACGAAAGTGAAAATTGTTTTGTTCGACTTGTTTTTTCCCTGTGAATCCGCGATCGCTTGATTCTTTACATGTGCTCAAATTTGTCGGTGATTTTCGCCAACACATTCCCGAACTCGGCCACGCTAATTATTTTATCCTCTATAGCCAGCAACTACAATTTACTAACCATGTCGAGACTTTCTGCCGCTGCAAGCAGTTCTGAAGAGACACGTATTCTTGAATGTAATTGTATCGAAATTAATTTGCTATGACCTCCAGAGAGACAGGTTATTATCGATATAACGCCAACAATAATACCGACTTGCGTACCTACGATAGTTGTGGTTGCGACTGCACCTACACCAAGACCAATTTGTTACTACAGCAAGACAACAAATAACATCTACAACCAAATATGAGCATATGTATTTTACATAAAACGCGGTTCTCTTTGCTATTTCATCTGTTCCGCTTCGATTATTTCTTTAAGTCGGTGGCACAGAGTGTCCATAAGTGATCTTTTCTTAATATTACACATGCGTAGTATAATTGCACGACTGGCACACCTTGTTCGGACTCCTCACGTCCAGGTGCAGAAATACACGCACGTCTAGCCAACTACCATTTTTTACTGGCACAACTGTCATACGGTTATTGTTTTTAAATAAACTCTGCCCCTGAAATATTCAGATCTACGGGAATTGATCTGCGTGTTTAGCCCCGTTTCTATTTAAAAACACACTGATTACGCCACCTTTTGCATACTTTTACCCGAACAAGTTCTTAATTGCTGAATAACATCGAGATCATTTTGTCTCTGTTTAGAAATTCTAGGTGTAAATTATTCATTGGTGAATATATCTAGGGTGGATACAGCAGTTAATTCCGCTTCGCCATTGTTGAAACACTCCTGGTCGTGCAGTACACGCTTGGGCTTTTTAACGAACACGTGCAATGATTCCACATTGACCTCAGGCTGCCTATGGCACATCAAGGTGATTCCAACCTCTAATTTTTATTTGACCCTCAGCAAAATTATATGGCAGTTCACACGTGTTTTTGGTAACACAGTTTGAAGCAGATATTCCTCGAGCATTGGAACGAAATTAATAACGATATTAGCATATGATGCCAAATTATCCAACATCCGGTCGGTAAATTCCACAACCACGTCAACGGTGTCATAATCTGTTAAGTTAAGTAGCTGTCCCGATAAATGTTCAGTACTTCAAGCTGTATTTCATCGGCAACTAATAATAATAATTCAACTGTGTAAACTTCTATATAAAACATACCGCTCTTTTTAACGATGCTTAATATTAGAGGTATAAAATCAAGACCAAGATGCCACTTTTCTTTCATCAGCATTCCCACTAGACCCATGAACCCGTACCTTCGGTTATGACAAATAAGTATGATATGTTCTCGAGCAACTTTAATATGTGAGATTTAGGTATATCAAGACTATGTATTACACCAGAACGGAAAACAAGTCGGTAATTTCTTAAAGTTATATCTTCAATTGGCTTTTATTCTTCTTTGATTAATATTCCCTGAATCTGACTCCATGAAGTTACTACGCGTGGTGGTGCGGGGCACATATGCAATCTGTTCTCCCAAGTATTGTTTCATCCTACCATTGGCTGTATTAAGTCTTTTGATAAGCGTAATCGACAAACCAGCGTCTCTGTTTCTTCGGGTGTCAGTGATTTTAGCAAGGTCTTTGCAACAGCACCTAGCAATTAGACAATAATACCTTCAGCGTCTTAGTTTACCAGTTTGATCTTCAAAGATCATAAGCTCAAATGGGTAAACACCATCACAACTAATAAAATCCATTTTGGTTGCAACCTACTTAATTCCATCTCATTACCAAGTCAGTGAGCTCAGCAAAGTCCTTCAATGTTAACAGACATTTAGTATAATATTAGATATATTTTAATGTGAATTCAGTAAGTGTTTGCAATGTTCATAAACGCTCGACTGCATGCAACGCTTCAAAAGATGATCACATGCTGGTCCATCCAACAGAGTTTATTCAGGTTTTGTCAAATAAAAGTGGTTGCCGACCCTTCATTAAATAATTGACAACTTCAACTGGTCAGGCAATTCTATAAGAGTCAAAATACAAATGATGTTGAAGAGCCATCTTGTATGCAACACAATGGGTACCATGTTCTGTGAAATTTAGGTTGACAAATACCGGTTTCACGTGTCATGGCACCATCGATGCATGTTCATTTCGCTTAAAGACACCACGATAATGTTTAACTAATTTTTCCATCGAGATTAAAGCAAGCTTGGTTAATGGACGGGTGGCGTTTGGTGTGTTGCACCAGGTATTCAAAGATCCGATAATATTTGATGACTTCTTCCTGGTAATCGAGGGACATAACTTTTTTATAAACCTACCCTCTATGCGATCACCAAAGGCCTTTTTGAGCGCCACCCCTGGTGCAGTTCCAATAGCCCCTAACGCGACGGCTTTTGCAACCGCTGCTATCGACGCAGGAATCGCTGCAAGGAATAGAAATATTCCATCGTTATTTTATGTTTGTGTCACGTCTGACTTGGATAATTTTAATGTCGTTGAAATATTTTTTTTTGTTTGGCGGCATTAAGCAGAACGAGTTGTTTATTTTATCCACATGAGAACATTTCCCGTTAAATTTGTTGAAGAAAATTGCATTGTGACCACACCATTTTTTAATTGCGTTTTTTTCCAGCTGATGTTACTAATGCCGACCTTTATTTCGTGATAGAACATTATTATTTAATGCTATCATAAGTTTATTTATGTATATTCCACAGGTGGATCGAGGACCCTCATTCAACCACTAGCAACAGGATTTTGTCACAAGGAATCACAGCATAACATATGTAATTAGCACCAGCGGAAGCTAAACATACATGAAAAAACGTGTTGAAAACGACTTGTCTGTAAACTCTTTTTATTTCCATTGAACAGTAATAAAATCGGATACAACGCACCAAAGTCTTGTTTCGAAATTTGTAAACCAGTGATGTTAACAATTCAACTTTACCAGCAGCACCTCCTGTAAGCCAAACTGCATCGTTATCTTTGTTTTTACGAACTAAGTTGACTTTGTTTTACCCCAAAATTAACCTTGCGAACATCTCTGCGAAAACCAAATGACTAAAGGGAATTACACATGAAAACTTGTTTGAACTACGAATTAGTGGTGATCGACGCAGATGAAATCCAAGGTTAAACTTTAACTGGGAGCCTGATACCACGACAGTGAGCATTAGTGTGCGGCTCAAATGAATCGGAATGAATTTCTGTATATGGTCTAGGATCTGCATTATCAGCTGCATCTTTGACAAGCATAATTGCTGGACCAGTTGTTCATAGCTTTTTTTGGAAAATCCAAGAATCGTTGTAGCTTCTGCAATGCTGTCAAGTGATTTTATTTCCTTTCCATTGATAGAATAACAGGCATTGTTAACCAACGCCATTATATAGTTGTTGATAAATCCCACTTGGCATTGGCACCGTAATTCGAATCATCGTGATGTAAAGTTTCCTTTAATTTTCACGAATTTTTCAAATGGAAGAAGACCCCCTCGACGTGTTTTGCACTTCCAGCTCTGTTTTAATTTATCAGGGTTGGTTGCCAATAATAAAATATCACTGAAAATCTATTTTGTTTTGATCTACCAACACAGGCGTGCTCGTGTCAAATACATCATTAGATTTATCTTTGCATAAAGTGATTGTTTGTGTATTAATTTTTTTACTACCTTTGTCAGACAATAGCAATCCACTACTCATTTTTGATTTGCAGTCTGTAAATCGTTGTTGAGCGGAGTCATTACACAATTTTACCGACCGATGCCGGCATTGTTTCTGTTGATGGAGCAGCAGGGGGGGCGAATCCGACATTTTGTCCAATCGTCATTTGGCTTAATTAATACTTTTTGCACTCAGCGGATCCGGTGTAGTCAGCGCCGGTAAAAAAAAAACGACGTCGGTCCATCCTACACGACGGTGACGTCATCTGGTTTCTGCGAGCCGATCCCAGCGTCGTCAGCGTCCGGTAAACACAGCGACGACCGCGTCGATGTCATTTCCCCCCCCCCCCCCCCCCGCTGCTAAGAAGTTATTTACAATGATCTTACAAACAGAGTGATTGCTAACTCCTCCTCTTGTAGATCAATTAGGTTATTTGACTGATCGGTAAGTCTAAAATTAATTCTCGTTAAAAACCGATTATGGCATCGCATATAGACCGGATTAATCGGGCTCTCAACGATTAAGAATCCGGGAGGGGCTGTTGGTGAAAATGAATAAAGGATATACCCCTGTTGAGCTTGATTTGATTGCTTGGTATCTACCTGGTAACTCCCTTCGATAACATCACACACTAGATTGATTGCTATCACCGATGCGATATTTACGTTGTATGGAGCAATATGCCTACCACCATCTCCGTTATCGTGTCTGAGAATAGTTGATGGACCGAGAAAATCATTAAGAGACTTTCTTAGTTCTGGCGCGTTGTATCCTGGAAACTTGAAATCGGGTAAATCGGCTTCTGTGATATTATACTCGGTTAGGAATTTTTGTTTATCACCATCGCTGCTATCGGATATTATTTTAACGATTCGTTCATTGATATATTCCATGTCTGATATAAGTTGATTTAACACCTCAACGTGTTTTTGTGCTTTTTTTTCCGTAGTTGTTCTAGTTGCAATTGGTAATTACGATTAATCTCGATAAAAAAAACTATCTATATCATTTAAATTAACTGTTAATATGACGAACGATTCAGGAGTTTTCCTATACGGAAAATCCCATTGCATGGTATTCCTGTCTTGAAATATAAACCGGCCGTATGGTGACGTGTTTTTCATAATAGACAAATCATCTCGATACCTGGGATTAATTTCATGATACGATTGCGCATTCGTGTGAAATTCCCGCGGACTTTCATGAGGTGGATTCATGGGCCAACCTAGTATGGTTCTTATTGAACTGTTATAAATATCAACCATATACCCCGGTGTGCTTATTTCAATCGTCGACGATAACGTCGGTTCATGAACCGTAATATCGATTTTTGATTCTTTTCCTGTGATCGATTTTATCCTGCGTTGAAATTCTTTATTGATTTGTTCTACTTGGTATGACCCAGTTGGTATTGTAACCTCATTCCAGTCTGGGGTTCCATCGGGTTTATTTGTCCATGCAAAAGCCAGCGAGTTATTAGGTTGCTGTCCGTTAAATGCTTCCGCTCGGATATTAGGCCAACTGTGATATATTCGCAATTTTGCCAGCGCTATTTCCTTCACTGGAATCGGAGAAGGGAAGTTTACACTAAATTCTGGCTTCGTTGATGTTATCGATATCATACTTGTTTGTACCGGAGTGGTGTTCTCCGCGATCCGTTGAAGTAATTGAAACCCTTCGGGGTTCAGCGACATTATTATTATTCGTCGTTTCTAGTGTTTAATTTCAACACCGAATATTAACAACCTGCTTGTTTTCAGGAGAATGTTTTAAGCCCATTGAAGTGGTTTCAGCCACGTGGTTTCCAGCTTCCAGTTGAAAATCCTCGATTTTTGACATCGCGGAGTCATACAACTGGACCATCGTGGAGAATTCAACATCGGATATAAACGAATTATCTATCGCTAACGAGATCAACCCGGATAATTTCGAGTACGCGTCGGATACTATTTGATGTTTTACTGTATACTCGTTGAGTTTTTTCTGAGAACACGATGATATCTTTCTAGTGATTGCGTTGGCGACTCCAGCAATTGTTGTCGCCGCGGAGATAGCGATTGGAACAGCGATCGGGGCCATCATGGTCACCGTGGATAAAATAACACCGGTACCGGCTACTATACCCGACACCGAGTACACGACCGCGTCGATGGTGGTTATTTTTCGGCGGTATTTTTTTATTTTTACACGGTATTGTTCGGAAAGCGTTTTCAAATTCGCGGAGAATTCTTTTACGGTATTGAATCGATATTGATGTGACGTCGGTGATACCTCTGATTCAATTACCTTGGTGGTCATTTTTATTTTAAAAGAGCTAGTGTTTTTAATTACTTAGATCCGCTACAAATTCCACATACCATGTAATGTTTGCCCTGGTTAAATTTCTATCAACGGCTTTAATTGTAAACGCTTCAGTTGCGTTCTTGTTTATAATTGTTGATATTGTATTGTTAAACCCGAATGAACTCGACGATAATATATTAAACTGCATCATTGAAACCAGTGTCAATCGATAAATACCCTTGACGGTTGCGGTGATATTTATTATATTCTGTGTAGGAGTCCAGATAAATGTTCCATGCCGAATTGTGTATACCGAGTTGATGGTGTTTTCATGAGGGGTTTTTATTTTTGTCACCTTCGGTAGTCTGTCTTTAATCGCTTCAATATCAGTTTTGATTGTTCTTATTTCATATGTATGCACGTCTATACCATTTTTGCTCGCTGCAACATCAAGTTTGATTATTTCTATTTCCTGCCAATTCGCGTATATATTTTTTTTGTTCGCTTCAACATTAGTTTTGATTGTTCCTATTTCCTGTGTATGCGTGTCTACACTCTTTTTGTTCGCTGCAACATCAGTTTTGATTGTTTCTATTTCCTGTGTATGCGCGTCTATATTATTTTTGTTCGCTGCAACATTAGTTTTGATTGTTCCTATTTCCTGTATATGAACGTATAACCCCGCTTTGATCGTTTCAACATCAGTTTTGATTGTTTCTATTTCCTGTCCATACGCAGTGATATCATTTATAGTTATTGTAATTTCATCCGGTTTGGTATTTTTTTTACCAAAGAATTTATCAATGGTGTTATCAGCCCTGTTAAAAATTTTTCGTAACGTGTAAAATTGGCCCGACAGCGTTGTAAACTCCGAAATAGTACTTTTTATCCCCACAAGATTCGGTTCGGTTACCGTCGGGGTTCCAAAAAAACTAGCAGTAGTGAGTTGTATATCGGTGACAGACTTTTGTATCCCCTCGAACTGATTTGCTTGCGCATTAAGTCTATCAGAAATTTTTTAACGAATTCGACATGGTTATATAATTGTCGCCAAGTGTACTTATTTTTCCATTTATCGTCAAGATGGATTCACCTGATTTAAGTCGTCCGTCATCGGTATACAACGCGATATTGTTCTCGGCGGCATCACGCTGTCGTATTAAAACGTCATTCAGCGACACATTACTGGATTTCAATTTACCCTGGCGGTCTTGAAATACAACTATTTCGCCCGGGTCAACACTGGTTAAATTTAACGTATCAGCGATTTCATCCTCAATTAGTTTTTTTATGTCATCGGTGGCGAGCGTTTCCGTGGATGCTTTCAGCGCCGAAACCGGTCGTCCCCAGATATCAATCATTATTATTGTAAAAAAAACAGTTTTTAATTAACCCGCCGGGCCTCTACGACCCCACTAGTGTATTCGTTTACAACCACATGAGGTGGTTTCCGCGATGATGAAATCGCCGCGAGTACGTTCAATACCTCACGGCCGCATATCGGTGGGTCACTTAATTGTTGTGTTGGCAGCGTGGAATAAAAAAACGGGGCTGAACACGCCCGGATATACCGCATGAACTCATTTGGCGGGGCTAACCCGTATGAATCAAAATAGACGATCGCACGCGGATCAATTGCGTATGCAACCCAATGAGTCCCCGCTCCGGAGGATTTATCGAGGTTAATTATACCGGTTTCAATATTCCTTGGTTTTGTCGGTAATTGATCCCTCATAAAAACACCTCTGAAGTTTTTTATCGCTAACGCGTTTGCGGCATCTATTAAATCAAAATTAGACATAGGAGTCATTAAACGGTTCCCGGTAGTCTTAGACCCTTCCCCGAGTACTATGAATACGGGGTTCCCGGTAGTCTTAGACCCTTTCCGGCTACGGGTCGTTTTTTTTATAGCCTTTCCCGGTTGCCTTCTTCAATGCCATTCCCGCCGCGGTACCAACGGCTCCTAACGCAGCCGCCTTCGCCACTGCTGGGGCCGCCGCGGCAATCAACGCTGGAATCTCAGCTAACAGCGGAAATATCCCACCGGTCTTTTCCATGTTTTTAATCGCTGCGGCCGAAAAATCTATTTGAACACCCTTTTTATTCTTCATCGCATCATTGAAATGTTTTATTTGACGCGCCGTCAACGATATCTTATGATTACCACCTGCCATCTGTGACGGCTTTAACGTTATTGTGGTTCCACATTGTTTAGCCGACTTTGATCGTAATTTCTTGACTTGACCATCGGTCAACTCTACACCGACAACATTATACGACATTTTTATTGTAAACGCGTTTATGTTTTCAATTACATGTTTTCCACTGGTGCATCAACGATTCTCATTCGTCCACCAACACCTTCCAACAGCATTGATTTATCGCTGAGAATGACAGCAACCGCTCTATAATTAACACCACCCGGGGCTATACGAGCTCGGAAGTGTATATCAACGACGGACTGTCTCGTTAAATCAAGATGTTCCAACGAAAAGTAATAAATCGGATACAGGTTTTTAAAATCAAGTTGTGATATTTGCAAACCGGTGTCGACGTTTTGATCACGACCCATATATGACAGCATCCGATGGTACACACGTGCGACATGGTTGTTGTTGTAATTAAGCTGTATATCCTCGGATGGTTCCTGTTGTCCGTTTATTCTCAGCGAAACCTCCCTGACTCCTAATTGATCAAATATCATATGGCTGCGTTCTTGATTACCCAATCGATTCCTATCCTGTAACGCAACAAATATATGGCGCGGGGCTGAAACACCCTGTTTTGATGCCAGGTGCCATGTAAATGTATCGCCGACATTATCCTCTTTAGCATCAGTTGTTACCGCTAGCCAACTCAACAACGATTTTCCCCCCTGTTCCATAAATGATAACAATCGTGCTTCCGTGGTAACTGATGGAGTTAACACCGGCATCCACAATGCTATTTTAGTTAAAACGACTTTACCGGCAGCGACACCAGCATCATGCCATATTGCATTGTTATCATCGCCCCTTCGCGATAGCGCAATTGTATGCTTAGCCCCATAGATAACTTTTCTGACATTTCTACAAAATCCGAATATGTGATGGAGTGGAATCGCGCATGAAAACTGTCGGCGTTGTCCTTGTAATGTTGCTACTCGTGTTGCAAACCCGAGATTAAAATTATCGTTAGTACTTCTTATAACAGTGAAATTAGCGAGTGGTTTTACTCTGCGGTCTGGATGGTCTGCTTCAGCTTGATTATCAACTGCGGTATCTCCCTTCGTCAGCACATTAATGTACTGAATATGATCAGCGCTATTAGTGGTATCCTTCGCGAACATCATAGATGGGCCCGCCGATCTTGTATAATCATCAGAATATCTTGCTAGCCCGATTATCGTTGTTGCAACATCAACATCGTTTTCTATTGATTCAATTTCTCGTCCGTCAATAAGATATCTGGCACTCTCAAATAACGCCATGATACCGTTGTTGACGAAGCCAACTCGAACACGACCGTCATTTGCGTATGGTGCATTATCGGCAACATTTGTTACAAGTTCTCCCTCAATTTCGATAAACGCTTCACACGGCAAAAAGTATTTACTGGTATCTTGGACTTGAAGTTCAATTCGCGATCGTAGGTTGGCTTGTGGTGGTTGATAGGAATAAAATTGATAAATACGGACAGAATCATCCCTGCGCACTGGGGCGTCTATATCAAACGCGGGATCAGCGGTTTGCGCAAACATTTTATTATTTATCATGTTGATGTTTAATTCATCAACGTCGTTTTTGTCGTAAGTTCTTTAAGCCACTTCCCGCTATCGCGTTCATGAGCGCGTTGGTTGTTGCATCGGTGGATGGCTTTGCCAGAGCCGCCAACGACTCTAGTTTTTCTTCCACGGCGTTATTTATTACTTTACTGACATTTGCAGGCATCACTGTCGTTGATGGCATCACCGGTGGTTTCTGTTTTCTTTTTCTCACCAACGACATTAGTTTATCTCGTGCTGCAGAAAACGCCCTTCCGGCAACATCTCCAATAGCACTAATACCCCTATCACGAATAACATCAATAGCCTTCATTCCTAATTGTTTAGCTAACGGCGCCACTTTTGGAGCCATTCTTGTAAATAACCCCGCAATGGTGCTACCGAGACCGTCTCCGTACCACGCGCGGTATACAGGCAATCGTGAGTTTACCACGTAGACGCTGACTGGTTTATCATGGTTGTAGTGTATAATCATCTTTATTATAAAAAACACCAGTGTTTTCCAATTAGTGATTGATCACCAGTGATTGATCAATCGCTGTAATGACCGTGGTCCACGAGTTCGTCTATGAGCGTTCGATATACATTTATGTCCATGATACCACCGGCAAATAACCGCCTGCAAATATCAACGGCCTCATTGATTATTTCCGGAGAGTTATTTCCGGCTCGTTTTCCTCCGATTAGTATTTCTAGCCGTGATATATCACTGAGAACACTACCAGGACAAGTAACGCTAGCGTTGAAACCAGAAGAGTATCCTTTTACGTGCTTTGGTCTTTCACTTTTTACTTTATTGTGGAATATTATATAATTATTATCACGCGGTGGTAATTCATTTTTATATTTATTTGCCAAATACACTATTCTTGTCCAGTCCTTTAACGACCTTATATTTTTCTCGTAGCCGCTATTGATATGCTCATCTCGTGTGCCCTTAGCAAAATTTGTAACAGTAAAATCAACTAATTCTTCGTAGCCGAGATTTCTAATTGTGTCTATTGTGCTCTTTTTAAGCACATTACGGGGTATATTCCCCTCTTTCTCTATTTCTTCCGGTATTTCTTCCGGTATTTCTTCCGGTATTTCTTCTTCTGGTTCTCTTGCGGTGGCGCCTAGTTCTTCTTCATCGGCCATTGTAACATAAGGTTCTTGTGGGTCCGTTATAGCGAGTGGTGGCGGCCTCCGTGTTGTAGCAACCGCTATTTTCGCAGGGAGTGTTTCCAGAGACTCTTTTGTTTGCTCGGTCTGAGCCGCTATCTTTTCAAGCGCACCGAGGACGGGCACAGTTGCACTCTTTATAGGAGCAAAGAGCTGTTCGCTTCCAACAGCAAAATCAGTTTGTAGTTGTTGCCGCGTTTGAAGTTGTTTTCGGACCCTGTCTCGTAACGGTATGAACTTTTTAAGCGCTACTAGCCGCTCTCTGGCTAGCCGAGTAGTAAGTGATTCGCCTACCATTATTGCAATTGCTCCGTAGTTTCTAATTTCCCGCCGAGTGTGGCGGGGGGATATGTCCCATCGGGGGCTCCAGGGAGTTTTCGTCTATAATCCTTCTAATGTTTTTGATCTTACTAGAAATCTCCCGCCGTCGTTCAAAAGCCTGTCCGAGTTTTTTTCGTACTGTCTCAACGGCAGTAAATAGTCCAAAAAATGCATTTACGTCATTGCCATACAAGTTTTCATTGATCGTATATTGTAATCGCTTTATAAAAGAATACTCGCGTGGCAGGGTATATCGACCTTTCTTTGATTGCTCGTTAATAATTTCATAATCGGACAATATTTTTTGGTTATCAAGCTTATCAGATAATACAATTCCTTGATTTTTTAATTTTAAAATCTCGGTTAATATATTATTGATGTCTTCGATATTCATATTCTTATAAAACATCTTATTTCTAAATAAAAAAAAAAATTATTTTACAAAATGAACCCTGCGTATCAATCCCGAGGTGTGTTATCTAGTATGAAGTATTTCGTCATGGCGACTTCGTCAGCGCCATAGGCGCCGGTGACCTTGTCACTCGCTGATATAATCGGAGGATTCTGTTACATATGAAAATCGAATTCTGTGACCCGTCTTTTTTGAGATCGCTGAATTCTGTATTTTTTCTGCAACAAATCGTATTGAGGCTCTACAAATATCGAAATATTTTCCTGCCTCATTCATCGACTGAAATATTTCTTCTTCGTGCGTTGTTGTATCAAATGACTTTACGCTTTTTGCTTGCTTTGAAAACTTACCAGTTTGGCCTTTTTTGGTATTTTGACTTTCCGAGATGGCTTGCAAGTTTATAAGAGAATTATCAGTCTTATTATTATTAATATGATCAATCACAAGCCCATTCTCGATTAATCCGTTGAATACTTCAAATACCACCCTATGAACATAATAATTCTTCTTTTCGGCACCAAACATCAAATACCCCTGATTATTTACGGTACCAGCCGGCTTCTTCAGTCTACAATTTCTAACAACGCCGTCGCGAGATGCCTCGTAATTAACGAGCACAGGATGCGGCTGAAATTCTTGGTTCATTTGTATAATAATACTACTTGTCTAATTCATTATTTCGTTTAATTATAAACCTTGCAATGTAGTCCTGAGGAGTTTTGATGACTGAGTCAGCGGTGGGGTCAATGACGGCATTTTTTATTCGCTTGTCGTAATAACGTTTTAACTCCCTGTATCGCTTTCCGCCACAATTGATACATAATTGCGATTTTCCTCTTACACCAACGTGGCAAACCAAGCACGGTAGGGGGCCAAGAGAACCATTACGAACGCTTTGTAAATGATACCCGCAGAATTCACCTCTACATGATTTATTGCATGGGGTTGTCGACCCAATCATCAACCATTTGCAGTGATTCATTATACTATATTCTTTCATTTAAATACTTGTTTTAATTATATGGAGGAGTTCGAGAGATTAGCAGCAATTAAGCCCTGGAAAAATATTAAGTTCAATCTCGATAGAGTCCTCAAGGACGCACCAAAAGCGTTAATAAACGATAGAACCCTGTTGAATAAAATACGCGACTGTATCAATGAATTCAAGCGTGATGGTGCATCTCATAGTTGGTCAACATTTCGAATTGATGGCGTTGTTGATGCTACCATGAACGACAAACGCGCGGCAACGATAATATCACAACTTGACGGTAAAAAGTATTTCTTCAGAGTAAAATTCATTGTCCGGGTGGAATCAGGTAATTGGATCATACGTGATAAATTTGAACCGGTTCTCAGCGACAAGAAATCAGTTATTGTTAGCCGCGACTCCAAGCCAGGGCTGTTAACCGGAATTGACAGACCATACTATGAACGAGCGTATCCTGAAACAGCAGTTGTCTATGGAATATACCCGTTAAATAAGAAACCTGATATCGGAAAACTAGCGCCGATGAAACAGTCAACGGGGATAAATTGTGTAGCAGAACGAGTAATAGAGCATTTTACAAATGCGTGTCGAGGAAATAAACTGACCGATTTACGACGTAGCAAAATAAACCAATGGGAGGAGACAGTGCGCGAGCGAGGAGCGACCATCAGCGACATAGCGAAATTAGAAACGTCGTTGAGATTTCCAATAACCGTTACAACAATAACCGGTGAAGTATTATATGAATCAAAGTATAAATCAAATGGAGCCCCAATCAAAATTATTGATCATAACGAACACGCGTGGACGCCCGCGGTCACAATATTTCCACGGGATAGAACAGTAAAGTATATCCCCGGGGAATTCCTGGGAGAGGATGGTTTTCTCGCGGAGAGGAAACTATTTGATGCTATTGCTTGTTTGTGTAAAAACGACCCTGTGTCAGTGTGGTTACTTCGAAGCACTGAAAACGACATGGATACCTTTGATCAGTTTGTAAGACCAAACGGTGAATTATATCGCACTGAAGCATTTCACAACAAGATGAAAAAAACCGCCATGGAATTTGAAGAGCATGATGAACAACTGCTAACAAATTGTTTTACGATTCCATCGGTTGCGGCTCATGTTGCAGCAAGGAAAAATGCGTGGAGACCAACGCGCAAGGAATTTCTACCGGATGTACAATCCAGTTGTTTGGAATACTATCACGGTGGACTATGGAACACTGAATACAACCGCGACGCTATGATTTCCGTTGATATGGTTGCCTGTTATCCAGCGAGTTTTCTCGGGTATGGATCCGCCGCTGAGTACTTTGAACGATTTGGACACCCCAGACATGAAATGACTCGTGTTGCTATTAATGGGCCGCTGCCTGATTTTGATTTAACCGGATTCGCTCGCATAGTATCATTTGAATTCTCAGCAGGACTTCATCGCTGTTGTTATATTTGGATCGGTAGACACATGGCTGAAAAGAAGTGGCTGCCAATAGCGCTGCTACGGTATATGATTGATTGTAGCATGCTTGTATCGTTGATTGTCAGTGACGCGATTATATCATATCGGGCGCAGACTGAAGTCTGGTTACCAGAACCAGAGCGTCTAGATAGCATAATTGACGAATCCAGAGCACACATTGATGCTGACGAGGAATATATCATCGAATGGTCCAAAAAGATATTCAACCAACGAAACTGCGAGGCAAAAGATCTCGGTAGAAGAATAATTGGTAAGTTCACACAAGGTGGAAAAAACTGCGACTACAAACGATATTGCTCACGGCTGATTATAGATGACGCAGAATATGATTTCGTAATCAAGGACGCAGTGGCAAAAAATAGATACGTGAACTGCAAAACAGCTTTCTTGTCCAATGGAACAAAGTTGGGTACAGTTGTTACCTACAGCGATGGAGACAGCCCGGCATATCCGCATTTGAGGGCGTCTATGCTGGGTTACGCCGCTATCAATTTATTCTCGATGATAAATAGATTCCCCGACACCGCGGTTAGAGTAGCCGTTGATTCATTTTACATAGACGTAAAGTACAAGGGAAACATAGCCGAGTTTACTAGTCCGGACGAGAGTTGGGGTATATGGAGAATTAAAAATGAAATACGACGCGATTATTCCCCGTCAGCAGATGTCACCGTTGAAAATAATTACTTACGCTGTGATAATTTATCAGAATGGTCTAATGCACCACCGTGTTCTGATCCAATTTGTAAATATAAAACAGTTTATTTAAGCGGCTGTGGCGGGTCAGGAAAGACGACTCGGGCAATTGAATTATTTCGAACGCGGGCAAGTATAATCGTGCTTACACCGACCCATAGACTAGCGCGAGAGATAAAACAACGAAATGTTGACGCCGTTACTTATCACAGCTTTTTTCGATACAGCGGCGGTGAGTGGACTCCTGATCGAATGGGTGAAAAATTTATTCCTGAGGTTATCATCTGGGATGAGATATGTACTGTTTCGTTAGATACTTTACAAATGTTTCTTGAGTGGTTGTTGCGCGCGAATACAGCGGTAATCATGTGTGCCGACCATGGCCAACCACCACCATTTGTCGGCGAGGGTCCACATGATTGGTTAAAGGGTTTTGTGGACTATTATGAAGAAACCGATACTGATTACCGAGCACTTGATGAACAACTGCGCGAGGTTAAAAAACTAATCAGATTACAGCCGGATAGAGTTCAGTGTGAAATAATCCGCGAGGTGATTCCGGAAACGCCGTTAAATGAATTCTGGGAAACATGGAAACCAAACGATTTGATTGTAGCGAGCAGAAAGATAGTCAGAGACACACTTCAGCGGAAGTTGTTTGCGTTGCATAAGGAAAAGTTTCCAACGCGTCCAGTGCCGTTGTGTTATAGACCCGCGGACACACGGCGGCAGAACATTGAAGTTGAAATCCCGGGCCCGACAGCGTCAGGGACAAAAAAACAAATTCTTGTGCTGAATGATATTGTGCTCGTTGATATCAGCGTCGTCGAGGACGCGCTACGTGCTGATAAATCCCCGTGGACGCTAGGATACGCAACGACAATACATTCCTCGCAGGGATTAACCATCACGGACACAATTGTTTGGATGGTTGATAATCGCATCGAATGGTCAAATTTAGTCTATCTCGCAGTGTCCAGAGTACGGAGGATAAATCAGCTTCGAAGAATTGTTATTGACGAAGCCAGTGACAACGATGACATCATCGATGCAAGCGTCATTGATAGAAAACTCTCGGGTTACCGCCAACAGGATAAAAAAAAACAGCGGCGTTTTGATATTGATGCCGAATTAATAATTGCGTTACGACAACAACAGAATAATCACTGCGCGAGTTGCAATTGTGTAATGCGCTGGCGTTATTCGGATAAAGACGCTCGCCAATTTACCGTGGACAGGATCGATAACAGTCTCGGTCATGTCAAAAACAATGTAAGGTTGACCTGTCTTGAGTGCAATAGACGCAACGGCGCTAGTTAAGACCACGCGGGGCCAATTGAGTATCGTCAGGTATCACTTGGAGTTGCTCGCGTGTAAACCCCCGCTGTGGGGCAGTTGAATCCAGTCTATAGATCGGTGGTCTACCAGTTGATCGTGTTATCGTTGATATGTTATGCGTGGTAACACTCCAAATAGGATCAGTAGCTCTTTTTTTACCGCCTTCAAGCTCTCCTGGTTCATACAGATATCTAACAGTGACATCGCCGAGAATCGGCTTGGAAACGCTATCTATTTTTGATCTTCCGGGTATATACTTTTTTTTAATCGCGTCGCTGGGCTTCATGTTGATTGCTCGGGTAATCTCGTTATTTAACGCTGTAATTACGCCTGGTAATCTTTTAACCCATTCACGAGATCGTTTTTCCTGGATGAATTCTTTCGCGTATTGATATCCAAATACCCGTTCAGCAAGAGTCCGATTGAATCGTTCAACAATTGCCTGATCACGATGTAGCGCAGTATGACCTCGTCGTATCGCGACGCTATGATGTTTCAGCGTTGATAAAACAGCGCCGCGAAATTCACTACCAGGATCAACTTGTAATAGATTTGGCCAGCGCAGAGGACCCCTTCGGTAAATCCGCTCAAACGCATCGGCTACTTCAGTTGCCGACTTTGTTTTTAACGGCTCCGCTTGTTTGTATCGACTCGCAACATCAACTACGGTTAGCGCGTATTTGTAACCGTTGTCATGCGGCAGAAATAGTATATCAGCCTGATGAACTTCATTGGGTACGCTGACATCAAAGTGTGAGAAGTTGATTTGTTTAGGTGGTGGTAGATAGATTTGCCATATAGCCTGTTTGGATAACCAATTAGCCGCAACGGCCTTTGTTACCTTTGCAGCGCTTGCGAGTTTACCAATTGCGGCCTTCCCCTTCCAGTATCCTCTCGGAGAATAATAGATGGATTCCATGTTGTTATTATAAACGCTAGCGTTTTCAATTACCAGCGCGAGAAGCTCCGCTTCCAATCATTAATTTACCTTTCATAGCCGATTTTACCAACCATGAAGCCAATTTTTCTTTGAATGATTTATCAGGAATAGCATTTAACGCGTGAATTAATTTTACATCCGCGATATGACGCTGTTGCAGATCGCTACTTTTGTAGTAAGCAACATCATGAGCATGACACGCCTTATCGATAGCGTTTATTGGATACTCACCGGGTTTGGGCTGATTTTGATCATCGAGTCTGATATCTAATCGTGTTCCGGGGCCACAGTAGCTATATCCTGGGAGGTGCTTTTCTCCTGGATACTTTGCCCACGGTGTTCCGGGGAGTTTTGATAACTTGGCTGCAATATCACCTCCTCGCTTTTTTTTAAAGCATCCCCGGGTCTAGCAGAAATAAATCTAAATTTCTTTGTACCGCATCGTGCACACTTACCAGCAAGTGCCGATCTGTTATTTCTTGTTGTAACGGTTGTCATATCATTTGTGCCAGTACGCACTCTACACTTCACACAATATAGATCCATAATTTATGTATAGAGATATGAATATAATTGATTTTTCGGCGACTAAAACGAGAGAACCAGTTAAGCATGTTGCAGCGTTACCAAACTCGATGCGGATGATTATCATCGGACCATCTGGATCCGGCAAGACGCAATTGTTACTCAATTTAATAATGAGATGGATGAAGTGGGATAAGTTGTATTTAATCGCCCCTAGCGTGGATGATCAACGATGCTACGAGGTGTTGAAAGATTTTAACGAGAATGCATCAGCGATCGCTGAAAAAAATGTTATTGAGTTTATTACAGATATCAATGATGCACCAGGCATTGATGATATTGATGGCGACGTTAACAATCTATTCGTGTACGATGATGTTATGTTAGACAATCAAAAAAACCCAGCTAGGATATTTTCCAGAGGCAGGCATAAAAACACCGACGTGATATATGTCACTCAACGATACACTCAGATTCCAAAAGTAATCAGAGACAACTGTAATATTCTTGCTGTATTCAACGGCGTTGATACACACACGCTACGAAATATCTGGCAAACTTGGTGTGGCGGTGACATGGACTTTAATGGTTTTCGAAACTTTTTTAGTCATGCTCAGTCGACCCCACATGGATTTGTAACGATAAATTTACATGATCCTCGGACACGATATCGTATCGGACTTGACCAAATATTCGGTTAGTTGTAAATAATTTTCATTGTAAATAACTTCTTAGCAGCAGGGGGGGAAATGACATCGACGCGGTCGTCGCTGTGTTTACCGGACGCTGACGACGCTGGGATCGGCTCGCAGAAACCAGATGACGTCACCGTCGTGTAGGATGGACCGACGTCGTTTTTTTTTACCGGCGCTGACTACACCGGATCCGCTGAGTGCAAAAAGTATTAATTAAGCCAAATGACGATTGGACAAAATGTCGGATTCGCCCCCCCCCCTGCTGCTGATGGTAGTTTAAATGCTTTCGATGGTGGTCGATTCATTATTTGTTGTTGTAAACGATCTCGAAACGAATGTGTCGCTTGTAATCCCAATTTTTTATTTTCATCCGGTCCACAGCAAACGTTTCTGATGCTATGAACGATTTGTATTGCAAAAAGACTGTATGCACCTTTGGTACACATGTAAACATTCTACGAATAACGTTACCTGACTATTTCCATGAAATGTCGCTTAACGTATTTCCTCGCGTTAAACAGTACGCACATGTTCTACACATCAACATGCGACTCTCATTAAATATTAACGCGATCTCTAACGTATAAGTGTATAAATAATGTTTCATTTCGAAAATCTAGAACGTGCCCTTCTTGATATACAAGGATAAAATGAATGTGTCCACTAAATGTGACGTGGAAGATACACGGATACACAGAAGGAAGTAACTGATATCAAATCATCTGACTCTAGTGTTGTTGAATAAACCTGAATTGCCACGCCTGTCGTTACAGGTATGCTTTCATAACTACCACTAATGGCGTCACGTGTTCTGCGTCGTTGCGATAGTTCTTACAATGATATCCCGTAAGTAAATTTCGTTTATCATCTGGAACGTTGTGATGCCAACCTAGATCTGATCTTATTGATGAATGTGCTATGTCAACCGCATACCATTGAAATTCCTTTTAGAATACAGAACTGAGTGTGAGATCATTGGCACGTATATGAATTTTAGACTGTTTGCTAGAATGAAACTCTTCGTCAGTTTGTTCATTGACTGATTTCATGGCGTACGTGCCCAAGACAGATTCAATATTTTGCCACGTGGCACCAGTGTCTGCTGAAAACCTAAATAAGTTCTCGGGCAGACCCCCAAACGGTTGTGATCGGATATTAGGCCAACTGTGATAAAATCGCAGGGATGCTAGTGCAATCACATGTGTGCGTGATTCAGCTGTAGGGAACAGATATAGAAACGTCACTGAATTCATGTGTCGTTGATGTGATTATGGTCATCGAGGTAACGCTTTATGTTGCCTGTTTTATCACAGCGTAGTTTGAATAGCACATGCAGTGTCTCGATTGTTTCCTAATTGAACACATATATCATTGATATCTTTAACGTATGCACACATCATAACACGATAATGTACTTCTGTCCATAATATGATTGGTGAGCAACTGCCGACAAATCGATGCGATTATATTAATGACTTCTGCTGCGTTGTTGTCCGCACGAACTGTTCCGACAAGTGTTTCAAATAGATCAGCAACGTCCTTAGGGTCACAGTCCACCAGGACCTTCTTGATTTTGGTTGCTCATATGTGGGAGCAGGTGCTACGTTTTTCTTGTGTTAATTCATCTGATGTGTCTGTAGTTGGTAATACATTTTGGTTGTGAAAGTCTAACTATTTGGGTACACTTGCTGCTTGATTTTTTGTTGATGTTTTTTATATGTGCATTTGGCTTGTTCCTGATATGCATGTTGCTCATATTGTATACGTTTAAGATCTTCCGCCATTCTAGGTCTGAATTTGGGTCTCTAGGAAGTTCTTGTGGTTGTAATTTCATCTCTTATTGAAGTGTTACCGATCCGTAGATTTGGTCGATAGATGCAACGTTCAATGTCTCCGCGCATAAATGCATTAAACTGTTATAATAAAAAAGAGCACTGATCACCGGTACATTATGCTATTCAATGTCCATGTAGGTATCAGTTGTCTTGGATAGGACTTTTATTTTCTTTCCAATTCTTCGTTCTGTAAAGATCACTGAATATAGTTTTTGAAATAACAGCAGCAGAAATGTGTTTTTTTTAAAGTATGGAACTGGTGTCTGTATATTTGACTTGTACTCTGGTAACACGTCAGGTATTTTGGCAACTACCTCTCTCACGTCTTCATCAAACATACGTGTTCCTTTTGAAAGTACACCAACGGTTTCTCCAATTTTACTAACGTCGCACTTGACTTCCACAATCGCCTCTGTGGTTTTCTACTGATGCCACCACAATAAAAGTTATGGTTGGTGAGCAGTTGTTCAGTGTCAAATACATGTATGCTATGTCTGCATGGAAAGTTCTTATATGCGTGCTTGGTGTGTCGGTTCTCAATCGGGCAAGGTTCTTTATCCACACATAATGCGATACCGACTCCGGACCAATTATATCACACAGCAGCAAACACTCAATCATAACATAAGACGGTTTGGTTCATCCTCAATATGATTATGATTTTGTCAAGACGCGTCTAATAATGTACGTATGACAGTTTCTCTCACACCTCTTGGTGTTCGTTTCAGTTGTTGAACGGTCTTTGTTGCTTGGTAAGCGATGGTGGATTCGTGGCTGGGTGTGAAACAAATTGATCCAGTGCAACTATTGATCTATATAATTCAATTATGTAAGCTTTTTACATACTACTACATATTCGCATTTCGTGTGGCTGTGAGGTTTGTTTTAGCTGAAGCCCAGTCGGCATTAAGAATTCCGTCAATAACTTGTATTAATTATCGCACTCTACAAGAATTAGAAACTACAATTCTTTCAATCCTAGCTATCACTTCATTTATTTCAGTATCTGTTTTATGGATTTGTTTATCAGTATCGGTTGTTTGTACCAAACTCTGACGTTGCTCGTGATAATATTCACGAACAGATTCATATGGCGGGCAAAGCTTATTACATGATTTGATGCCACATTTAAGACATGGTCGAGAACCGGATCCAGTACGTAAGACCAGCAAATGTGTGGCATGATCTGCTTCAGAGTTCATATTTTACAAGGCAGACATTTTGCATCTAGCTTTTTACATATGTAAAAATTGATACAGTTGAAAAATCCACATTGCTGGGCACATAGTCTTCACAGCTTTCTCCCATTTTTTCAACCCGATTGGGTATGGGTACAATTCACCGCTGTGTATCCCCTCTTACGCGTCAAATGGTATACTGATATTGAGACCTTGCTGACCGAGAACGGTACATGGCCAAGTATACGATTTTATGGTAACTCGAAATTTTAAATCGAGATAACGTTTTGTAAATGTAGGTGTAAAATCATGTGCAAACTCGGATACAATATATTACAACTTAGTATCAGCCCAAAGTAACTCAAATGACCGATTGCTGATTAATACACCAACTAGAGTAAGACTTCTTTTTGTGCATTTATATGCAATTACATCCAGTGACTTAGAGCATTCATAAATTTCCTAAATAGCGTTTGCTTCATTTATTGTAGTAATAGCTTCCGAAAATTATTTCTGGTGTTTGAATTGCTCCTTTCTGCTCTTTGTACCACATTTTTTAGATATACTGAAGACTGGTGAGCCCAGATTCCATCCTTGAATTAATACCCCAAAACATTTGTTTAATTGATTCACTCTTGTATACCTTCATCACTACAGCAAAAATATTCGCTCAGATCATCAGAGGATTCATTCGAATAACAATCATCATTTGCGCCAGATGATGATAGTTATTTACTCAATTTTAGGGAATCAATTTTTTCTTGATCAATATTATATAATTGTTCCTGCTGATACGCTTATTCTAGTTATTCCGTTCCATTTCTAAGATAGTTTCTAGTTAATCAATATATCAATGTTTCAGTGATGTCTCTGAAAACGCATATAACATATTTGAGCCTATTTGTTAAATCTATATATGCAACTATTGGCACATGAATAATTTATAAGCGTTATATGAGGTTTTATGAATAAGATAAAGTGTGCAATCCATATTAGTGTCAGATACGATTCAAAGATTCAGAGATTATGCATGCCACATATCCCTAGCTGACCTCAACTTTGCATCACCTAATTGACTTTCATTTTTAATATTTCATCAGCTCAGACTCGGTAGTCACCCCAAATCTTTAAAGAAAAGTTTTCACCAAAACTTGGGCTTGAATCAACAATGCTGTTTGATAGCACAACGGTTTAGCTTTTACAGCCATTATCAAGTATTAAGATAATATATACACAAACCACGTATTTCAAGTTAAGACACTGCTTGGCAACACACAATTTACCCTCCCCTAGGCTTATATAAAAACGTCATTTTAAATTATTAGTCATGATAGTATGCATATCCACAGCCTCCTATAATGGTAAGCACACATAACCAACAAATAGTTATTTTAGGTCAACTGGATATTGCAAACGTTACCATTAGAAATATTGCACGTATTTTTCGATACTGGCAAAACAGATTTTTTTATTACCCGTACATTGTCATAGTTGTGTTAATTTCGCTTTGAACGTTAAACACGCCGAAATAAAATCCCTTGCTAAATTAAATAAAAAGAGTTACTTTTTCTCTCGAAAGTTTCTGGCACACTTAAAATAAACTGTTCTGATGACTATCTGCACTGGTTATAGCTTTCCTGCAGTGCTATGTATAGCTTGTGAGTATCAACCGATAGCACTGCTGCTTAGTAACCGCTTGCTGTTGTTTATAATCATACCTCATACAGCCTCAAGAATGTGTCTGCAATTTGGTCACTTTCAGGGATTAATAATCCAGTGGTTGCAAACAGTATAAGGCTTGCTTGCCAAACTCGGCACGAGTCATGAAGTTTAGAGCCTGTGAGATATATAAGGAACAGAAAGGCGTAATGGGGCTCAATCGGAATAGTGACACTACTGAAGAGATATCATTTTGCGTACGAATGTTTAGCGAAATACAACATTCACATCGAAAAGCAAATAAAAACATGCATGCCAAAATCGGTGTATCGATATAAACAATACTGATGCAGTGTTTGTTTTACATGCTTCCATCCAGCCATCTGTATAGGACAACGTCATATCATGTCCTGACAATGATCCCCAGTAAAATCAGAACGGCCGTCAAAAGAGCAGACGATAATACATTATGAATCGTTTAAACTAGATCCATATACTTAAATTGTAGGAAAGGATTGTTTAGGTTGGTGCTTTATGGCAGCAATACACGTTCATTAGTGCAAAGTCAATTGAAGTCGAGTGCCTTCCCTATGGACACACCACGGTAGGTGACCCTGGTTGGTCCGATGGTAGGATTCAAACCTTTTCGGTCTTGGGTCCACGACCCTAGCAACTGAACCACCGCGTCTTCTATTCAAAAGTAAAGAAATATGTAATCAATAGTCTAGCAAATGATACAGCTGTTCGTTTTCATTAGTTTGTACCTCATTACATTGTATGATTGTTAATGTACCATATTTTTAACATGTCTTTTTACGGACTTCTAATAGTAACTTCGTTTCGCTACCCTTGGATAAGAGATTTCATGCCCGGCTTATTAGACATGCTTGTTGAATCCACTAGCGTGATTATGTTCTTTCGTCTGAGGTTTTCATTTGTCTTCGATCCTGCTGGCAGCGTTCTGTTGGAGAGTGCAAAACTGGAATACATATATTTGGGTATTCCTTTGGAATATTTTAGATACATTTATGTTCTAATGTATTGTGTGTACTTTTCTCAAACTGATAAGATTTCGGTAATAAGATTAAAAACTTGTTATTTCTATTCTTGCTACAGTTTTCATATTAATTGTTTTAATGTTTACGAGGCGCCTAGAGAAGTCAAATGCTTTATAAATCAGTCCAGACATGATTTAGATGATTACAGCAATGACAATCAAAGGTTATCAAAGAAATACAGCAACAAACACAAGCAAAAACTAAATGACATAGTGAGTAAGAGGAATCGAATATAATAGCGCTTGAAACCATAAATATTCCTGATTATTGACACGGTGCCAAAGAAGAAACAATTTATTACGTTAATATGCGTTCTTGCTAAGCCAATTTGGCTTTAGAATTATTTAATTTTTAGAAAAGAAACAATAATAGATGGAAACATAATTCATAGAATCTAAACTTGTTACAAATTTTATGATGAAGTTTTGCGACTCAAGTCTTATCAGTAAAAAGAAATAATTAAAACGCAGACACGAGAACAATGCAAATGAATCATTTGAATGAGAACTTGGCCTTCGTACATTTAAAATGTAATATTGATTAAACAGTACGTTTCGCTTTCTTGCCTTAAACAGCGATTTGATCTATATGACGCTTATGTAGGCAATGTCTAAAATCGTCCACAGATGATGTCTACCACATGAGAATATCTGAAAAACGAATTATTGGTAAATCACGGTACACAAGTTTTCATTAGTAAATTTCCGAGGAGAGCGTAATTAAAATAAATTCTTGGACCTCAGTCAAGAAAAATGTAGGTAATATCACTTGATTATATATATATATATATATATATATATATATATATATATATATATATATATATATATATATATATATATATATATATATATGCTAATTGTAGTTTGACTAATAATATATGCCCGCGATCACGTTTTCATCAAAACTTAATCTGTATATCGTTGGACCACACATGCATAAGGTCTTAATTTCGGAGTATTGTCTACTTCAAAGTGGCGATGATTCGTGATTTCTTGTGAAAGCTAGACACATTACATACAATTGTGTGATCAAATAATGTTTCTTCAGCATTCCTTTTGCTTATTTTGTGACATAGAGATTTGTCTAAACCCGTTCTTATTTGTGGGGTAGGAGGCAATATGTTTGGGGGTTCTATTGATGGTTTTTGTTTGTACTTTTGAACATATAATATCACTGTGATAGGTGAGCGATAATAAATGTAAATGAGCATGATAAACTGAGGTGGGGAATCTGGAGAGAGAGTTTGGCAATAATAGCAAACTTGAAAATATATAAACGTTATTATTTCAAAGTAATGAAAACTCGCCAATTTGTAGAAAGAGCAACAAACATGGTCAGCCTACGGATGTCATTACGTCGCACACTTCCAACGAGGAGCGCAAAGAAATTGTCCCTTGATTTTAAACTTTTTGTGCAAAGCAAAGTCAACAGCTTCTAGAATGCGAATAGAAAATTAGATTACAAGCCCTTCCATTATACTATGTATCTGCTACAAAAGTGCATATACAATGCAGTCCAGAAACTTCAGTGTTTGTAAATATATACTGCATCAGGAAAAAAGACATTTGGGTACTAATACTGGTGAGCTTCATTATTCCTTTGTCTATGTTTTTCACAGTTTTGTATGCACTAAACTGAAAATATTATGCTGGACTGCATGGTGAGATCGAGTTTTAAAACATCTTCACTTGCAAACAATATCTTGTCGCAAGTTGAGGGACCGAGACCGTGTGCATTTCAGCATGTAGCTTGTTCCATTGGTGTATTGTTCTTGAAAAAAGGGAATATTTATGTTTGCTTTTTTAAAGCTTATTTCTCTTTCCTATTATTTGACTAGTTTGACCTCATCCCTATAGATGACTTTGTATTAGATAGGTGTTATAGCGCAAAACCAATAGAATGTAAAAAAAAATAAGCTGATTCTGTGAAATTGCAAATTACAACTGGAGGGCATTATTACAGGACTGCTTTTTACCTCCTAATCTTATTCCGCATAAATAGCAAGTTGCGCTGCGTCTGATTGTATTAAATTTAAAATCAGATTATTTAACTTTATGATATTCTTTTGTCTAGTTTAGTCTAGTCTTATGATTCATCTAACCTTAAGTATGTTTATTCAACATACAAGTTCGTATTGCAGTCCTAAACTGACACTAATTTGGATTCTTTTGCTGACGTCACTAGTTGACACTCATTTCACCGAATCGAACTTTCATAAAATTCCAATTTGCTTTGAATCCCAAAATTGTTCGTGTAAATGATGTTTTAAATAAGTAAACACTTTCGTATTTTGTATAAATACCCAATACCTAATTCTTCTTCCCACAATTTAGGGCAAAATACGTATTAACTTTTGCGTAAGTACAAGAGCGAAAAATACATTAATTATTTTGCAACATTTGAAAAGGGTTATGTTCAAATCTAGATCACGTCCTGGAGACGTACGTAGCCTCTTAATGAACCTGTGTGGTTGAAAGGGATGTGAGAATCATATTGTTGGACTTTCCTTGTATCCTAGTATTTTATTTAATTTTCCTGAAAATACAGCAGAATAATGCAACTATTGACAAAATATAATATCATGCCAAAAACAAAATCATTTTTTTGCGATTTGTTATCATCCAGGTTGATTTATGAAACTACGCCAACGAATAATAAAATTATCATGTCTATTTAACTTTAATATAGCGATAGCTTATCCTTTTTTCGTGTTTAGAAACGAAATTAGGATACCAGGCACATTGCTTAAGCACCAAGCTCTCAATACGATTTCGGAATAGTAAAAATCTTAGTCACATGACTGAATTAGTTTCTATATTCCATCATATTCGTTTAAAGAGTACCATAAATGTTGCCAAGTGTGGTTGGGATTAATATTTGTACAACTTAGAATAAGCCTTTTGCCTACAATGGATTAGAAATTGATAGAGATAACAGTACATATTTAATACGGTTTCATACCAGAGAAAGAGAGAGGGAAAGAGAGAGAGATTAATGATCGAGGCAGCAGTAGCGTACTAACGAGGTGGGGTGACTGGGTGGTTGCCCCGGGCGCCAACAAAACAACTGATAAAAATCTCACAGCGCTCCCACGGCTTTGACCATTCAGGCCTTGTATTCTTGCCCTGTGGCCCATAATCGTTCCCTGGGCGCCATTTACGCAAATGGCATTGGGCGCCATTTACCACTGCATGGCAGATATATTCAGATATTGACAAGAGTACAACAATCAATCAATAGCTAGGAATGAATAACTTCATGTTTGTTTGTTGTTGTTGTTGGTTTTTTTTTTTTTGTTTTTTGGTTTTTTTTTATTCTTTTTTTTATTTACGTAGTTGATAAAACTTTGAATAACAAGTAAATAATACTTCTCGTCTTTCATGTATGACTCGAATAATACAAATAAGCGAATATAAACTTTCTCAGCAAACCTAGATGATCCATATAACAACATACTTGCAACCTGGTATATAAAGATGGGTCAGTCTTTAAAGCAGTTTATTACGTTGTTTTCTATGGTATTTGCGAATAAATAGGTAATGATGTGAATGTTTATTAATTTTCACTACAACCACACAACTGATTATCTCTGAAATAGTTAGACAAAAATGATGATGTGAACTACTGTTGCTTTGTATGTAGAATAGATGATTGATGTTACCAACTATGAAATTGAGGGGTGAGCCATAGCCTTTGTTTTGCTTCTTATGATACAATAGTTACTTTCACAACTGACTGAATCATGGAGTGTATTCAAAAATGAACAGAAGAGCGAATTAACGAATTTCTATTTAATTTGAGTTTAACAATAATTCTAATAAAGTTGTTGCAAGATTATACGTGTTTGTTTCACCAACCAGTGGTGGTAGGAGATCAACATGATGGAGAGACGCAATATAAAAATTTTACTAAAGCTACACAGTTTATGAATTTTTTTATATCGGCCAGTGAAAGCCAACCAGCAGTTCCTACCTAAATCTTACATGGTACACGATACAGTTAGACCAGTTTCTAATTGCACTCCTTTTTTCTATTTAGGGAGAGTCTTCAGCCTAACGGCTATACCACTGAAAATTCGCATATTCAAGTCTTCAGCTTAACGGCTATACCACTGAAAATTAGCATAATCAAGTCTTCAGCTTAACGGCTATACCACTGAAAATTAGCATATTCAAGTCTTCAGCCTAACGGCTATACCACTGAAAATTAGCATAATCAAGTCTTCAGCCTAACGGCTATACCACTGAACATTAGCATAATCAAGTCTTCAGCCTAACGGCTATACCACTGAAAATTGCATATTCAAGTCTTCAGTCTAACAGCTATATCACTGAACATTAGTATATTCAAGTCTTCAATCTAACAGCTATGCCACTGAAAATTAGCATATTCAACTGAAGGACAGATGAGTATCCTTTACTAAAAACACATTTTCGGCTAAATTTTACATTTAAGTATTTTTGGTGCAGTCATCATTTTTAGATAGACTGAAAATGTCATCAGTATGTTTGGTCCAATTACCTATGCTAACAGTTACGCCAAAATATTTATGCTTGTCAACAAAAAATAGACGGTTCATTTTTTTAATATTTTAGATCAGGCACACAATAGACTCTTGCCCATGCGATAGTAATATTACATCGGGTTTGGTTGGAATAAAACCAACAGACTGCCATCAATCGTTTGTAAGTATGCATTCATTGCATATTCAATTTCGTAAGCATTTTTTAATGAATAAACCAGAAAGCTGCCATCATCAAAAAATCTATACACTCAATACGTTGTCGCCTATATCGTTAATTTATACAATTATTAATAAAGGACCTAAAACACATCTATGAGGTACGCCAGCAGCGCCATTTAAGATACTAGATTCGGCAGTTATTTACAGAAACCGTTCGGAGTCTATTAGATTGTGTAATGAGAAAAAACTTGGACAGTAATTTTTTTTCGTTTCGTATAAGCTAATTTTCGTTTGGTTAAAGTTTGTTTTATTCTAAATGTTAGCTGGTTTTGTAGTACAGTCTAGCGTCTTGATGTTTGGGATCATGTGATTCTGCTTTGGTATATATATATATGTGCCAACTGCGGCTGGAATTGTGATGTGTTATGAAGCGGTATTGTGTGAAGACGTCTCTCAGTAAAGCAATATAACGACCTCGCCGGAGCAAGAACATTTTGTCGTGTTTTGCTGAGTAGGAAGGGCCAGGCCGGGGAATCTAAAAAGAGTAGGGACTAGGTATTTCAACAACCAGAATACAGGCGCTACAAGTCTTGTACAAGAAGCGGGATAATCTTGGAATCCCGACCTTGCGACAATACACATTTTTATTGAACGTCTATCTTCTCTCATCATTTTGCACTATTTCTCTCGATCGATCGAGCGAGCGAGTAATGACGCGCGACCACGACCTTTGTCAAAGACATAGTCCACGACACAGTCGGCTACCACATGATGACCCAGTGGGCGACAACAAGCCAGGAATAAGACGGTATCCCGCTGGTGTAGAAATATGTTGCACTCTCGAGCAGGCTATTACTCCAAATACAAAGAGCTATCCCAAAGAACTCGAGGTAGCGAGATTCTGGTTAGTGTGCCAAGGGAGTTTCCGCTACAATATGTAGTCAGTAGACCAATCAACAAAGAGAGCGATGAGCGCCACGGCACTTTAACCTATGCATTTGACCTTTATGTCAAAAAATATCAAATGTTTTAGAGACGTAGAAAATGAAAACACAAACGTCACCTTTGTTATCGCGCTCAATACATATTATGTGGTACCTAACTATGACATTATATACTCTAGAATTGTTGGAAAGAAAACTGGATTTAAATTTGAATATAAGATCGTTGAAGTCAAGGTAGCTGTAGCGATGTTTAAAAGTATTTTTCCACAACGTTTCGACACAACTCAATAGGAAAATATGCTTGCAATTTGAATAGAACACTGTCATTACTTTTACGGTTTTCCAGAAGATTAAATATATGTTTTAATAATATATATATGTAGTTTAACTGTGGATGTGATCGTTCTTATAGTGACGTATTGTATCCACCCCACCATCGTGGTAAGTGGGCAATATGATTACATCAAAAACTTCTTGTTTTATCATTGATATATATTTGATGTGTGTGTGTGTGTGTGTGTGTGTGTGTGTGTGTGTCAGATTGCTATTAGTTCTCAAGTACATTGCAGGAGGTGGACTAACATTGGTGGCATCAACATTTGCTGTAATAGTGAAAAAAGGAATTAAGACGTGCTTTATCGATATCGGGAAATGCTACATACATAGAACCATTCGCATCAGTGCTCCCAAGTATCATGGTTGAAAACTTCTTTTGTCATATGACACACAAGTTTATAATATTCTTTCGAGTGTTTACGGACAGAATAAATATTGTCCAAGTTACGAATACATATTTAATTAGCCATTTGTTCCTGATTATTCACTTTCTCTGTTCTACACTAGGACATGGATTATTGCTGTCAACAAGCTTTTTCTTTCATACAGTCTTTGGAAAACTGAACGCACGACTATGTAAGAGTTGTTTAGTGTCCTCAGATAGTATAACAAATAACAAATAAAAGCATTCGTAATTTACACAGAAATCGGAAACCACTGCGAAAGTATTATCATATTAATATTGACGAGTAGCAAACATTCTAGTTATTCAACATTGCGACATATCAATGATATAAGGATGAGCCAAAGTAACGTTTATTATAACAGCGTCTTTACCAACTGCAATAAAGAGATTGATAAATACGATATCCTTACAAGATGTATTTCCTTCGATCCAGTATATTATTAAGTGTGTGAAAAACTCAGTAGCGAAGCTTCCATGTAAAATAGTTGAGTTTTAACAACGAGATGAAATCTATCCGTTATTCACTCGGAACAAGCTAATTTTCATTTTTATTGTATGCTCAAACGTATTGGCTACAAACGGGTGTAACAGACTGAAGTAGCAGATTTCGTACGGTATCCCGCGTGTTAATATCAGGTGCTTAACGTTTATGCTGTTATTTTGTTTAAATTCGCACGGAAAATATCAATAGTAGATATAATTTTCTGTCCTAATTCAATGCAAAAAGACCAACAAAAACAACAACAAAAATCTATGAAACAAAAAGCACGTATGGTTTGTAATTTAACAAATGTACCACGTTGAGTCTCCTGAACATTGCGGTAGAAGACTATGAAAAAATTAAAAGTCGCATAATACAACAATTATTGACTTTTTACTTCTATCGCCAAGCAAGTAAAATGATATTGACCTCAGGTCTGCGGCGTCGGTGAATATTACCTTTCTGCTTTTGATTGATTTTTTTTTTGCAACGTCAGTAAATATTAGACTACGCATCAAGCATCACTAATCGGCCTTTCCATATCTTTTCCTTCTGTCTATGTAATACCTTCTGTGTCTTTGTTCATTTGTTCCTACTTTCGTCTGTCCCTTTCTTAAGTTTTAAATAAATAGTTGTTACACTTAAAATAATCAAGGAGAAATAATATTGTTACCATCATTTTAAAAAAAAATTGGTACATTTTATTAACTATCAAACAAAAGCTATAGTTTCTGAAGCAATGCATTTGTTTAGGCTTACAGAAATTAGGATCAGAAGCCCCCAGTATGTAGAACTGAAGCAATCACTGAGCGAATTTGCTATAAATAAAGAAGTTATTAGAAATACAGATTTTCATAAATTGACTTTTTTAAAAGCCGCGTTTAACTCTCTCTCTCTCTCTCTCTCTCTCTCTCTGTGTATATATTTCCGAAGTATTCTAACATATGATAACTAAGAGATGGAGAAATGGTGAGCACTCGGTGTTTCTTCCTTGTTTTTGATATTTCAAGTTAATCGCGACTAATATGTGAAGTTCAGGAGCGAAAGCTCAACCAAAATTGCCTCACGGTATTTCATTATATCTTTACAGTCGATTAGGTTTTTCCTCTTTCGCAAGTATCAGGACATTATATCGTGTCAAACATTTTTCAGCACTTAATTACAGCCAAATCGAAGCTTTCGTTTCATATGAGCCAGGAGAAGGTCCTTGCTTGGAAGGGGGGGGGGGGGGCTGCGGTATTGTTCAGCTGTGGTCTTTCATAATTACTTCCCGTTCCCTCCGGCACGAATAACATAATTATAAAATAAAAATATACTCAGCAGTATCAAAGAAAAGTTCAATTAATTCCGTTCTATGTAAATTGGAAGACATTTGTAAAATGTCATGTCAGTTATTAACAGACAACGTCGGAAAAAACTAATCTTAATTTGGTGACATCGCCAAAACGATAACATAAGACGTTCCTAATGAATGCATTTATCGACTAAACAGACACAACCAACGTGCAGTCGAAGGGCAAGCATGAAACAGTCATTTCAAAACTCTAATATTTTAAAATGAAAGATAAAATAACAGAAAAAACACAGATTCTCTCTCTCTCTCTCTCTCTCTCTCTCTCTTTCTCTCTCTCTCTCTCTCTCTCTCTCTCTCTCTCTCTATATATATATATATATATATATATATATACGAATGAATTTTCTATGAATTTTCATAAAATGCAATTTATATTCTTACAACCTACCTTCTGATACTTCTTACATTGCAGGCATATAATAAAGTGATTTCTCATATTTCTAAGCTAATGACATTACACAGCACAGATAATGCGTTAAGAAAATTGCTGTCTCAGAGAACTGTGTGAAGTTGATAAGCGCGGATGAATACAATAATTTTATATGTATTTCTGTATCTACAATGTATCACTTCAGGTGTGTAATTGTTTCTAAATCGAATGTTGTATTATTTCAACAACAACAAAAACTGCCAATACTTCAGATAGTTTGCCCTTTCTTTAAAGTTCGAACTCAGTACCTCTCCACACACCAACGATGTAACTATGCACATCACAAAGTGTGAGACCTTAGTAAAGGAGGCCAGAAACTCCATTACTCGGTATTTTGATAGAAGAGCTGCCCCGTTATCAATCAGCGCGTAATGGTGAAAAGAACAACACATAAGTAATCAATAACGGTCTTAACAAACTCGAGGCCTGATTTTGATCTTTTGGCGGGGCCTCCTGGATTTACGCGCGGGGCCCTCTGTCAGCATGGCATTTCAAAATAAACTTTTAAACAAGTTTTATATGATATTGAACTTAAAATTTTCGTCCATCGCTTTAAAATTATTTTCTCTCTATAGATATGTTTTTAAAAATTACAAACGTGCGATAATATAATATGGTGAAAGTACTAACAAATTCTTTTCTAAAAATTCAGTTGTATTATTATTATTATTATTATTATTATTATTATTATTTGAACATTAGTCAGAGTTTTTTTTACCGCGCTCTCTAAAACTGTTCTGTCAGCTCGTCATTGAATGTGTGAACCATAACCTGTGCCGTTTGAAAGATAAAGCTACCAGTATATTTCATACAAGCATTTAATGTTATCCCCACTGTATTATAATAAAAGCAATCAGTTTTAAAGAATAAAGTGAAAAAACTCTTTACTTTGCATTCTCTCTGAGAAATGAGCTAATTAAGCTTAAACTTCAGATTTCTTGTCATTTGTAATTTTCTCATTGTGTCTATAAACATATTTGAAGACCCCTTCCCCCCAAAAGTCGGAATGTTCTGGATTCTATCAGAATTGGTTTGAGGTAATATCTATAATTTAATCATGCAATTCAAAACCATGTATACAGAAATCGAAAACATTCGGTTTTCTCTGACTTCATCCACTATCTTACATTACCAATTCTCGCTGATGTTTCTATTTAAAATTAACAGAATCAAAGAAATAAAGCACAAGCCAGTGCTGTTTCGGTGAAGTTATGAGGTCTATAAGGATAAATACTGAGAAAATACCTTCCCAAATGAAGTTATATTGACTGTTGATTTGATTACCCTGTAAGCGGCATAGATGATCAACTATCGCTAGCAAAGAGAGCGTGAAATTATCAAAGAAGTCTGGTAGTATTCCTTACAGAAGGCAAGCGGAACGATCGAAGAAGTCTCTTGGTAGTCTTCACAGATTACAAGCGGAGCGATCGAAGAAGTCTCTTGGAAGTCTTCACAGATGACAAGCGGATTAACAAATACAACTGTCATATCGAGACAAGAGCAATCTAAGAAAACAGTTCCTGACACATGATAACTATGTGGGGCCATAAATATTCACCTTGATTAACAAAATGCAAAGAAGAAACATTTTATTTTGCTGAGAAATGGCATTTGACAACAAAATAAAAAACTTTTAATAACCTGGAAGGCGAAAATTAAAAATCATAATATTAGAATAGAATCCGTGTGATGTATCTACTGTTGTAATAATGCAAGAAAGCAAACCAATTAAGAGAAAATGAAATTTATTATATTTATAGTAACTCGATTCTTATTTCGCTATATTAAACTATTCCTATGCGTTGCGTTTCTGAGGGTAGACAGAAAACAGTGCAACTACAAGTCGTTTGTATTTTGATATTAGGCGTAGGCAGTATGAATTGCGTAAAGGATTCCACGTTATGCTTCTGGAGTTTTGTTGTTTTTTTTTTTTTCCTGTCAAGCTTCTTAGCTTCGTGTAACAAAATTTTAATCACGCACACGTGATTTGCACTAGTCCACTTTCATTAACTGCAAAATCCACATTTTTTTATAAATATCAAACAAAGTACGCACTCTGAACCTTTGAAGAAAAAAGAATTAATTTTGTTTTTTTTATCAACACGTGTTCAGCAAGATACGTTGAAAACAGAGATAACAATATCCTTGTGCAAACAAGATTCAGTCCCGTAGTGGTCAACAAATCAAACAAAATAACTCAGTTATTATATGGTCGATTGAGATATAATAAAATCATCTGGTTTTTTCTGTTGAAATACCTTCCAACTGGGACTTTCAATACTTTCTCAACGGGCAGATACAGACTGATTAGGACGGAGCTGAAACCTAATCAGTGCTTATAAATCTAGTTTGAGGCAAGTTTTGCTTATAATTCTTCTAAGCAACTGCTGTGTTTTATCCATAATAAGTAGGGAAGCAGTCAGTTCTCTTCAGTGATGAAGTTAGATTTATATTAAAAGAAGGAATGTCTGCATTCCAATATTATTTATAATTCACATGACTATGACGAAAGGCAATCTTAGAGTGAAGATATTTAGTTATTAGATTTAGCACTAACTACAATCATACAGGAAGGATTCCCTGTATTATCCAGCCTGATGCACTATTTGCGGTAATACATGATCTGAAATGAGCCCATTGTATGCGGAAAGCAAGTTTATGGCATACGTGGTTGGCATATCAAATACATTAGAAGGCAGTTCGCAAAACGTAATTCATTTCTCTTTTTCCACATATCTTACTAACAAAGCAATTAGTCGTTCACCTGATTAGATAGGTATTAATATTTTACTCAATTCACGATGCATGCATACATGCACATATCCAAACACGCACCTGTAATCTAGTGACCGCATTTTGATTACATTCCAAACACTCACCTTTACACTCCAACAATAAGGGTAGGAATTTTGTACACGCATTTTCAGACAAACATATAAACATACTACCACACACAAGGGTAACAAGTATCTATAGACACAATGCTATGCCATAACGCACATACAAACCCACATAGGAGAGAAGAGGCAAAATAATTTTTGAGTTTAGTTGCAAACAGCACGGACATACACAAACACAAAAGAAATGACAAATAAGAATAATATCTCAAACATTTGGGTAGTCATCATTGGAAAACATGATATTTTATCCTGGATCATAATTCAGAGACAATGATGAAGATACTAACTTCCACTGGTCATAGTGGATACTTGGCTGTCGTTCTGCTCAAAGCTTGATGTCATTTCCCACTTGAGATAAACCTTTCACATGGCGGACGTAAAGTCTGGTTTCCTTCGTTTATGGTTTGGTACTCGTTGGCATTCAGTGAAATACGGTACGACTTAGATTTAGTCTCATTAGGAGTACATTTACTTTATGCTACAAATATTGATCTTTCCAGCTATATGTCTCAATGCTAATCAGACATCACTTTTATACTGCATCTTTGTTTGATGTTGTTTTGACGTTCGTTAAATCCTACCTTCGTGAAGATCGTAATCTTGTCAATTATTTACCCTTGATAGGCAAAATTCAGGTACCACTGGCCTAAACTGGTCTGCATCGTAAAGGATGTTCTTAGCGTGTCACATAAATATATTACAAGCTCTATATAAACGCTTTTCATAGCTCAGGAGGCGGACTTCAAATGTTCTCTTCTAAAGTGCATAAGGGATAATAATCATGCCCCACCAAAGGTAGGTAGTTACTCTGGTCATGTATGTTGTCAGTTTGCAACAGAGTTCTTCCATCAATAACATTATTCTGTTGCTACTACCTTTAGGAGTGAAAAGTGTATTTTCCGTTAGCTATGTTAATTTCCTCGGTGGATTTCTGAACGTGCCGAATTGTTCGATGATTTGGGACAGTGTGTTATTTCAGCCGATATGCTGAACTCGATCCAGTCAGTACTCTAACAAGAACTCCACTCGTCTGTCATGTAACCTGATGTTTTCTCTGATGATACTTCACAGCTAAAGTCTTTAAATTTTACCGTGCAATTGTATGCGGTGGCAAAAAAGAGGATAAAAGAGAAACGAGATGAAAGACTGATATTATCAATACCAAGATAAAGGGCATGAGAAGCAGGGAGGATGAGCATTCTTCCAAACAGAAATAAAAGAAAAACCGCTATCATTCAAGAAATTCTAGAGGAAAAAAGAGCAATAGAAGAAATTGAAGAGAAAACTCATGAATAGACACGTTGAAAAAATAAGATATTAAACTTTTATGATATGCCATGAATTTTCATTGTGTTTTTGATTCAAATAGAAAGTGTCTTTTTTCTAAGACATATAGGTTTCCCTGACTGATCGTTCTTGAATCACAAAAGAACTGATACACTTGACATCACGAGCTTTAACCGTCTTAATCCATTTCAACGGCCACGTCCTGCTCTTCCTGTCGCCACTGTTGCTGCTTTGGTCGAGGTAGTTATTTCTGCTGCTACTGTTGAGAAAAGATGTAATGATGGAAGGTTTAGAAATTTTGGCACATGGGAGGTCTCCTCTATCAGGTTTAGTAAAGGCAGTCTGATACATTTGTCTCGGCTACTCTAGCGTCTTCAAAATGTCCTGCAACATACTCACCAGTTTGTTTTCACTCCCCTCCTTTGTCATTCACAATTTAAAGGTTTCGTCATTTATTCTTATTCATTTCGCTTTCACTTTTTCTATTATTGCAGTTGTTATTGAACAATTACTTCTTCTGCTTCTTTATATGATTGCACAAACTTCTCCAAATCTTCCTTTTATTTCTTTCTGATATCGTGTACCAACAGTAAGAACGGAGAAGGAGGTGAATTTAATAATACTGTTTCATGCAAACAGTCTTGCGAAGACGACAGTAAATAAGTCAAAACTAAATTTAACTCATCTTCTTGGAAGAAAAAAGGACTGCTTACACCTGCAGTAGCAGTCGTAGTCATGATAATTATCACTCTTAGTATTGATATGTATATGTAAATTGTAGTGTGTTGTTGACCTTGGTCAGTAATTGAGTTGTGTGCCTACCTGACTAATTCAATCTTTTGAGAATAAACAACACATAGCTAATACTTATCTATGATTTTAGATGATATTTTAAGATCATTATTACTTGGTGGTAAACCTGTTTACAGATGTTGTTTTTAATGTCGAACTTCATTTATAAATTAAGAATGTGGTAGAATCAACTTGTCCATGAATTTGATAGGAGTCATCCTGGCTCTGTTTTTATGTCTTAGCTTTTTATATATAAATTCTGTTTACTTCAGAATTACTCATTCCATATTTTAATATCAGTCTTAAGGGAATCAAGTTGTGTTCAGGTAAGAGGATTTTTGTTCTCAATTATTCGTCAGAATTACAAAGTGCTCTTTGATCTTGGACTAGGTTATTATCTACGAATTATTGTAAATTAATTCAAGGACATTTTTCATTATATCACTGTGATACAGCAAGACTATTAGTACGTACTATTCCACACTACTCGCACATCAGCTTTTTCAATATCGGAACACCTCTGGAATTCATTTGGAATCCTCTACACGTTTGGCTCACACGTTTTCATACTATCATAAAGAGTTTCTCTTAAAACAGTATTCAAGACAAGTATCCTTATTTTCATCAATCGTCAAGAACGGAGCCAAAATCATTTACATAAGTGGGATACCTACAGTATAAAGATTCCCAGAGTTATTTAGTCATGCCTTGGCTGGAATGACATAAACATTTGGAATGACTTAAATGGCTAAAGGATATCTGCCACACTTTTTCATTATTGAAGTAACTGAAAACGTAGTGCTCCCGCTTTTGCCCGAAGTTCACGCAAACGACACGGAGGGTAGGTACACGGAACAACGAGTAGCTTTTTACGCCTTGTACCAAGCTCATTCTTCAGTTTTCAGACCATTTTTATTTTCAAGAAGGAATGTTGAAATATTGCCAAAGCGTTTTCATTAGGGAAATGGAAGAAGTTCATGTTACATCTGCCACTAGTTGTGTCATTTCTTAACACTTTTAGTTTTGCTAATTATATGTCAAAGATAAGTCCTTCTATCGCAGTTTAAAGAAATTATCAAAGATATGTGAACACTTCGCAGTAGAGAATGGTATCATCTATAATAAACAACAATCAGTATGCCTGGTCTTTCAGTCAGCTTCTTTCAAATTACCATCTCCTCCCCCTGTACATCTTAACGGCCATGCTCTTATGTGTGTCAACAGTTACACGTATTTGGGTCATATTTTAACATCCAGTCGAAGAATGAAGATATGATGAGACATTACAGCTTTTTGTGTACTCGAACAAACATGCTTTTACGCACATTTAGGAACTGGTAATTGAATATCAAAATTAGATTATTCTAATCTTATTGCTGCACAGTGTATTGTACTCCTCTGTGGACTAACTTTAGTGAATGTATGAAAAGACAACTAGTTATTGGTTATAATAATAGTCTTCGTTTTCTATTAAGCCTTCAAAGATGGAACAATGCCTACAATATGTTTGGAAGTTATATCGTATTCAGTTTTGATGCAGTAATGAGAAAGTATGAGTTCTCAACGATGACAAGAACATCTGATAGAACTGTATCTTAAAATCTCTATGGAACACTGCCAGTCATCTAAATTCTCGTATTATAAGTAGATAGAACAATTACACTTTACGTATGCTATATAATTTCATTTTTAACAATGTCGGACACAGCCCAGAGTTGTAGATGTGTAAATTTAACTGTACAAAAGATATCTGTGATCATTTATGTTTAAAATACTTTTATTTGATATCTATATTTTAATTTAAATGTATGAAATATGTAGTCTGAAAGAAAGAATTCCTATCTTGTCTTATAAAACTCGACGTTCTTAGATAAGGAACATAAAATTAATATATATGTCTTTAATATGTTTGTGTATGGGATCCAATGCCGGATTATCCTAGTAGCAAAAGTAGCATATGCTACGAGCCCTGCACTTTCAAGGGACCCACGCTAAATGCCATCAAGCTATCAATTACCTACAGGTAAATAATACTATTACTGAAATGTCAGACATATTTGTCATATTATCTGGCTGGATAGCAAATGAAAAATTGATTAATTGATTGATTATTTGGATTTAAGAGGCATTCGCACGGGGTGCATGTGCCACTGGTTTATTGATAATTGTTCCTGGGAAGGAATTAGAGCCACATTCCCCAGCCGTTTATGTGCTCACAAAACACTGTTAATTTAGCCATCAGGTCGTGGGATTAGGTGCCCCTGACGACCTGAATGAAGGGCTATCATGAGTGGGAATAGACCCAACACACACTCATGTTATCAAGAATTCGGAATTCAGTCAGTTGTGGACTGCACTAGGTGTCAACCCAAGCAGTTTGTAACGTCCGCTGCGATTGGTCGCAGCGATGACGTCACATCAGGACACCTAGCTTTAGACTGGTGGAAATGGTTCAACATCTCCGTCAGTGTACGTTGTCCAAGAGGAGCAAGGAGGTAAGGAACTCGGCAAGCCGGCCATGGATGTCGTGAACTCCCCAAAATGCCAGCTCGCATTTAACCAAATTTAGTCCAGTTATTTAAATGGGCAATAAAGAGTAACAATATTGTGTCAGCCACCTTCGCAACTGAGTCAAATCATGCAAGTCCTAAAATTGTCCTATGTCCTATCCGTTAAAAGAAATTCTAGTACAGAGTGTACATTGTAGATGCCCTAACAATTTATTAACTAATATGTCTAAGCGACATAACAAAATGTTTAGTCAATATTAGGTTAAAAAAAAGTTTTAATTTTTGAAGTGGTGGTGGCGAAAGGATCAAGTCAGTAATGTGGTTCTATCGAATAGGGATAACAAGCCAAAAAAGGTACCCTTAGATAAGAAGCAATTTGGAAGTAGCCCTAAGAAGGGTTTTTATACAGCAGGAAGGAAGGTGTTCAGGCTGTCCTCCTCTTCACACAGTTCAGCATCCGTCCGAGTTTCTCTTCGCTTGCGTGCAGAGTATCCCTCAAAACTATGGAATTCGCATAGAAATTCCGCAGCGTCTATTAGGGTTGACATATGGGTGTTCTGTGTACGCCATGATAAAACGTCTCTGAATGATGTGTCTTCCCTGGTGCCATAGTTTTGCCGTAGGTTTCTTTGTCTTGAGGGATCTCCAGGCTTTGATTTCGGTTGATTTGATGAATTCCATTGATAGCCTGATGTCCGCCACTGCCAGCCAAACTAAGTCCCAATGTGTTGAGCCTTTTGATGTCTGTGTCGCTATCATCAAGTGTTGTTGCCCCTTTTGTCTCTTCTTTGTTCCTTTCGTCTGCGGTTATTGTTATTTTTTCCGGGAACGGTCAACTCGGTTCATGAGGTGTTTCCAAGAGCCTCTGGATATCTTGGAATACTTGCTCTTGGCTTACCTGCTGTATTCTTGGTGTAGGAGTAGGAGTAATGGTCATTGGTGGTGTCCTAATTTTTGGTGGTGGTGGTGGCGATTTTGCAACAATAATAGCAAATGATCCCTCGCGAGACTGTTGTTGTTGTTGTTCTTCCAGAACGTGGTCTGGTTGTTCCAGGGTAGTCAATACCGGTGGCCGGGCACTAGTAGTAGTAGTAGTAGTAGTAGTAGCATTAGTAGTAGTAGTTGGCTCGGTAGGCTGCTGGGGTCTGGACTCTTTGTGGGTCGTAGTAGGCGGTTGGCAGTTCGACTGGGTCTGCATATGCTCCCTCTGTCTCTGCTTTTCACCCACTTTCCGACTCTTGTGCCTTTTCTTCTTATCTTCTGCTTCATTATTTTCTCACAGTAAGAGCAAAGTCGTTCTATTGGCTTTCGCTCTTAAACTCCAGCTTGTTGCGACTGCAAGGCTGAAGCCTTTTAGTGATGCAGATGCCTGGGCGAGCATTATATCGGTCGCTAGCTCTGTTATTTCCATGCTAGTAGTGTAGTGGGACGGTATAGGGACAATGGGAATTAGCATTACATGTATGTACCCTGTTATTTCCATGTTAGTAGTGTAGGGGGAAGGTATGGGGACAATGGGAATTAGCATTACAGACCTCCCTGTTATTTCCATGTTAGTAGTGTAGGGGAACGGTGTAGGGACAATGGGAATTAGCATTACAGACCCCCCTGTTATTTCCATGTAGCTTCCTGCTTCGTTCGCTGACGAATGTGAATGTGAATGAGCAAATGAAAAATTACAATTACTTTATTGTGCAAATTTCTGAAAAATTTGTGTTGTAATATTTATGCTTTTTTTTATTAGGACCCTTTTACAACATAGGCTACAGGCCCCGCAGTAGCTTAATCCGGCACTAATGGGAGTAGTGAATGGGGCCACTATAGGGACAATGGGACTTACCATTAAAAACACTCCTGGGCCACTATAGGGACTATGTAAATTTAACATGGGGAAAATTGCTGGGCCACTATAGGGACAAGGGAATTTAACATTGGAATAGATTTTGGGCTTGTCTAGGGACAATGGAATTTAACATGGGGAAAAGAGTTTGGGCCTGTCTAGGGACTATGTAAATTTAACATGGGCGATATTGTCGTGCCACTCTAGGGACAAGGGGAATTGAACAGGGGAATAGAGTTTGGGATTGTCTAGGGACAAGGGAAATTGAACATGGGGAAAAATCATGGGACAATCTGGGAACAATGTAAATTTAACATGGGAATAGATTGTGGGTCTGTTGAGCGACAAAATGGAACAGGGTCGGGACCCTATTTTAATAAGGTCCCGACCTGAGGGGTCTATGGAAAGGGAACAGGGAAGAGGGATAGAACACACACACACACACACACACATTAAATAAAAAAATGGGTAGGCAATTGAAAGTCAATCTCTTTTCGAGACCTATGAGTGGCCCTGAAAAGGGCCTTTGGGTTTCTTCTTCTTCTTCTTCTAACTCCTCCACTTCGTCCACCAAGTCCTCACTTTTTCTATTATTCCTTTCTTCTTCTTTTTCTCCTCTGGCATCCAGTCTGGATGGCCCAAGGCTCTAAACTTTTTCTGGACTTTGATCCAATTCTGATTGAGCCTCTCAAAATCTGCCTGTTTCTTTTTGTTTTCCTGATCTTTTCTTTCTTTATTCCATCTCTCTTTAATCTTCTTTACCTCTACCTCCATCACTTTTCTCATCAACTCCTCTCCTTTCTTCAGTCTGTCCTGACCTCTCTCCACAAAAGAGCACTCTGTCCCATGTGACATATTTTCAAGAAAGCACCTGACTTTGCTTGCATTGTCAAGTGCTTCCTTTAGGCTTCCCACTCTGACATAGGTGGGATTTATCATACCTCTCAATCTCTTTTCCTCCTCTTCTATCATTTCTGCTATCACTTCTTTTGCTACGTTTAGGCATTTAGCGTAGTCCAGATACTCTGCTATCTTCCATTCTTTTTCTAGTCTCTCCACTACATAGATACCATCCATTATCCAATTGTATATATGTACCAAGTTGTTGAACAACTCACTTGCAACCACCATCTTCGTCTTTATTATTCCGTAGAATGGTTCGAACATCAAACCTTGTGGGTTCTTATAGTTAAAGCGCGTACGTGAAGGAAAACATCCCCTAAAACAAAATTGATATTTCCTCGATTATCATTTAAAACGCGCGGACGTGAAGGAAAACGTCCCTACTTTTCTCATTTCATATGATCTACTATCTACATACGTGAAACAGCAATAAACAAACCCCGAATCTACTATCCACACACGCAAAGCATTAAAATGAAACCCTAATCTACTATTCACACGAACCAACTTAAGCTCTTACATAACCCAATAATCTACTATCCACACAAACGTACGTGAGCACTTATAAACACACACACACACACACACACACACACATAAACTCATACACTCACAGTAGGAAAAAAGAGTCAGTGTTTATATCCACACTACTCTACATACACACATTGGCAAATGCATTACTATTTCTTTTCTAGAGATTTGGGTAGCCCTGAAAAGGGCTGTTTGTTTTTGAACTCCAGTGACACATGGTTAATGATGGCACCTTCCAGGCCTGGCACCACACACACATCTTCTTCCCCAGTCTCTTTTCACTCTTTTTTGGGAGAGAGCAGAGGCGGGATAAGTGGCTTCAGAACCCCAGTCTTCTGTCTCTGGGATTCTGAAATTTCCTCTCTCCTTTTCTTCCTCTTCTTTGTTTCTTCTCTCCTCCTCTTCTTTGCTTCTTCTCTCCTCCTCTTTCATCCTTCCCTCTTCTACGATGGCCTCTGCAGCAAGCTCATTCACTATACGCCTGGCATATTCCAGGTGTACATGAAGTTCAAGCAGTTTAGCTAGTCTGGTTTTCATTCTGGTGGGGTTGATCAATCAACAAGGGTAGCTAGACTGCCGAACGATTTTTAATTTATACTGAAAGCGCGGACGTGATGGAAAACATCCCCCTAAAACAAAATTGATCTTACCTAGATCATAACCAAACAAACACGCGGACCTAAAAGAAATACTCACTCACTTTTTATACTACCCATTCCTATTCTAAAAATTTTATTAAACCAATAATATACTATCCACATACGCAAAGCAATCCAATCAAACCCCAAATCTACTCTCCCCACACGTCAAACAGCAAAAAAAACATGATCTTAATCTACTATCCACACCAACGTACGTGAGCACTTACAAACACACAATCATATAAACAAAAACATACACTCGCACTATAAAAAAGAGTCAGTGTTTATATTCACACTACTCTACATACACACATTGGCAAATGGATTACTATTTCTTTTCTAGAGGTATGGGTAGCCCTGAAAAGGGTTGGGTTTTTTTTTGTTTGCTATGGCATTCTTTTAGTTTCTAAGAATGCGATGTCCTCTGACGATAGACTTTCTGGCGATAGGTCTGCTTCTTCGGAAAGAGAAGAAGAACTCTTTGGTGTCGCTACGACAATCGACAAAGCCTCTATCAGGTTCAGGTTGCTGCTGCTGCTGCTGTTGCTGCTGCTGCTGCTCTCTCTGCTGTTTCTGAAGTCTGTACTTCTCTGTCCATTCTTCTTTCTCCCTGTTCACTTCTTCTCTGAAGAGCTCTTCTATCAGGTCTTCAGTGACTTTTAACATTCTCACATTCTCTATCTCTTCTAGCTTCGGTATCAGACTGTGTCTGACCCTATGCAAATTCACGTAGGCTTCGTTTAGCTTAGCTAGTTTGGAGCACATCTTCGTAGGAGGATGAGTCGACAATGGATGGTTAGACTGGAGGCTACCCCCGGCTTTAAAGTCAAAGCGCGGACGTGAGCGAAAACATCCCTCCACGGTTTTCGAGCCGCAACGTTCAATGAGTGTCATGAGAGGGATAGTAAGAAGTCAAAGAGCATGAATCAAAATTCCTATAGCCAAACAAAAGACAAAGGCATTTTTTTCAAAACAACATTTTTTTATTCAAAATCACTTAACACTAACAAACAACTATTACATTTTTAACAATAATCCAACACTATAACATCAAACATTTTTTTCAAATCACAAACATTTTTTTCAATTAACACTCTACTTTAAACAGGGCTGACAACGTTGTGAATGAAATTGTGATTTCCACTGTTGGAAGTCATTAGGCCATTGATGGACACTACGTTTCCTAGCTTGAGACAAAAGATAAGCATACTGGTCACAAAACCATCGATCTACTTTCACATCGTTTCTAGAAGAAGAACGAGGATCAAAATGAGTCACTAAATGTTCTAACGAATAGCCCAGGCTGCGATGATGCAGAAAATACACACAATATTGTCCACACACCAAGGAATCTGTGCCTTGTAATTTCACATTATTGAATCGGGTGGTCTGAGCATTTCTTCTCATAAAGTCAATGATATCGTCTTCCAAAGGAGGCAATCCGTACGAATCGAAATGTTCCACACATCCTTCTTGAGGAAAGTAGACGGCTACCCAGTGGGTTCCTGGGAGATGACTGTCGTCCGTGTTGATCACGTAAGCTAGATGGTCTTGAGGTTTGCGATGAGGGAGTTCATCTTTAGCACAGACGACAGGATTCCAAGAAGCCGTATACGAACTGTGGTTCAAAAGGTAATAAAGTTCCCAGGTATCCATGTTTTGTGTGGGGTTTTTTTCTTCTTCACAGGTAATGATAAGTGACCAATTCGATCCTGACTTTTTGTTTGGAAATCTCTGACAAATAACCGTTTCTTCGCTTCGTCTCCCCACTCTGATTCAGGAGAGCTTCGATACGATGCATCTCTTGAGTGGTTAATGGTGGACAAGAATGTTCACGCAAGTCTTTATACCACTGATGCAACACGACTTCGTCCGAGATGAGACTCCAAGCTTCGTCCAGATACTCGTTCAATTTTTCTTCTTGACTCAGCATTAGGCATTTATCGTGTTGAATTTGACTGGGATGATCGTTTTGACATCCATAGCAATCTTTCTTGATCAATTCCGTCATTTTTTCGACCAAGTGTTTGGCAAAACAGGAGACTAAATAGGGTTCTTGTTCTGGCCATCTTGACTTCATCATGATCACTTCTTCGTCTTTGTCTTGAGATTCTTCTTCCCCGGTCTCCTCACATCTTCAAAGTTTCTCCACTAGGCAAAGAGGGATAAAAGTCTTCCATGGCTTCTTATAGTCTAGAATGACTTCTCTCAAACTGTTGATTTCTATGGTATTGTCAAATTCTGCATACAGGAGGACATTCACTGTGTGATCTGGAGGTGGAAGTTCCACACGAATCTGACCCGATTTTATAGGGTGGAAATGTCAAACGTCGCTGCCTTGGTATGGAGTGAAATCAAAACCCCACAAAGCATAGCCTTCTGCATAATCGTCGTACGAAATACCGTGACTGGTGTTGGTTCCTAACTGTCCCGTGGCTTCGTACAGGGACAAGTACGATCTCAAATAATTCTTCGCGACACCAAAGTTGGGCTCAAAGGGTCGGGTACACAAGGTCTTGCCGTCGCGACTGACTTCGATCTTGGACACATTGTAATGTTGAAACTCAAAAGGATTTTGATCGTGGGTTCCGTTGAAGGCTGAATTCCTGACGATACCAACAATCAAACACTTGGGTAACTGTCCTTGGAACAGATGATCTTCGATCATAGATCGCTGTCCAGCGGGAATGGTGAACGTTTTCACTTCTACGCGTCGTATCGGATACTTGGCGGTCGTTCTGCTCAACGTCTGACTGACGTCGTTTCCCACTTTAGGTAACACTTCCACACGACGCACGTAACGTCGGGCTTCTTGAATGATAGTTTTGTATTCATTGGCATGGGCCATCAAATGGAAAGCGGCACTGCTACGATTCAGTCTCAGACGGATATCCACCCCGTTCAGCAAATACTTTTCTTGTAACCACATGTCCAAATGCAAACGATCCATCAGTTCTAAACTTCGCCCTTGCAGAATTTTCTTACGACGGTCTTTAAACCCCACATTGTGAGGATTGTCATCTTCTGTCAGGACTGTGTCGCTAAACGTGCCTACACCTGCCGTGTCAGGTTTCCATACCACGCAAGCATCCAGATGAGTATTCTTGGCTTCTTTTCCGTACGTCAAGAGATTTTCCGTGTAGGCACGATATGGGTAAGTATCCATGCTGCTGCTGACCAGTTTGTTATTCAAGTACAAGTCCACTTCGCTGAACAAGGAATGCATGAAATTGTTGACAGGAGCTACTCTAGCATCGCCTCCTGGATTGGTGTTGTCCGATTTGATCACTTTCACTTTCAAATGCAGGTAACTGCTATTCAGATCGATGTAATCTTCGGGTTGTCCTTTGATTTCAAACTCGATGGGAGCGGAATCCGTCAAAGAGGAGACGGGATGAAATTCCACCCATTGGGATTCTTGCATGGTCATCATGGTGGAGGGCATGGCAAACAGATCCAGTTCCGATTTGGAACAGGCGCAAGACTCTCGGTGCATCATTTTTTTCTCTTTCTCAATAATCGAAAACGTCTAAGTCTCGAACGGTTCTTCTTTTCTTTGCCTTTCTAGCTTTAGACGTGTGAAGTCTGCTGAAAGGGTGTTTTCTTCGTCATCTATTTCTGCCTTGTCCTTGCTGAATGCTTGACTCGGTAGCGTGCAGGGCATTTATAGGTGTGTCTCGTCGGCCCAAAATGTCTTTGCCCGTTTGCTGCAAGACATTTTTGCCTGCCCTCATGAAGGCTTCTTTAGGATTTTGTTTGTCGATGATAACATTTTGGAGAAATTCTTTGCCTTGTGTCAGTGCCGCATCTTTCAAGGCGTGCAATCCGCGTGTCACCATCGGTTTCAACACCGGGGCCACCGAACGAAAGGCCTATTTTAACATATCTCCTAAACCGTGTCCTCGCTGTCGAGCAACCCCTCGGTACACTGGATACATGACTTACGAATCGTGAGAGAACCGTTTTCGAAAATGGAGTTTCACCGTGACTTTTCCTTTGGTGAATGAAATATTTTGTCCCAGATCTCCTTTTATAGCAATGTTGACCGTGTCCAAATAAGACTTACTGACAGGCAAATAGTGAAGATGTACAAATTCGCGGTGAACGTGGTAAGTGTTTCCACCTTCCTCGTCAGTCACCGTGGCAGAATCCACTTTGAAAGGAATGACATGCAGTAACGGCACAGAGGTGTGTCCCACCACGTTATACTCCACCACATCGGAATACACAAACATCAAATTCAGTCCTTGGTTCAGTTCTACCGGGGCACGAAATAACTTGCTAAAAGACTCGTTGTCGTAAATGAATGGCAATTCGTTTTCCTTCATCATGGCCATTCTCATGTCCATGTCTCCGCCCAACATGTTAAACAATTCACGACAAAATAAAATGGACACGATTTTACTCCCGTCAAAGTTCATCAAGAAGCGACGAGCTGCTTTGTGGTATTCCATGGTGACACTTTTTTTGACACTTTCCAAAGCTTTCAGAAACACGACATTAAATATGGAGGCTATGGTGCTCACCAAATGTTGACCACTAAAATAATAGCCTGGAGGAACGAAAAAGTGATAGGTGGTGTACTTTTGATTTTTTGTGCCAGGGGTTTTCTTGTCATATTTGCCATGGGTATCCAAGCACTGTTGCAATTGTTCGTCATGAACTTCCACATCAAAAAAATTTTGATTGGGAAGGACATTGAGGACTTGGGTCGGGTGAATGAAAGCCACTTCCCAATGGGCTTCGTGATCTAATGGGATGGTCTGAGGTAATTTGGCCGTGTAACAGCACAATCTGTTGTTGGGAAACACCTCCATGGAACTGTCACTGGGTAAGGTTAAGTAAAATTGGTTTTGGTGACTCATAATTCCAGAGTTCTGTAGCTGTCCGAGGGGCTACTGGACGTCAGAGGAGTGTCTCCGCTCAAAATGGGGTTATTGTTGTTGTTGGAGTGGTGACTGGCACTGGCACTGGACACAAGGTTCCCGTGGTTCCCGTTCGAGGAGAATTGCAGGGAGGGATTGGGAAGCAGGTAACCGATGCAACTGCTCAATAAAATGGTCCACAATTGTTTGTCTCCTTGTTGCAAGCTCAAATTGGCAATGGCTGCCCCGATGACACAATACACCACGAAGATTTGGCAGAAAAAGACGATTTGCGTTTTAGGCACACGTTCTCCACACCACACCCACAAGGGTTGTTTTTGTAAATCTTGCACAGAAGAACTAGGTGAAGGAGGGGTCGACGTAGCTGCGTCTGTGTGAAAGGGCATGATGGTCACTTCTTTTTATAGTCGATGACTTGCGAAGCGTCGATCCAAGAATCAAAACTGGGTGGATATCCTTTCCAACGTACTTTGACTTCTTTGACACGTCGTTTGCCCACTTTACGGGTTCTGCGTTCGAGAATGCTTTCGATGTCGTACACGTCGTCTTCTTTTTTGGTGACACGTTGTAACTCGGGTAAGTAAAACGTTCCTTTGAGCATTTCTCCGTTCATGTCTTCCAATTTATAGACGGCAGGATGACGGCCATGCACTCGTCCAGTGACACGAAACAATTCGGTCGTCCAGTTAGGTAAGTAACCCTTGTCGAAAGTGGGTTTGGTTTTGCCAATGCGTACCCAATCTCCTACGGCCAACAATCCACTTTTCTTGGGGACAGCCCTCGTCGGGGACCTACCAAACAGGCGCTCAAACACCAGCACTTCGTTCTCGGGAGCCACTTCTTGCGGGGCACGTCCGATGCTTCGATGGTAAGATTGGTTGTACGCTTGCACCAGGTGCGGTAAGATGTCGATGTACTTCAGAGTGTGGTGATGCGTAAAATATTTCCACATACGTTCTTTCAAGGTGCGTTGAAAACGTTCCACGATGCTGGCTTTGGTTTCGGGATTCTCGGTGGTAAAAAAAATTAATGTCACGTTTTTTTAATTCTTTTTGGAAAGCTTGGATCAGAAATTCGGTGCCTTTGTCCGTTTGCCATCGAAGAGGGTGACGACCACTTTGTTTCAACACTCGTTGCAGGGCTCGCACTAACTCGCTGCTCGATTTGGAAGTCAAGGGCACGACCCAGGCAAATTTGGAAAAGACGTCGATGACACAAAACAAATATTTGTAGCCACGATTGTAGCTGGCCAAATGAGAGACATCGGCTAAATCGGCTTGCCATTGATGATCGATGGCTTCCACTCGGGTGCGACTTCTGGAAAACTTGCCTCGAATGGGTTTGTGTAAAGTGTAGGTAGCTTAATCTTGTAACCATCGTTGCACTTGAGGTAAAAGGAGACTTTTCAGTCGCATTTTGGCAGCACGATACAATTTTTGAACTCCTGCGTAACCTGCAGGATGCGAGGGATCGTAGGAAATGCTGGCTAACACTTTTTCCAGTTTGTGTTTGTGTGTTAATAAGGCACCCAGTCTTGGAAGATGCTACTCTTTTTCTCTTGGGGTACTTTCTTGGATTGCAATGCTTTGCTTGTGCGACTAGCAATAGGTGTCGCAGAGGAGGATGTCGGAACAGGGGATATCGGTTCTTGTTTCACTTCCGTCTTCACTTCTGTCTTCACTTTCTTTTTCTCTTGTGATGAAGAAGGGGTGGTCATCATCTTTTCAATCCATCCAATTCTGGAGGTAGTTGGTGTTCTTAACTTGCGTACCTTTTCTGGTGGAGTTTGCAAACCCTTCTTCTTCTTCTTTTTCTATCTTGGTCACTGGTAGTGGTGGTGGTGGTACTGGTGATGGTGCTGGACTTTTCATCAAGGTCTTAAAATCTTTCAGAGTGGGTGCAGCTGTTTCGTCTAAAGCTTTCTGGTGAAAGAGTTGTAGTCGTTGCAAGAGTTGACCGTACTTTTGCGATTTTTCTGTTTCGGAAAAATCTTGGCGATCCATCAAGGACTGCAATTCGTGTTGTAACTGGGACATTTCGCTCAACTGGGGATTGGGAGGTAAATGCGGGGTGTGTTGTTCTTGCCAACGATGGTATTCCATCCATCGTTTGTAAGGCACTAAAGCTAGTTTTCGTCCTTCCATGGGGTTGTCAAGGGTCGATTCTGAGATCTTGGGACTTCAGAGGGCCTTTTTATCTTGCTCCCACCAGTCCTCCCAACATGGTTCCCAAGACTCCATTCAGCAAGGGACCTAACAAGAGGGGGTAAAATGCCTCCACGTTGGACCAACATCTTCTTCTTTTGACGAAGGGGGATTTTCTTTTGAACCATTTGACGAAGAACGTGACGATGTTTGCCTAAGCATTGTTTTTGGTGTTTGGACAAAGGGATCGTACATTTCAAGACGTTCAACAACATTCGCACACGGTATCGATGACCTCTTTGGAGGCTGTTTGAATGAGTTTTTCTCGTAGGGGCGGAGAAGCTTTTGACAGGACAGATAACATGTCCCCATGTTTGACTAAACGTGGTGGCAGTCCTTTCCTTTTCTTTCCTTGGGGTTGTTTAGAAGAGGGATGTTTTCTGGAGGGTGACATCTTCAGAAGCACCTAAACACTGATACCCCGACTTGGTCACACAACTTTTTTATACTGGAACGCGTCGCCACTGATTGTCTTTACGTCGTATCAACTTCAGGACAGGCATGACACGTCGTGCAGGGGTACGCAACGGACTAAATCGAGCCAGTTCTTGCTTGGACAAATCCAGTAAACTTTGTAACATGCCCGATCTTTCATGGACTTTGATTTTGGGAGAAGGTACTTTGTGAGCAGCAGCCACTGCCACTGAATGGGAGGGTCCTGCCACTGGGGAAGTTCTTGGGGTCATCAACGGAGAAATTCTTGGTGTGATCAACGTCTCCAAGTACTCTTCTGTTCTTGGTGTCATCAACGGAGAAGTGAATGAACTTGAGGCTGCCGGAGACGCGGTCACCGCCGTGGCAGGTCGTGGTTTGCGAGTGTAAGGTTGCGTCCTGGCCAAAGTGCCTCTCTTGAGACTAGTTTTCTTCTGTGGACTTTTATTTTTCTGGGGACTTTTTCTCTGTTTCTTTTTCTGGGGATTCTTTTCTTTTTCCGGGGTGGTGTCTGGTAAGAGGAGGGTCCCGTCACTGGAGAAGTTCTCCTTGGGGACCTGGTCTTTTTCTTCTTCTTGGAGCTTCGTTTGACTTTTTTCTTGGGGAGAAGTTTGGGGGCATTAGGATCCCATCTTAAGAGAGAGCGAATGATGACCCCTCCTAGAGTACCACTCCCTCCAGGTTTCAAAATGATTTGTTTTTTGGTTTGAGCGTCGATGCGGGGATCGGCTAGTTGGGTCAAAGCGACTTTGTTTCGATCAAAAAATTGTTTGATTTGATGAGGAATCTGAATGATCCCTTGGAGTAATTGACGTGCCGTCACCGTGAACCATCGTAAGACTTCTTTGAGACTAGCTTCTAAGACACGAGCTCGTGTTTGTGGATTTTTTTCTCCACTGATGCCATACAAGGCACGAATCAATTTGACGGGAAGATGCGACTGAAGGGACGTCATGTTCAAAATGTGTGTGAGACAGACGAAAAGGGTCTGAGGTTTTTATAGATTTTTTTGTGGAATGAAGTTAAGTCGAGGACGGAGACGTGTACAGGACAGGCCCTCCGTCTTGGCACCAGTGGTGAAACAAGTGGGTACGAAATCGCAAATCCTCGGGGGTCGGAGGTTTCAAATCGATGAGTAAATAGGCGTGCGGAGTTTGAGTGGCATCGTCGTACGCCTGAGTCAGCCAAGGTGTCCCCAACTGTTTGGCTAAGACTTGCACTTGATTCTTATCTCGAGGGCTTTTAAACAAGACCACGTAATGCGCATTGAGACTGATGGTGCGATGGGCTTTACTTTGTTGAAACAAATTTTGAGTGATGTAAACGACACTGGCATTACGATGATGCCCTTTGCGCGTGAACCACAGTTTAATTTCTTCTTCGTCTTCTCCTAACATATCGTCAAAAATGACCAAATGGGTTTGACGGGAGTCAGAGACGATGCCGTCGTCTTCTTTTGGAATGCCTTCCACAAACACGATGGAATCGCCTTGACTTTCTCGCAAGAGGCTGTACGCCGATTGCCACTCTTTGTAACACCACACGATGCGTTGAGGTGGACGATCGATCAAATGATGTTTATGTTCGATCAAGCGTTTGACGAATTCGGTTTTGCCTGAACCAGCAATGAGCATGTTAAAGGGATGGCGAAGATACAAAGCCTCCCAACTGGCACGATCTAAGTGTTCGTCGATGACTTTGACAGTGGAGGAAGAGGGAGCAGAGACAGCAGAGGTAGCCATAGTGTGAGAAATGTCACTTGTGACACGAAAACAAACAAGACGAGAGTTTATATACTTTTTTCAGTACACGTTTATTGAATGTTTTAAACATGAATACGAAAGACAAAAGTACATAAAAGCCAAAGGCTTAAGTACAACGATAAAAGGCACATGATAACTATCAACGTGGAATAAACACAAGTGTCTGTACAAAATGCTTTGGGTAATGTTCTGACCAGTTCTATAGGGGGTAAGGTCACACAATTGTCCTCCCGAAAGGGTCTTTCAGGGATGCCCACGACAGTACTGTCCTGGGTGACGGGTTCTTCTGGTACTGTCACTAACACAGCTTGAAAAGTCGCAAGGCTCACAATCGCATTCCACTTCAGAAGCCCCACACTTGAATTGTGCCTTTCTAAACTTGTTTTGTGTTTCTCTGAAAGTATTCATCTTGTTCGCTTGGTCTTGGTAGTCACAATGAACTATCGATCTTGCCTAGGGTTCCTTTTTATATACAGACCAATACCGACGTGTCCATACGGTAAGGTGAAATGATTGGGAAGTCGCACTCGCTTCTGGTACACGATTTGATAGACTTTTTCCAAGGGTCGACTGACGATGTGGTGAGCGGGTAAACGTACAATCTTGTTCGGTTGATAGGTGGTCACTTTAAAGTGTTCATCTTCTCCAGATTGCAAGGCTTCTTTCAATACCCCAAAGTTGACCACACGACTGGTACGATAATTCAGAGTCAATCCTTTCACTTTACACGTCGTGTGCACTTCTCCTTGTGGGTCCCGGTATTCGTAGCCGTAATTTTTTGGACCGCCACTGACGAAACTTAGAATCTTGTCGCCGGGATGCTCGTCTGTCCAGGCTCCTAAATGGTCTCCTTCGATGTCAGGGTGCTGTTGACTCGGGTGGTGGATGTAAATGCAACTGTCCGTGTCAAAGTACAGGACGCGTTCCCCTAACAGTTCTAAAGCTTCGTACAATTTTAAGCGAGCATGAGCTGTCACGTAAGCCGCAATGATGACATTTCCAAAAGGGTCGTCTTGTACAAAGTCCAGATCTTCTTCGTAATTGACCAAGATCAAATTCTCTCGAACGACGTCCACGTGTTTCATGAATTTGGTTTTGTCGTGAATCATCTGGAAATAGCGGAAAGGTTCTGTCAAATATTCCGTCTTGGGTAAACACGGTCGTTGTGCCATTTTACCCCACAAGCAATTTAACATCACTTTGGCAAACGATCGCCTGCCTTCGTTTTTCTCGATGTGATCTAAAGTAATGCCTTTTTGTTCCCAGTATTTCTCTTTGAATGTCTTTTGGTCTTCGGGAGTGTGACACCAGGAAGGATAGCCACTGGCTTCTTGCTTCAGTTTCAAAAAGGTATCCACGTAGTCTGCGAAAATGCCTTTCTGCGTGGGGTCACCCTTGTGGTATTGTTGTGTCTTGGGAAAGTGACAAATTTCGTACACTTCTAACAGTTGGCATCCCATGTCCAGAGCTTTGAACAATTCCACACTGACCCACGTCCCCGTCAAGGCGCGTTCTTCCTGGGTGTGCTGGCAAGGTTGATCTTGGTTGCACGTTTCGGCACAAGTACGGCACAAAGGAAACATCAGTTTGCCTTCACAATAGTGAGGTAAGACGGGATGGTACAAGTCCGTGGGAGGCAAAACTTTGCACTTGATCAAGCCTTCGTATTGTCGAATGTTTTTCAGGTCAATCTGTTCCGTGAACAATTGCGGGTGCCCTGCAGGAAAGGGACAATATTTGCACACGTAGGGATACAGCGAACACACGTCCAAGTATTTGATTTCTTCTCCTTTCTCTTCGTCGGCTTGGTACAGCAAACAGGTGGCATTGGTCCTTCCTCCGTACAAACTATCCCTCGGGTTCAGGGGGTCCATGAACTGGTAACTTTCCACGAGGCGTTTAAATTCGGGATCGGTTTTCAAACGGTGATCGTACTCGTGTTCCCACATTTCCACCACTTGGTATCCTTGCTGTTCTAACTTAGGGCGTCGCTGACAAGTGGCCTGGTACAAGTCTTCCATAGTTCGTTGTAAAAACTGATTTTTAGTGCCACGGTCAGGGTAACAGACGGGACATCCGTGAAATAAGCAACCGTTAAACTCGTACACGATCTTGGGGTTTTCTAAGTCCCAGCCATCGACCGAATGCGTTCCGATGGTCTTTTCGTTTCCTCCGTTGCGGGCATGCTGAATCCATTTGTCTTCCTTGTCGCAAAAGTAACGTAACCAGCGTACGGCTTTGACCGAGTATTGACGTTTGACATAGTTGGTCGTTTGAGGACTGATGACAGCCACGGTGTTTTCAGGCATGAATCGTTGCCGGTACACTAAGGAACACGCTTTGGCAATGGTGCAAGCTTCTTTCAAAGGATCGACCCCTCCGTGTTCCATGAACAGTTCTCGAAATTTTCCACAGCAGCGTCGTAAAATGTCCACGTCGGAACGACAATACTTTAACATTTCTTCCTGAAAGTCGAAAGGATCCGAGGCGTGAGCCTGGTACCAAGCGTAGAAAGCTTCTCGTTGTTCGGTACGCATGTTGTCAGGGTCGTAATAGTGAGCCTCAGGTAAATGGGGTAGAATGGCGTGTTGATTGGCTTCCGTATTGAAAAAGCGTGGAAAGTACGCTTTAGCCATTTCTGTCATTCCAAACGTTTTAGGCATTCGGCTCAAAGGCATGGCCAAGTAACTCATCGAATCTTTAAACTGTACTTGTCCCACTTGCATGAAAATGATTTTGGTTCCGTTCAAAGTCACTTTAGGACGCTAGGTGCCTTGTTCCGTATAGTATCTCAAAAGAAACTGTCCATCGTATCCGGAGAAATTGTGAGCCATCACCGTGGCATGACGATGACAATCTCCGTAACGTTCGATGTCCTCTTGGCTCCACGTCTTGTCGATGGGGTCTAAGACCCATTGGGCAAAATCGGCTAGCGTGTTCGGTCCCCGAAAGATTTTTTCCCGTCCTCCAGGAATCTTGCTGCAGTGAGGGCAATGACTGAAGATAGGTTCTTGAATGCACTTCTCGCACGCTCGATGAGCCACGCACAAATTAGGAACGTGAATACCGGTCTCTTGCATGCATTCGAAATCAAAAAAGATGAAATTGCCTTTCTTCTTGTGACCGTCCTCTTTCTCTGGTGGGGATTGGTTTTTTTGCACGTAGCATTGGTGTTCCAAGTCCACGATGTGGTGACAAATGTGACATTTTTTCTTTCCTGAACATACGTGTGCCTTGGCACTTTTGGTACGTATGCCTTGTCCACACGTAGGGCACAATCTCAGCAGTTGACAAGCGCATTTCTGCTCTGAACCTTGCGTCCTCAAATGTTGTTGGTAACAGGTAGGGCTGACAAACGTGCGGTGACAAGTTGAACAATGCACTGGTCCTTCGCTCAGACAGGGTGGAGAGGCCAAACATCCTGAGCATTTCGATCCGCAATGCTTGTGTTGCTCTCGATTATTATTACCATAGTCACATTTCTCACAGTAATATCTGTATCCAAGGAATCCGGTGATACTGGTAATGGTATCGAAATGGTCATCGTGATGATAGACGTGAATGTATTTTCAATCCTTAAAGTCTTTCCCTCGAAACAACAGAGGTCCGCGCACTTCTTGATGGTGCACTTTCAAGGTGTATCGTGGAGCTAGGGCATCTTGCAATTTTTGCATTTCAGGAATGCCGCAGGGTGTGACTTTGGACAGCCCGGCTTGTTGCAACAGGAGTTCTGCTTCATATCGTTGTTTGGCTCGGTTCGATTTTCGAATGTTCTCCCAGTCTCTTTTCCATTCTGCCGTGTCGTTCTTATCGGCATAGGCTCGTCCCACCCCGTTGGCCCTGGCTAAACACATCTTTTCTTCAGGGTTGTGAATTCGGACGAGACTCTTTTTGGTGCTGCGAAGCTCGTCCACCAATAACATCTTTTTGCGTCCAGTGCCTTGAGGAGGAGAGACGTGGGTCATGTCCAGTGTGGCTTTTCCATCGGTGATGTCAAACTGGTCATTGGATTGTTGTACGTGTTGAATTTTGTCCATGACTTTGGAAGCGGTCAATTCTGCAGGGGTGCTAAACTCGATCCAAACAGGGGATTTCAAACCGTCGTGTTGTATGGAAAGTCTCAAGCGATCGTCTTCTTTGGGTTGACATTGTCGCTTGAGTGTGGTGAGCAAAGAATCCCACACCCCGGTGATGAACCCTTCTGCTTTCTCTAACGGTACTTCGGACTTGAAATGTTTAAACTTCACCGCGTATTTGTAAGCCGTGGTTCTAAATTTTCTAGAGGAGCGCTTTTCCGTCTCTCGAATGGAATAGTACTTTTCAGGGTTAACTAAGGGTGGTGAACTTTGTTTAGAGGGTTCGGATTCTGGTTCACTCATCTCCTCTTCAAAATCACTGGCATGAATTTGTGCCAAGACTTCAGCTCTGGTACGAGGCGATAGATCACATTTCTGCCTCTTACTTTCTTCTTCTTCTTTCTTCTCAAATGAATTGGCTCGTTTCATCTTGAGTGCAAAACGTCAAATGACTAAAGTTTAAACACCATGGACTAATTTATAGTCCTAGCAGACCAGCGTATATAAAGGGTATGTATCTTGTCCTTTCACTATTCATTTCACTCTCAAACCGAGCACAACGATGGAAGAGACTACCCAGATGGAACGTTTCATCAGAGCTTTGCGAGGGGTCATTAGAAAATTCTCTTCAGACCAGCCTACGGACTACTCTCCTTCCTTTCGAGATAAAAGTCAAGATACTTGCTATATCTGTCAGAAGAAAGGGCATTGGTCTTCAGAGTGTCCAGACCGTCAGAAAAGAAAAACAGGGGTTAAAAGAGACAAAAGTCAAGATACCTGTTATTATTGTCAAGAAAAAGGACATTGGTCTCCAGATTGCCCAAAAAAGAAACAAGAGGAGTCAGAAGAAGAGAGGGATTCTTCAGAGGAAGGAGAGGAGGAAGATAGCAGACAGGTGAAAAAAAAGAAACAGGAGAAGAAAAGAAGAAGGGAAGAAAGTGATGAGGAAGAGGAGGAAAAGACTGTGACGTTGAAGAAATTTAAAAAACAGAGAGACTAAACAGTGAGACAGAAGAAGTGAATGTACTTTTTAAAGTGCTCTGTTGTGAATTGTGAATTGGATTGTAACTATTTATAAAAAGGTAAGTGTCTTTGAGTTTTGATTTTAAATAAGACGCCACACTCACGCACTCATATACACGTACTATAGGAGTAAAATGGGGTTTTTTTGTTCTTTTTGAGTTATTGGCAATTGAAAGTCGATCTCTTTTCGAGAGAAGTGGGTGGCCCTGAAAAGGGCCTTTGGTTTTTGGTGTAGAGGTGAGTTTAAGCAATCAACTTTAACTGCCTTAAGCCTTTGCCACGGCCGAGGCCTACTTCTGATGATGATGATTGGGTTGTAATCACTAAGGGTGGTACGGTAGGCTTAGTCACAGGGTTGGCGTGTTTAGCTCGGGAAGGTCGTATTCTCTTCGGTCGTGATAAAGAAGTCTGATACATTTGTTTCAGACTTCTTAACTCCGCTAAAATGTCTAACAGTACCGTGACTGTTTGATTTTCACCCTCTTGTTTCTTTGCTGCTGTTTCTTGTTGTTGTTGTTGTTTTTTTCTTACCTCTTCTTGCTGTTGTTGCTGTAAAAGAAAAGCTTGTTCCGCTTCCTTTTGTCGTTGTATAAATTTCTCCAATTCTTCTTTCTGTCTCTGTCTAAAATTCTCCACCTGTGGTAATGAAGGTGACGAAGGTTCCGGAACAGATTCTTGCGAGGTAAGAAAATCCACAAAATCCCAATGTACCTCTTCTGAAAGTAAGTCCTGGTTCCCTTGTGTAGTCTCCACTGCTGGTGCACCCCAATGGATCGTTTTCTGAGTTTCCGTCATGTTGAATCACTGTCTCGCATCGACTGACTGCACACAGGCGGTAGCGAATCTATATAGACCACGTGACGTCAGAGACTGTTCTCTTCGGATTGGATGCGAGCTGACTGAATTTTGTAACGCGTGTTTGGATTGGTCAATGAACTCAATCCGTTTCAATCCTTCCTCTACCTATAAATAAGCGCAGTTCACTGCATTGATTTACCTGTTCTCGTCGCCTCAGCATGTGGACTGACGTTGAATCTTCCACCCTTGTGTCTTCGATGATGTTCAGGACGGACATACCGATGTATGTCCGATCCGAATGGACAGTTGTCCATAGGACCGCCAGCAACCTATGGATACGTAGGATTTACGTGGAGAGGCAAGGATGCCTCAAAAGAGTCCTGATTTACGGTCCTACAGTGAGACGAAGCCTAAGGACAAGAAGAAGTCACAGATGCCCTTCATGTTAAGGGCATATATAAACCCAAAGGCCCTTTTCAGGGCCACCCACATTTCTCGAAAAGAGATCGACTTTCAATTGCCTACCCTTTTTTATTTAATATATGTGTGTGTGTGTGTGTGTGTGTGTGTGTGTGTGTGTGTGTGTTCTATCCCTCTCCCCTGTTCCCTTTCCATAGACCCCTCAGGTCCGGACCTTATTAAAATAAGGTCCCGACCCTGTTCCATTTTGTCGCTCAACAGACCCAAACTCTATTCCCCATGTTAATTTCCCATTGACGCTAAAGTGGCCCAGGGATTTTCGTAATGTTAAATTTCCCATTGTCCCTAGACAGTCCCACGATCTATTCCCCATGTTCAATTCCCCTTGTCCCTAGACAATCCCAAACTCTGTTCCCCTGTTCAATTCCCCTTGTCCCTAGAGTGGCACGACAATATCGCCCATGTTAAATTTACATAGTCCCTAGACAAGCCCAAACTCTATTCCCCATGTTAAATTCCCATTGTCCCTAGACAAACCCAAAATCTATTCCCATGTTAAATTCCCATTGTCCCTAGACAAGCCCAAAATCTATTCCCATGTTAAATTCCCTTGTCCCTATAGTGGCCCAGCAATTTTCCCCATATTAAATTTACATAGTCCCTATAGTGGCCCAGGAGTGTTTTTAATGGTAAGTCCCATTGTCCCTATAGTGGCCCCATTCACTACTAATGGAATGTAAATAAAAGTGAGCGAGTTCCTTGTCCTGAAGCCTGTGGATGTCCGTCCGATATTTTCTCTCTTTTTTCACTCCACGTTAAAATTATAAGGATTATGACGATGGTAAGGGGATGATTTTTTCTATTTTTTTTCTAGAACAAGTAATGGCATGGGCATTTGAGATGGATTAGAATTCTTACTTCATTTATCTGGAGATGATGTGGTGGTAGGGGATAGATAATTGTTTTTTTATTTATAAGGGATCTAAACTATCCGTTTTTTAATATCCAACTCTGTGTAGTCAGCAAATGGGTGAATGTTGGTAATTCCAAAAGGGATGTTAAACAGTTGACGTAGTTTTAATATTAAATTTATTGTTAGAGGCCTCTCCTCCACTCACCAAATGTTCAGCACAGGACGTTAATATGTATTTCAGTTAAAGGCTAAACTGACCTGCATATTACGTTTCTTGCCAGACAGACCCATCATTTTACCATATTTAATTACCTGCCAGACATATCCAACATGTTAAAATTTTACATTTCCAACTTACAGAATTATTATGTGAAACCTATTAACCAGTTATATACATTACATCTTGTCTCTAATGTCAAATTCCCGTTTAGGTCTGTGATCGCGTCACTCTGGTTACCATATTATTCCCATTCGACTATCAAGTATCACCTCTAATTATGATGTAGGTTTATTCAGTTCAAGCCATATTTCTTTAGCTGTTTAATGCTCGTATCTGTACAAGTACGACCTGCTTTTGTCGTGTACTTGAGTCTCTACCGCAACTGGATTAGACCTTAATTTGGCATTATTGCTGGAAATATTTACCTCCCTTACTTGACTCTTCTGAAGGACAAACTTCCATCCGGTACCTGTTTTCAATAGAATCTGTTGTCACTTGATGAGTTTTGAGACGAAAGATAAAATATTATGGTAATATAAACTCAAAAAGGCTGAAGTTTCATAGATTAGTAACTTTAAGTCGTGCATGATACCAACAAAAAGTATCCTTGCCGTGATCATTCACGACCATGAGATACCGGTGCAACCTTTGCTGAGAACTAATTTATGAAGGCCGAGGCTTATTTAGTCTGAATATACCTCCCCGTTTGTTTGTACCCCACTACCGATTTCAGAAACTAAAATCTTTAGTGCGACAAAAACTGCACTGAACATAGTCAATTGATTAATTTATTTATATTTCTAACCTGTATGTGACTAGTGGCCCTAACACTAGCGTTAGCTTAGTCCTACATGTAAGACCTGACGCTGATATTTATGTGTTGGGCGTCAGGGTCTTACCGCCTAACTAACAGCGCTGTGTAGTGTGTTTTGATGTCGACTAACATCGTAACGAAAGTCAAATTTTCAGGAATATCTCGCACAACTGGCAACTAAAATAACGACTCTTTTCTGCAAAGTAAAGTTATAATGTTTTAGTCGGACTTTACTTACTCTGGTGTCTTTTTCTCTAATAAATTCAAATTCTCATAAAAGATATGGACCTGTTTTCAAGTTTCGTTGGCCTACATTTCAGTTGACTGGAAATTGATGAAAGCCAGGAATGCCGAAATCTGGTTAAATTGAAATATTATTCTTTAACGAAATGAATAAAAATATGTTATGCCTATTAGAACAGTAAAGCAACGTTTCATTTTGTTCAAGAAACATATCTGCCACATGAACCTACTTAAACATACTTCGGCATACCTCAACTATGGTAGCATTGCAACAAATTGAAATGTATGTCAACGGAACATGAAAATGCGTGCATTTGCTAGTGTCATATTTTCATTCTGTCAGGATAAAGACAGCAGAGTAAGCATATTAATTACACATAAATTAGTGGAAGAGTGTCGATATATGCTACCAAATGTGTGAGATATTCCTGAAACTTTGACTACTCATTCTGATGTCAACATCGGAACACGCTATACAAGTCCGTTATTTGGATAGTAAGATATAGCACTAAACCAAAACCAACTTGTGTTTTGTCTTACATTGTAGGACTAGCATTAGCTATGTGCAAGCAAGGAGGGGATAGCTCTAATTATAGTCTGATTATACTTCCCCGTTTGTTTATACCCCCTTACAGATTTCTATAATGGAAACCTTTAATGTAGTAAAAAGTACAAGGAACTTAGTCAATTCATTCATTGATTTATAATTTCTAACCTGACTGAGTAGAGTAGCCCTAACCTGGCATCAACTGCACATTTCATACTTAGGGAAGTTTTCAGTATAATAGACGGACATGCTAGAGATCCATTCCCAGTTCCTGGACAAGTCCATTTTCAGCAAAGGGGTGTGTGCACGACTATAGATTGACATACATATGTCATCTGCTTCCAATAATTACAATGTCAAAACAAGCAAAGGAAAAGAATGACAACAACAAATTTGCCTTTCACATGGATTTAACATGCAGTTTAATTTCTGTTCATGTGTGTAGAGGGATATAATTCCAAACTCTCAACGTTATGGTAATTTACAGAATAGGATGAACTACATCATTATGTTGTCTGATCGAAATAAACTAGCCCATAGTTTACGCAATATGGCGTGTGTTGGTATGGAAAGTCCGTTAAGCATGATAGGTGCAGGGAGATGCCAGTATTAGTGCCATTCTGGTCACAGTCTGTTTAGAAATTATAAATAAGTGATTCAGTTGACTAAGTTCTGTGCATGTTTTATCATATTAAATATTTTCTTTATTGAAATTGGTAGCAGGATACAAACAAACTGGTATTTATGGTAAGACTATAGTCCGAATTTCCTCTGACCCTTGTCACCCCATTTTTGATATTTGGTTATTCATGTTTGGGTGTAGATTCATAGTCCATTCCTTATCAAAAAGTTGGAATTCGCATCGAGTAGCCACTTACTAGCCAGCCCATCAAACTTGAAAGACCTTTCATCAAGATATACCTGCATGAAATTGATAGGAATATGATTTATTTTCTCAAAAATTGTGAGCATAGCATTTGTCATAATTGTAATTAGCAGATAAACATGGTCTTTCTTAAATGGCTTTCCTTCCATCATTAATATTCATTTGTTTTTAAAGCTGGCTCTTTTGTAAGATCTAAGATTAGCCTGTTGTCAGCCTGAATCTGAGTAGGAACACATCAAAAGTATTATTTTGATGTTGCATGTCCCAGGGGCATTTACCGGGTATGTGTTTCACACATCATCCCATTACAGCACTTATTAGCTACAGTTATCTGCAAACTGCTCCAGTGGCCTAGGGGTTAGAGCATCTGCCTCATATGCGAGAGGTCGTGGGTTCGATCCCTGACCAAGTCATACCAAAGACTTACAAAAATAATACTAACAGCTGCCTCGCATGGCACTCAGCATTAAGAGGTTAGTGTTAGGACTGGACGGCCTGGTGTTGGAATAATGTGACTGGGTGGGACATCATGCTATCGTGGGTTCAATCCCTGGCCAAGTCATACCAAAGACTTACAAATATAATACTAACAGCTGCCTGGCTTGGCACTCAGCATTGAGAGGTTAGTGTTAGGACTGGGTGGCCTGGTATCAGGATAATGTGACTGGGTGGGACATCATGCTACATGTCTGCAGCATGATGCCCCAGTGCTAGACATCACTATAAACTGTCACACTGTAGATATCATAGCAATATGGCTGAAAAATTGTTAAAGCTATGTTAAAAGTCCAAATCACACACACACACACACACACACACATAATTATCGGTTTCATCATGTGTCAGGAATGTGTAGCTAAGATATATTTCCAAGTTTGAACTGATTTTTAAGTTTTATGGTGTTCTCTTTCAGCATCATTTTAAATTTGGGATACAAATTTGTTTCAGTATTCTGAGTTGCATGAATTTGGTATACTTGTAAAAATTTATGATATTAAATATGGAAAAATTCAAGAATTAAAAGATATAAGTCTTGAAGGGATTTTGGTGTACTAAGGTTTCTGTTTTGAGGATTTCACTGTATATTTATTATTTTTTAAAGGAAATATGCAATATTGTCCTGAAAATAAGATTAAAGGATATATATATATATATATATATATATATATATATATATATATATACACACACATACAGTGTGACCCCACTATAGCGTGCTCCGTTATAACGCAAATTCGGATATAACGCGGTCATGGCATGGCTCCTCAAATTTCATATACACTGCTCCCTCGATAACTCGCGCCCTGATAACTCGCGAACCCGCTTATAACGCAGTGTCTGGCGTGGATCCCGTTTATTTTTAAAAGAAAATATTTTTAAAAAATGAAGAAAATCATGATCAGAACTGATGAATGAAACCTTGATATATTGCCCGTTTTATCGTCGAAAATGGTGGTTAGCGCCCAAAAAGTTAGAATCAACATCGTGAAATTTTCAGGTTTTAATAAGGAATCACATATCTTGTTAGATTTTATCGGAAAAAATATTTTCTCAGTTCACCGTAAATAATAACACTGTATATGTATACGGCGAAACAGCGATCAATGAATTATAGTAAATGCTAACAGGTGGCAACACTGAATGAAATGAACAGTTATTAAATATGTCTTGTCAGGGGAAATTAGTGTTTTAATCTTTTCATTGTGTTGCAGTGTAAGCAGTATAATCGTTGCATGTTCTCTTCTATTCAAACATGAAAAGAGTCAATTGACTGTCACATCGATGCCTGCGAGCACATCTGTGAGAACCTAATTAAATGCCGGCTGCGTTTTGATTGACGATTTGGGGAAATGTTTGTTGCATTGTAAAAATCAATTAAAATAGACCTGCTTTGTTTTATCACGTTAAGTTGGTCTTTTGTATCAAATCAGGTAAAAGACTTACAAAAATACAAAAGTTCAAAGGAATGCAAATGCTACATGCATAAACTTTTGTGGTCAATATCGTGTCTCAACATTAATCAATTTAATTGAACCAATCGAACATGGTTTCAAATAGTATGTACTTATTGTCATTAAAGTATATATTAATCAGTAATTTATCCTAATCATTTGTAAATGTGATCATGGAGATCAAGGGAATCAAGCAAAAGGCGTACTCGGTGAATGAAAAGCTTACTGTCATAGAGAGGGTTCGTAATGCTGAATGAAGATCAAAAGTTTGTAGTGAACTTAAACTTGCCGAGTCGATACTCAGAGGTTGGCTCAAGGATGAGAAGAAATTTCGGGATTATTTGCATGAAGTTGATTCTGATGATGGATTTAAACAGAAACGGGCACGCACTGCAAACGACACAGAATTAGATGATGCTGTGTACACCTGGTTCACACAGCAACGTGAATTCCGATTTCGGGAACAATTCTCAAGGCCCAGGCAGAGAAAATGGCCAAAACTATGGATACTGATTCAGATTTCATGGCAAGCCATGGATGGCTTTGGAGATTCCAGTGCCAACATGGAATAAAACAAAATTCGTTGTCGGGAGAGATACACTCAGCAAATTAGGCGGCCGCATCTAGTTATCCCAACCAACTCCGAGAGATACTGACCCGTGATGGATATACAGACAACCAAGTTTATAATTGTGATGAGGCTGGTCTATGCTATCGGATGATACCAGACAAAACTCTAGCTACCAGAGATGATACACACAAAAATGAGGGTTTCAAGCTGAACAAAGAGAGATTAACACTTTTGTTTTGTGTTAACAAAACTGGCACACATAAAATGAAACCATTATGTGTTGGCAAATACAAGTCTCCCCGTTGTTTTCATCACATGAATATGGACACCCTTCCATTTGTATATAGAAATAGTGGAAATGCATGGATGACTGCAACAATATTTACGGAGTGGTTTTCTAAGATGTTTGTCCCCGCTGTCAGAAACCACCTGCGATCCAGGGGCTTAGAGGAGAAAGCTCTACTGCTATAAGACAATTGCCCAGCAAATATTGTCGTATTCTCACTCGCGTATTTGTATTTAAATACTTTTTTTTTTTTTTTTACATGTCTGACGTTTAGACCCATTAAATTCATGGTTGGTAATGGTTTATCTTTGTGAATTTATTTTTTTGAATTTTACTCTATATATCTATCTATCTATCTATCTATCTATCTATCTATCTATCTATCTAGTGATAGCAGATTTTTTTTAGAGCAACACAAGTTTCGATGTTGTCGTTTTTCGATATGAATGTTATCTTTTTTGATAAAAGAAATCTTGATTCATTTTGAACAAACAATAAAACTAGAATGTATCCAAATCAACACAAAAAGCAGTGATGTAATACACAATGTGTTTAGCGATACACATGTTAAGAGTACTGATACCTCGTGGAATAATGTTTGTTTTTACGATCTTTTCAAGATACTTTATCCAGAAATTAAAGGTAATTTATAAAGAAAAACGAACAGCATCTTTATGAAGAAATATTTATTCACAGTTATTTTCAGCACGATTATAAAACGAGTATTTAACAATGCAACACTCCCCTTTCGCCTCTCTCTGTCGATCTCCATCTCTTTATTAGTTTTTTTATAGGTCCGTCGGTAACTTGCACCCTCGCTTAAAGTGCGGTCGATGTTTTTGGACCCCGTTGTGCGCGAATTATCGAGGGAGCGGTGTACATATATTTTTCTTGTGAACAAAAACAATTCTTAAGTATTACAAAAAAAAAGGTAAAACGTTGCTTATCATTTTGGGGAAGAGATCGCATATGTATGATACAAGACTCCTGAAATTTTATATGTATTTTTCTTGTACACGAAAAAGTATTTTGTTTTTCTTCTTAAAAGTAAAAAGAAGAAAAAAAACACAAAACATTTATTCTGGGATCGCGTAGGTCTTCGCCAATGTCGCAAACTTGGATTGTTTTTCCTTATTGGCTGCAAAACATACCATGTGGCTTTTTTATTTGTTGGCGACATTGTTGGCTGTTTAAACTTTTATATACAACCATTGGTTTGGAGTGCAGAAATTCAGAGGCCCCATGAAAGGAAGCCGCAAACTGGCTATAAAATGCACAGAAATTTATCTATTGTTACATAAACAAATTCTTTGTCCATACTGACAAACCATCTAAACAGTGCATTGTTATATCATAATCCACTTATCCTGAAATCTAGCATGAGTTCTGTATGTTGTGAAATATCCGCTTTTTTGTTGTTGACATTTCTGGTAATGGAGATCAACCGGGCGAGGCATTGTCTCGTAATCTATCTTTCATCGGATTTTAGGCCGATTGTTAGTAATTAAAATATTTACAAAGACTGACATTTGTATGTGGATGGTAAGTAAAATTCCTCTTCGTTTCACTCAGAATTAAGTTCTTTAGAACGCTCACATTTTCTGTAATAATCCCTATCATCAGAACACTGCATCTCTATCGTCTGTTGACCCTTTGTTAATTTTCAGACGCATGCATGGAAGGCAGCATGATGCTGATACCACAAATGGAGAAAAAAAATACATCTTACTTATTGGTTTATTCAGCTGGCATGGAGGGACAGGAACTAGAATAGTCTAAACGACAGCCAATTCCTTTTTAAAAATGTACCCAGATAAAATAGATTGCTGAAATTTCAAAGGAAACAGATTACCTTTGAAGCACCGACTGTTATAAAAACGTGCTCAGCAGATGAAAAAAATATCAGTCTCAATCATGCAATACAATTATTTGATGTTGCCGCCACAATAAGAAATGGGCATTCGTTTGGTTCTCCAAAGCTGTCCTTTAGCGGTGACTTCAATAGCGCATGCACCCTTCATCAAAGAAAGCCGACTACAATCTTTCAATAACAGTAAAGAACTTTTCTTCAGAGGAAGTGAGTACCAGACTTAAATAAAAGTGATGAAATCTGATGGATTTTTGCATTTTCCAACATGACTGGAACATGTTAACTGTGCTGTGAAAGTTTCCTTTTTGTAGGAGAAAGTTTATGCTTACGAATGCTACCAACGGCGGCTTAAAACGCAAACTAACTTTTACCGACTTGGAACGTATTTTAAAGTAAATGTGTTTCGTCATTCGTTACATGATTGTGCTGTGTTTTTCCACTGAACTCAGACCAATATGACCTGTTACAAAATGATTGAATATTTTAAAGCTGTGTGTGTGCATATTTTCGATGGAATCACTTGTATTATGGATTCAATGTATATGATGAGGTTCGCAGGTGAGTACACGGTGTTGATACTCTATTCTTACTATACATTAGACATTTATATATAAACAGGATTCACGTATATGTACCAATTCATGGTTCTCTAAATAAAGTAAACTATTATATTATGTCTTCTGTTTTCACTACAGGTGTATTTCTCATTTAATATGCATCAATTCAAGATGGCAACTGTGCCGACGAAGCATGTATTTTACCGCCCGCATTTATTACCCACCCCCAATTTCTTTGGTGGTTTTTTGGGGGGGCGTACATTTTCTTCAGCTAACTGACTTGGTTGCTTATAACACAGTTCGGTTCATAACACGGTTGGATTCTATAGCTCCCAACTACCGTGTTATAGCGGGGTCACACTGTATATATATATATATATATATATATATATATATATATATATATATATATATATGTATATACACAACCACTTTCAAAATATCTAATTATATAGCTAGTAACAACTGCTATTCTGCCTCAGATGCAGTAGGTCGTGGGTTCTATCCCCAGCTGAGTTGTACCAAAGACTTAAAATAATGGTACTAACAGCTGCCTCACTGGGTGTTCAGCATTAAGAGGTTAGTGTCAGGACTGGTCAGTATTGGTGTCAGGATAATGTGACTGGGTGGGGCATCATGCTACATGTCTGCGGCATGATGCCCCAGTGCTTGACATCACTATAAACTGCCAAAATGCAGACATCATAGCAATATGACTGAAAAATTTTTAAAAGTCTCATTAAAAATCTGAATCACATCACATCACAGTTGCTCTTATTAAACTTCAGTGATGCCCATTGCAAAATAGTCTGCTGAATAGCTATGACTGTATCTTTGACTAGTGACCTAAGGAATCCATTGACAGTTACTTGAGAAAATCTAGTCAGTACCAAAGTACTCTCAAAGACCATTGATTTGATACCTAGTTCCTATAAACCCATATTGAATATGTATGTATGTAGGTATGTATGTATGTATGTATGTATGTATGTATGCAACATTTTCTTGAAGAAAAAATTTGTCATATGACTATCTTTCTTGATAGGAATAAAGATGTTCAAAGTTTTTGTTTGTGAATATTCATTTTCAGATATGTCAGTAGTTGATCACTGCCTTTTTTGCTTAGCTTAGTTTTCAAAGAAAGTAAGCTGATTAAAATTCTTTTCCTGTCAAGAAAAATGCAGACAAAAGACAAATTTTGCTTCAAGAAAGCATCACATCTTGCCAAATTATTAAATCAAAATCTTACTTATTTTGGCACAAAACTTTGCACTTTTTCAATAAATTGGTGAAATTATTGTAAAATCTTGTGAGCCTCTCTGTGTTGGTATTATATCTGAATTCATACATGATTTTTTCCACCCAAAAGATAATTATCTTTTGACACATTTGTTTTCGTTTTTTAAAAATCAATTTTTCACAAGTGAACAGATATACAAAATTTTGGGAGCCATGCCACAATCATGTTATGTCTGAATTTGTGCTATAATGATGTGTACTTTAGTGGGATCTCAGTGTACCATGTTAGGTCCGAATTTATGCTATAATGATGTGTACTATAGTGGGATCTCAGTGTACCATGTTATGTCTGAATTTATGCTATAATGATGTGTACTTTAGTGGGATCTCAGTGTACCATGTTATGTCTGAATTTATGCTGTAATGATGTGTACTTTAGTGGGATCTCAGTGTACTATGTTATGTCTGAATTTATGCTATAATGATGTGTACTTTAGTGGGATCTCAGTGTACCATGTTATGTCTGAATTTATGCTATAATGATGTGTACTTTAGTGGGATCTCAGTGTACCATGTTATGTCTGAATTTATGCTGTAATGATGTGTACTATAGTGGGATCTCAGTGTACCATGTTATGTCTGAATTTATGCTATAATGATGTGTACTTTAGTGGGATCTCAGTGTACCATGTTATGTCTGAATTTATGCTGTAATGATGTGTACTTTAGTGGGATCTCAGTGTACTATGTTATGTCTGAATTTATGCTATAATGATGTGTACTTTAGTGGGATCTCAGTGTACCATGTTATGTCTGAATTTATGCTATAATGATGTGTACTTTAGTGGGATCTCAGTGTACCATGTTAGGTCCGAATTTATGCTATAATGATGTGTACTATAGTGGGATCTCAGTGTACCATGTTATGTCTGAATTTATGCTGTAATGATGTGTACTTTAGTGGGATCTCAGTGTACCATGTTATGTCTGAATTTATGCTATAATGATGTGTACTTTAGTGGGATCTCAGTGTACCATGTTATGTCTGAATTTATGCTGTAATGATGTGTACTTTAGTGGGATCTCAGTGTACCATGTTATGTCTGAATTTATGCTGTAATGATGTGTACTTTAGTGGGATCTCAGTGTACCATGTTATGTCTGAATTTATGCTGTAATGATGTGTACTTTAGTGGGATCTCAGTGTACCATGTTATGTCTGAATTTGTGCTGTAATGATGTGTACTTTAGTGGGATCTCAGTGTACCATGTTATGTCTGAATTTATGCTATAATGATGTGTACTTTAGTGGGATCTCAGTGTACCATGTTATGTCTGAATTTATGCTATAATGATGTGTACTTTAGTGGGATCTCAGTGAACCATGTTATGTCTGAATTTATGCTATAATGATGTGTACTTTAGTGGGATCTCAGTGTACCATGTTATGTCTGAATTTATGCTATAATGATGTGTACTTTAGTGGGATCTCAGTGTACCATGTTATGTCTGAATTTATGCTGTAATGATGTGTACTTTAGTGGGATCTCAGTGTACTATGTTATGTCTGAATTTATGCTATAATGATGTGTACTTTAGTGGGATCTCAGTGTACCATGTTAGGTCCGAATTTATGCTATAATGATGTGTACTATAGTGGGATCTCAGTGTACCATGTTATGTCTGAATTTATGCTGTAATGATGTGTACTTTAGTGGGATCTCAGTGTACCATGTTATGTCTGAATTTATGCTATAATGATGTGTACTTTAGTGGGATCTCAGTGTACCATGTTATGTCTGAATTTATGCTGTAATGATGTGTACTTTAGTGGGATCTCAGTGTACTATGTTATGTCTGAATTTATGCTATAATGATGTGTACTTTAGTGGGATCTCAGTGTACCATGTTATGTCTGAATTTATGCTATAATGATGTGTACTTTAGTGGGATCTCAGTGTATCATGTTATGTCTGAATTTATGCTATAATGATGTGTACTTTAGTGGGATCTCAGTGTACCATGTTATGTCTGAATTTATGCTATAATGATGTGTACTTTAGTGGGATCTCAGTGTACCATGTTATGTCTGAATTTATGCTATAATGATGTGTACTTTAGTGGGATCTCAGTGTACCATGTTATGTCTGAATTTATGCTGTAATGATGTGTACTTTAGTGGGATCTCAGTGTACTATGTTATGTCTGAATTTATGCTGTAATGATGTGTACTTTAGTGGGATCTCAGTGTACCATGTTATGTCTGAATTTATGCTATAATGATGTGTACTTTAGTGGGATCTCAGTGTACTATGCAGAAGAAATGGGAGCTAAATGCCTTTGCCAAGAGCACACTACAGCAATTGATCCATGCCTGTTTGGATGTGTGTATTGAACCCATCACATTTGGATTATGAGTCTGTTGCTCTTTCCCAAGTAAATAGAATTTTAGGATCATAGTAACACTACTAAAACTTTATAGTGGTCATGCAGTAAATGCAGACATTTTAACATGGACAAAATGTTTAACACAACTGAACAAATTTGAAGCCAAGAAGTTTGTTTTTTATATACATTTACATTTATGTAATATCACAGCTAAATGCTACTGCTTCAGAAGTACGTGGAAATCTCTAACAGCAACATGCATCACCTTTATGAAACTGATATCTCACAAGTGATACACTGCAAATAACATATATTATTTAATGCAGAATTTTTATTTATTTTTTAATTGTTGAGTTGAACTCATGGGAGTATTCATTAGGACAATTGTGCTATGATTTGTATATAGTGCACATGTACTTATTATTCAAAGATAATATAATTGCTGTTCTTATTAACTGAATAGTTTCATAGCATAGTAGCCTTTTGTTCTTGTTAACTGAATGGATTCTTGGCAAAGTAGCTTTTTGTTCTTGTTAACTGAACGGATTATTGGCAAAGTAGCCTTTTGTTCTTGTTAACTGAATGGATTCTTGGCAAAGTAGCTTTTTGTTCTTGTTTACTGAATGGATTCTTGGCAAAGTAGCCTTTTGTTCTTGTTAACTGAATGGATTCTTGGCAAAGTAGCCTTTTGTTCTTGTTAACTGAATGGATTCTTGGCAAGGTAGCCTTTTGTTCTTGTTAACTGAATGGATTCAGGGCATAGTAGCCTTCTGTTCTTATTAACTGTGGTAGGTGTGGGGTGGGGTGCTTCCAGTATTTATTTAAATTATTATAGAAATCCCACCCAGTCTCAATTTTGGTTGGAAGTTAAATTACTGAAGATAGATGTGAAGCTTTGAGCCCCCCAGTCAGCAATGCTGACAATTCACTGATTGAATATACAAAAAGTGAAATTCAACTAATAACAATGACAATTCAGTAAGCAAATGATTAAAATTTCCCAAGTACTCTTCTTACACTCGACTTACCATAGCATGCATCAATAAATTGCGTTACAACCATACATATTCCTAATCCCATTATATAAAACAATATCACAACAATCAGACACATTTCTTTACAACTCATACAAAGTTCACAAATATTAAAATATCTATGCTCTGATATATCCATACATCCATATTAACTAATCTTACACACTTCAACCATTTTCCAAATTCACAATTCAAGCATGTGTAAAATCTAATTTATCACACGAATAAATGCACTAGTTTACTACGAAATTAAATCTAATAGCGAATTACAAAATTAATTCTGACCACAAGCTAACAATCTACATAATTCTGTTCATAATACTCAAACTGATTTCTCAATTACACGTGTAAATTAAACACTACAAAGGTAATTCTACATACTAAATGATCCTAGTAATTAAGTATACATGCAATACATAATTACAATTGCAATGCCCTAATATTCTGCAAAATTCGAGCAAATAACCTACTGACCTTTACTAAGCTTTGCCTTTCCTTAGAGTCTGTTTCTAAGTTTTCCTGCCAAAGTACAAGTGGCTTTCTTGGAGTAATCCTATTTGCTCAGCAATCTTACCAGGAGAACTAAATTTTTGCTTGCCTGTTAGAAGTTATAATTCGGATCAAAATTGTTACCACACCCTCCATCTCAATTCCAATTGGATGTCTTTTTGATTTGATCCAATTAAACTTAGTGGACCATGTTCTTCTTGCTGTCTGTCTATTTGGGAACGGATTTAGAACACTTCCTGGTCCTCACGGGTTCTTCTGATCTTTGTAACATATAGGTGGGAAGTCACTTGATCTAACGCCTATGCTGATTCAAGATGTCTGGTCGTCTTTCTTGTCACATTAGCCTTGCATAAGAGATTAACTCTAGTCTGCGGCATGTTCAGACATCAAACATGGCTTGTAATAATAATACCTTAGTTTATACATGACTTATGAACTGGGGTTGAACAAAAGTGACACCAGGTAATACAATTTTGTAAAATTTAAATAAAGATAAAGGTAAAACATAAGTCCTCAAAACATAAATGTATTGATACTAATTAGATACTAGTATCCACATAATCTTTTAAAATTAACTGAGAGAATCCCAAACCTTAATCTTGTTCCCATTGTTTTAATTAAATATGCAAATGACTAAGAATTCAAACAATGATATGTCTTGTAATTTGTATACATACCCAACATTTTAATCTATTTTTTTTACTAATACACCATCAGTAAAATCAAAAATGGAGGGTGCCGCTCCAGTGGCCTAGTGGTTAGAATGTCCACCTCGGATGCGAGAGGTCATGGGTTCGATCCCTGGACAAGTCATACCAAAGAGTTACAAAAATGGTACTAACAGCTGCCTCGCTTGGCGTTCAGCATTTAGAGGATAGTGTTATGACTGGTCGGCCTGGTTTCAGGATAATGTGACTGGGTGGGACATCATGCTACATGTCTGCGGCATGATGCCTCAGTGCTAGACATCACTATAAACTGTCACACTGCAGACATTGTAGCAAAATGACTGAAAAATTGTTAAAGCTACGTTAAAAATCCAGATCACGCACACTTTTGTTTTCATGCCAGATATTATTAAAAAAATATGAAATACTGTTAACTACAGAACATAACTTAAAGCTACATTAAGAATCCAAATTCACACACAAATGGAGTATCATACATAAGAGCAACACTACCTGTCGGATTTGTAAACAAGTTGTCAGATTTGTAACAAGATGGATAATTTCTATATTTTGCAAACTTTTGTTGTTTATGATCAATTAAATCCCAGCATTTCATAAAATATTTCTGAAGAAAACTGCACACATGAATAATGTGATTCATCACATGATTGAATGTGTCATATGCAAGTCAGGTTCAACTACAGACAACATAAACCCTGATTGCCATCACATAATGTGCCAGCTTATCAGGGTCTGTGTTGCTTGTTCTGCTGATTGCCATCACATAATGTGCCAGCATATCAGGGTCTGTGTTGCTTGTTCTGCTGATTGCCATCACATAATGTGCCAGCATATCAGGGTCTGTGTTGCTTGTTCTGCTGATTGCCATCGCATAATGTGCCAGCCTATCAGGGTCTATGTTGCTTGTTCTACTGATTGCCATCACATAATGTGCCAGCATATCAAGGTATGTGTTGCTTGTTCTACTGATTGCCATCACAAAAATGTGCCAGCATATCAGGGTCTGTGTTGCTTGTTCTACTGATTGCCATCACATAATGCGCCAGTATATCAAGGTCTGTGTTGCTTGTTCTACTGATTGCCATCACAAAATTTGCCAGCATATCAGGATCTGTGTTGCTTGTTCTACTGATTGCCATCACATAATGTGCCAGCATATCAGGGTCTGTGTTGCTTGTTCTGCTGGTGCTTCTAATACACTGTATAGGCTTCTAAAATGGCATATCAGTAATCTGATGTGACGAATGGCATATCAATAATCTGATGTGATAAATGGCATATCAATAATCTGATGTGATAAATGGCATATCAATAATCTGATGTGATAAATGGCATATCAGTAATCTTATGTTTTAATGGCATAGTAATAATCTTGTGTCAGAAATGGCATATCACTAATTTTATGTTAAATGGTATATCAATAACTTAAGGTGATAAATGGCATATTAATAAGGTTCTTTTATAAAATGGCATATCAATAATATGTATTAGATGGTATATCAATAATCATATGACAAATGACATATAAATAATTTTATTAATAAAATGGCATATTAATAATCTTGTGTGTTAAATGTAGTATCAGTAATCTTCTGTGATAAGTGGTGTGTCAGTTATGTAATAAAGATGACATATCCATAATCTTATGTGATAAAGGGTATATTAATAATTTTATGTAAAATGGCATATTAGTAACCCTGTGTGGTAAATGGAATGTCAATAAACTTCTGTTAGAAATTACGTATCAGTAAGGTTATGTTGTAAAATTTCATATTGATAATCTTATGGGATTAATGGCATATCAGTAACTTTGATAAATGTCATGTCATTAATTTTATTTGATAAATGGCATATCAGTAAGGTTATGTAATAAATGGCAAATCAATAATCTTATACGATAAATGGTGTATTAATAATCTTATGTGATAATGGCATATCAGTGATCTTATGTGATTAATTGCATATCAGTAACCTTATGTGATAAATGGCATATCAGTAATCTTGTGTGATAAATGGCAGATCAGTTGTGTTATATAAAGGCATAGCAGTAATCTTATGTAATAATAGCATATCAATAATCTTAGGTGATAACTGGAATATCAGTTAAGTTGAAAAATGGCATAGCAGTAATCTTATGTGAGAAAATAATGTTATTACAGTACTTTATTTGTAGATGTCCCATGCAAGGGTTCCACAGATTGCTCTGGCCACTTTGCACAACAGACTCCGAGGACTTGCTCCACAATGTACCTGCAGTGCCTTCCACGTGGAACTCAGACATGCCCCCCAGAGGAATACCAACTTTAAACACTTCCACCTGTTAGCACAGCATCAAGCACAGAGGTATCCCTTAAAAAAGTATGAAAACACAGAGGAGGAGAAAAGGCTACTTTTAAAATCATCAGCTCTGTTGGAGAGTATTGCAGAAAAAGCGAAGAACAAAGAAAGCTTCATACAAGCAATTGATAAATATCTTGAAAGAGAGTCTGTTTACAGAAGAGGACATGTAGAATTTATGGAAACAGCCATGGCAAAGATGAAGGATTTTGGAGTTCACAGAGACTTAGACTGTTACAAGAAAATGTTACAACTGTTTCCAGAGGGAAAGATGATACCGAAGTCAGATTGGCAGGTGGAACTGATGCACTATCCCAAACAACAGCAGACTGCCATCTTCCTCATGGATCAGATGGAATACCAGGGTAGGTAAATGAACCTATCAAACTAATCAAGGCTTAGGGATCGCAGTGTCAAGGTGTAAACAATGGAGCCATGATGCCAAGCAGAATTTTCAGTTACAAATTGGCAGAATGTTCCTTTGGCTGGCCTATTCTGTGCCTTCTACAGGCAAGCCAATCCTACAATATCCAGTCAGTATAGCACTATTTAGGAGAGGCATGGGGCTGTACCTTGTTATACATGGAAGGTTGCCCATATTTGGGATGCATTGTGAGCGAGGCAGGGTATATTATTATGGGTACACAGAAACTATATTATGACACGGTATATTTTAAGTGAAATCAGATGCTTTTCAGTTATAATAATGAAGGACAGAATAGTGAGAGACTATTGTTTTATAAAGCACTTATTTTATGACTAATGGATGCAATTGTTTGGCCCTGAGATTGCATACCTTGATGATGTTCCAAGTGAGGTCTTGAACTTTTTTTTATTAAAGTGCAGTCTCTATAAAAAAATTGACTATGTATTTTTAATGGAGCTTACATTTGTCTTTTATCTATTTTTATATGATTAAATTTGAATACCTAAACATACTATATGTCCAAAATTTTGCTGATGTGCTATTAAACCCTGTACATACACACACATGCACACACACACGACACACACACACACCAAGCAACTTGATCACCAATTAAAGCTACATTTATTTTGCATGCATATCACTTGACTGATTGATTCCTACAGTAAATGAATTATATCAAACAGAACACAGAACGATGCATGATTACTCGGGACTTTGGTGGTTGCAACTGTGTGACGTGGATGGCAAGCTGCTGTTTACACAGAAAATGTGAGATTAATTAATTTAATGTAAGATTTTCGGCTTCTTTACAAATTCACATAAATTAAATACAGTTGAACAAGTTTGCAACAAAACCTAAAAGACCAATGAATTATAGTTGTTTAAATATAATTATGACATAATAAAAACTCCATTGATTCATATTACAATCTCAACTTAGTCAAATAGCAATTTGCTTCAGTTATACTTTAAGCAGACAACTATGGCTACATAAATTGTGTCCAGATAAAGGATGGCCATGGTGAAAGATAATATTAAAACATAAATCATTCCACTGGCTTGGAGGATGTCCATGATTCATTATGTTGGTCAGTAATGAAGTCCAAGTACTTCTCACTGGTCCAGGTGAAGTGATTGGTATATTTGGTTTTAATGAAGTGCATGGTACATCCTACTGATCAACATAAAGTCCATAATGCATTTGGTCTGGACAGGTAATGTCAGGATAATTTGTGTGTGAATAATGGGCATTATACCATATATAACAAAGATGCATAATATTTGAGTTCATCATAAACCATGTTCACTGTATTATAGTTGCTTTCATATGGTATCCTAAATTGAGATGGTGCTGCATCTAGAAATGCTTTTCTGCAAGTGTCATGAAAAATGGATAATATAGTTCACTTTCTGTCAGCATTAATAACTGTATACAAATCTTTTCACAATTTTATTACCATTGTTCCTGAATTAAAATAACCCACCAAACTGCCTGCCTTGATGGTCAGCCTGACATTCTTCATATGGTTACTTATTGTGAAATTATTGCTAGTTATTTTGAAAATGGTGCTCTTCAAGACCTTCAGCATCACACATAACCCATCTCCAGCATCACACCTAACCCATCTCCAGCATCACACCTAACCCATCTCCAACATCACACCTAACCCATCTCCAGCATCACACCTAACCCATCTTAAGAATCTGGTTATCACTACCTCTCATGTTTTCCAAGAAATATTACTTACAGGTCTTATCAGATTTATGTCGTTATACCTTGACATTGAGACAAGCTTTGCCGTCTTCTCTCTATGACATGATACAGAATTTGATTCTGCACATGCAGGTGTCCTGTGAACATGTTAGATCAAACATAAGAAACAGTTTTGTTACCAAATTTGAGTATGTATGGGGTTTCTCAAGAATATCAGAGTTCAGTACTGAGCAGTTCAAAAGCAGTAATGGCCTATTCTTGGATTCCTGGAAATTCATTTTTGCAATTAGAGCATCAGTTACTTCAAAGGATTCTTTTTAGATGCAGAACCAGGTAAATTTCACAATACTGAAAATGACATTGGAGTGGAATGCTGTTATTTTTTAGAAAACCTCTTATGACATATACTTTAATTCTGCTGTAGGTGTTATTCCAGATGAGGACTTTGGTTGCAAACTTGCAGAAATATTTGGAACTAAAGCTCATGCCTTCCGGAAATACAGAAGAATGATGTATTGGTTACCCAAATTTAAGAACATTAATCCATACCCAGTTCCTCGGGAAATTCCAGAAGACCCTTTAATGATGGCAGTTATTGCACTTAAAAGAATGGCCGTAGATTTAGAAAACAGAATTTCTGTGTGGAGGGTAAGCATATTAACAAACACTATAATAAAATTAATCACTGTGACAGTTATCAAACACAAAATTAATCACTGTGACAGTTATCAAACACAGCAACTGATATAGACAAATTCAGATAGCCAATCAAAACAGCTAAACATTTTTTTGAAGATAATAACATTTCTAACCTCACACAGGTGTTACTGCCAAGTTTTCAGTGAATGTGAATGTGCTGATAACTCTGGGTGAAAATGAAGTCATGAAGAAATTTTGATGACATTGTAGGAAATCTACAAGTACATAGCTGCCAACCATCATGAATTTGGTGTGAATTTCACGACTTTTTCAGCGGTTCACAGATTCACGTTGCAAGCCAAAAATTCACAAATTCTCCAATCCTTAATTGTTTTAAATCTTTAATAAAATAACTGATTTCTCGTTAAGCACTGGTCGTGATATTCGCAGTTGCTGAAACAGTCCAGTACTGCTGGTCACGATATTAGATCTACAGCTGATTAGTATAGTTGGCCCGGTAGCAAGCATTTTAGCCTATTTTAATCTATATGTATAAGAGTAGTTTTACAATTGCTTTTGAGAGAAACTGGGGCCTAACCGGAATTTTGCTCCACTCATGCGTCACCAACACTGATTTGAGTTACCGTTCAGCATCGCATGTAAGATCTTGAAAATGTCTTCACCACCAAGGAAAAAGAAATGTATTACTCAAAAAGTGAAGTTTAATTTGGAATATATCAAAAATTGGCCGTGCATTCTGCCATTAAACATTGATATTCATCATGCTTTTTGCACTCAGTGTGCCGTCGCAGAGACGATGTGAGGAAAGCACGTCGGTTGCAAAAAACACGTAGAAGTTGGGAATATTAAGAATTCGCATATTACAGCTCTGGAATATTTTAAACCATTGGCAGAAGACCTGCAGGCTACCAGCGCTGAAGCATTATTTGTGAGTTTTCTTGTCGAAAAAATCTACCTTTATCAGCTGGAGACCTGGCTAAACATTTGTTCTGACAAATGTTCCCAGACTCGAAAATCGCTTCCAAATTTTCCTGTGGAAGAACTAAAAGTGCTGCAGCTCCTGTGCATTCCACACAGCAACAGTTACAGTGAAAAAGTATTTTCTCTAGTGAGGAAAAATAAGACAGACTTTAAGGCCTCCTTAGCTGCAGAAAATTTGTCAGCAATTGTAGTCACCAAGATCAACCAGCAGGCAAGAAGTCTGAACTGTTTAGAAAACAAATTTATGATCAAGCAGTTGAGGAAGTTCAAGTCTGCCACAGTATCATGTCTTGATAAATAAATATTTCTGCATATATGTAGTGTTTTAGTTTTATATTGCGAACTTGATATAGTGTAGTATTGACAGTCGGAGTGGTCAGAGTGGATGGAGTTATTGTCATGGTATTTTTCACGAATTCATGTCCAAATTCACGACTTTTTATCCCTATTTTCACTAATTGTGAGCCTGGAAGGTTGGCAGCTATGCAAGTAGATGACATTGCCATTTGACTACCCAATATTTTGACTCTTTGGAAAGATATAGTAGCTATTCAAGTCTTTGTAATGAATCCTCCTTGAAATATGGGACGACCTAGACCTCTTATCGGATATTACAAAAAAAAATTTGCTCTGACAAAATGGTTTTGCATCCAGGACAACAAATGCAATACATTCTCTATGTCATCAATATTACTTAAATCCTGTCTCAAGCAGAACATTTAATGTATTAGTTTTATTTTTAAGAAAACATTTGTTTGCATTATTTTTTGTAACCATTGTTTGTCTTTTACCTTTAAGATTTAATTTTGATGTTAATTAACAGATTGGAGAAGAGGAAGAGTTTGACTCGAAAACTGATGAGACCTTCATTGCAAGTGCCATGAGTCCAAAGCAGGAAGAACTAATAGACAGTCATCCTGTGGATGAGCCAGTTTATGTAGAAGGAGGGTTCACCACCTGGATTAGAAACAAATGCCTCACCTACTTCATTTTAAAATCAGCTACTCCTAACATTACTCAGAAAGATGAGAAAAACACAAAGAAAGAAGAAGGTATACATACAATGTCAGTATTTTTTGTAAAGCTTGCATTAAAGAAATGGACAATCTTTCATGAGCCTCCAGTAGATATAAAATTTATTCAACAATAAAATAATTTATTAGATCTTATATCATTGTTCAATGGGTTTCAGAAATGTTGTATTTAATGAATGTGAGTTTAATATTTTTTCAACACAGAACTGCACAGATTGTGCATCCTGAGTGATGTTGCTAGGTGTTGTGCTGTAGTGTACATATTTATGACATGACATGTCTGTATTATGTTATGTATATTTAATTTGTATTGTTTATTATGTTTTTTGTATTCATTACATGCTCTAGTAACTTGTATTTTATACTTGACCTTATCCAAAGTCAAGTTCATTTTCCACCTGACCTGAATCATTGATTTCGTTTTTGTAAACATGTTTATCTCAATCTGAGTCCAGAACATTGGAAATTCCCTATGAAATGCTGGATCTTCCTGCTGTTTAACACATTTTATATTATTGTGTTAGTGACAGACCTTCTAATTGTAGTTGAGATTTTATCTTGCAAACATTTGGACCCTTCCTAAATGAAATTTCCATTAGCTGATGGTTATTTCTAGAAACTGTTAATTGTGAATTAAGGTCAAGTAGAGGATTATACAGTCTTATTTATCTAGAAATTATTCATTTGTGCTCTAAGATCTGAGCAGAATCAGATTTATTGTTGAGTCCAGAAATTCATCTGGGCTGGAATTTATTTATTTAAATTATGCGATTTAAGTTATTTTTCTCTAGAAATACAGAGTGCTAAAAATTAACATTCTTGGAAATGGAGACATGGATTGTATTATTATGATTGAATAAAAAAGACTGTTGGCACATTACTATGACACAGGCCATCACAGGCACATCAACACTTCCAATGTTGAATTTATTTTGAAATACCACTAAAGTTTATTCAAACTTCAGTCACTATGACTTGTGTTACAAATTCAGGATTATTTGGAGTTTACTTCTCAATAATATAAGTTATTTTTACATTTTTCACTTTGCATTCTAGTGAAATAAATTTTTGGTTGAATTTGTTAAACTTGGTTGTTTTTTTTATCTTTTCTGTTGCTTAGTTTAAGACCATAGAATCATAATAATTTACTTAGTGTTAGGACTGGTTGGCCTTGTGTCATGATAATGTGACTGGGTGGGACATCATTCTACATGCCTGTGGCATGATGCCCCAGTGCTATACATAACTATAAACTTCCACACTGCAGACATCATAGCAATATGATTGAAAAATTGTTAAAGCTATGTTAAAAATCCAAATCACACACACACACACACACACACACACATTCAAGACATGACATTTCCTGCATGATATTGATGGACATTATGCCATTATCAGGCCTGTCAACCCTATTGAAAAAATCCGGAGAATCCCAATTTTTGGACCTATGTCCCGATTCTCCAATTTGTAAGAAAAAATCCAGATTTTTCAACTCCTTGAGAGAAAAAAAATCCGAATTTTTTTTATATACAAAAAGATAATTGTCCATTTCCCTGTTTCTGTGTTTGGTTCTTCTGTGTCTGGTATGTTTCTAGGTACTTTACCATATCTGGCTTGATTTCTGGTTTTCATCTGCCAATTCAAAGAGATTGTCTCACAGTGTGGCTCTCTTTTTCTGACACCATCAGCAAATCAATGCAACATAATGGATAGGTTTCTCAGCAAGAAGCGAGAAAAAGAAGAAAAGGAACTAACTGATAAATTTTCACCAGCCAAGAAAAAGAAATGGAATCAGAAATATAGAAGTGATTGGGAGAAGCAGTTTGCTTTCAGTTGTCCATCGACTCGCAGGGTCTATCTTTCATTCTGCCAATGATTGCTCACAGCATCTCTCAAAACGATGTGGTGGTCTAGATGACATTAATGAACACAGTGCAAGCGATGCAGATGTGTCTAAACAATCTGTAGTATTGTTTAAGGACCTGGCCTTTTTCTCCAGCCGAATGGAAGGTATCAGCTCTGATGATCTGCATAGAGTTTCTGCTTTTCCAAATCTTCAATTTAGATGCAGAATTGAATGAGGAAAGAGCAGATTATCAGTGGGTTGCTCTCAGGAAGAAAAAAGGATGGATCTGGCTGACTGTTGTTTCCAACCCTTGGGAGAGTAATGCTATCAACACTTTCAATACCGTACAGCAACAGCAATGCTGAGAGTACATTCTCAGTGTCAGAAAAAAACAGAACTGGCCAAAAAGCCAGCCTGTCAGGATCAACCCTGGAAGCTTTTTTGTTAGAAAATTTGGCACCCAAGGACAAATCAATGATGAACTTTTGCAGAAATGCAACATACGATGGACTGAAATAACAAAAGTAGACCTCTTTATCATGATATATACACCTTACTCTTGTACCTCCTGATTATTTTACACTGCCTCCTGATTTTTAATGGTGATTTTCCTGATTTTGGTTTTTTCAATGTTGGGTGGTCTTCATGATGTCATATAAGATATTTATGACATGATAATCCTGAGTGATGATGCTAGGTGTTATCCATAGTGTCACATAACATATTTATGAAATGATATTTCTGGATGATGTTGCTAGACATTGTCATAGTATCACATGTCATTCCTAGATAATGTTTATAAGGGTTATATATTTATTGAGGGATGTTCCATTTGGTACCCATGGGAAATAGTTTTTAATACAGAATATGTGCCAGGGTGCTAATTACCTAAAGAATTCATATAAAATTATTCAAAATTATAAACTGCATCTTTGGGTAGTTACTCCATGTAGAATGTCCATTCCCTGGGTCCAATGTTTCTTTTTCTGGAGCAGCTCTTTTGATATTCCATGATGATGTTGTTAGGTGTTATGTCATATTGTCACATAAGTTATTTATGATATGACATTCCTGGATGATGTTAGGTGTTATGTGATATTGTCACACAAGATATTTTTGACATCACATTCTACAGTGATTCTGTTATATGTTATATTATAGAGCTACATAAGATATTTATAGCATGACATTTCGCCTTGATGTTGCTAGGTGTTATACCATAGTGGCATACCAGATATTTTTAGCATGACATTCTACAATTATACTGTTACGTGTTATGTTATAATGTCATGGAAAATGTTTATAACATTCCTGTTATTTGGTGTTATGTCATAGTGTTACATATGTATTGTATGACAGTCCTGGATAGTGCTGCTTGGTGTTGTGCAGTAGTGTCACGTAAAATGTGTATGACATGATATAAATAAGTTGGAATGCTGTGTTACACAAGCTGTTTATGGTGGTCACATTGTTATTCTTTTTGGCTTTTATTTGACATAAGTCACTATAAAGTTTATTTTCCCAACATATAGCTAGAGCTTCCTGCTGCTGTCACAGATTTTAAACAGAGTTTGCTTACATGAAAACTAGGGTACTTTGAGAACTGTTTCTTGGCTCCTGGCCAAAATTTAGGGATAAGAGTCTGTAGGTCTTTATACCAGCCAATATAAAATGAATAATTGCTATTTTCAAGTCATCTAGCAGATCTGGTATATTTAGGTTTGTCTCCTGTAAAAATATTCATGCTTGCACAAGGTGGAACTGTTATCAGGCATCATTCTTGGAAACATTGAGCTAATTTTGATCCATTTTGTTCCATGTTCCGTACAGATCACTTCAGTGGCCTAGTGATTAAAGCGTCAGCCTCAGAGTGGGCGGTCGTGGGTTCGATCCCCAGCCGAGTCATACCAGAGACTTACAAAAATGGTACTAACAGCTGCCAGCTTGGCACTCAGCATTAAGAGGTTAGTGTTAGGACTGGTCGGCATTTGTATCAGGATAATGTGACTGAGTGGGACATCATGCTACATGTCTGCGACATGATGCCCCAGTGCTAGGCATCACTATAAACTGCCACACTGCAGACATCATAGCAATATGACTGAAAAATTGTTAAAGCTACGTTAAAAATCCAAATCAAACACACACACACACACCATGTTCTGTAGAACCTATTCTACCATAATTATGCTAAGGTTTGCCTCGGACAGACCTGTTTCAGTGTTTAAAGTGATGTTACTATATATACATGTACTACAGTAGAGATTATAAGCATAATTAGGAATGTTGTACACCAGATCACATAAATTTTGGTATGAATGATGTGAAAACAGGGTCCATGCTCAGTGCCAATATTTGGGCAAAATGATTTCTCCCAGCAGCCAGAATGGGACAAAGTGTGCGCAAATAAGTGGCTGTGAGTGTGCAAATTCAGAATTTCGAATGTTCAGAATTATAATTTTGGTTCTTTTGTTTTCGTGCCAGATAATAATAAAAATATGAAATACTATTAACTACAGAGCATAACTTTCTGAGTTCCTCTTGGAAGTCAAAATGGACAAAAAAAATTAATGTATTACTTTGATTATAAATGCAGTGCATTGAAATGAAATGGGGGATGTTTGGCATAAAATCAGAGCAAGGTGAAGTGAACTTCACTTTTTGCAGCATGTTTAAAATGTTTGAGAGTGGATGCTTTGTCTCAATCACCCCCAAGCTATGGCCCTGGGAAACCATATTATAATTCATTGTCATCGGCCAAGAAGTGCCATTACATGAAATGGAAAAAGTAGGAATGAAAGTAATAGGTAGTCATTTCAAGTTGATCCATGCCCATAACAGCTATAAATGAGGTGATCCATGCCCATACAGGCATGAAATGAGGTGTTCCATGCCCATACAGGCATGAAATGGGGCAATCCATGCCAATACAGGCATGAAATGAGCTGATCCATGCCCATACAGGTTTGAAATGAGGTGAGCCATGCCCATACAGGCATGAAATGGGGCAATCCATGCCAATACAGTCATAAAATGAGCTGATCCATGCCAATACAGGCATGAAATGAGCTGATCCATGCCCATAGAGGCATGAAATGGGGCAATCCTTGCCAATACAGGCATGAAATGAGCTGATCCATGCCCATACAGGCATGAAATGGGGCAATCCATGCCAATACAGTCATGAAATGAGCTGATCCATGCCCATACATGCATGAAATGGGGCAATCCATGCCAATACAGTCATGAAATGAGCTGATCCATGCCAATACAGGCATGAAATGAGTTGATCCATGCCAATACAGGCATGAAATGGGGCAATCCATGCCAATACAGGCATGAAATGAGCTGATCCATGCCAATACAGGCATGAAATGGGGCAATCCATGCCAATACAGGCATGAAATGAGCTGATCCATGCCAATACAGGCATAAAATGAGTTGATCCATGCCAATACAGGCATAAAATGAGGTGATCCATGCCCATACAGGCATGAAATGGGGCAATCCATGCCAATACAGTCATGAAATGAGCTGAGCCAGGCCCATACAGGCATGAAATGGGGCAATCCATGCCAATAGTCATAAAATGAGCTGATCCATGCCCATACAGGCTTGAAATGAGCTGATCCATGCCCATACAGGCATGAGTTGATGTGATCCATAATATACCTTTATTAATTATGCATATAAAAGTCAACATTTTTTCTTAACTTTACACCTTGAAAATGAAAAAACTTCTTCTCATTACAGTTTAACTTGACATGTTTAGATTTTCAGAGTTATCAGTCAATGTTTACTTCTGTTCACATGTTAGTGTTTCTGGGTGGGTTATAATAATGGTACTTTGCAGCAGCCTTGCTTGGTGCTCAGCATTAAGAGGTTTAGTGTTAGTCTTAACACCCTGTTTCTGAAAACTTACATATAAAAAGGAGAAGTGAGAAAGTGTGTGTGTGATTTGGATTTTTAACGTAGCTTTAACAATTTTTCAGTCATATCACTACGATGTCGGCAGTGTGGCAGTTTATAGTGATGTCTAGTACTGGGGCATCATGCCACAGACCTGTAGCATGATGTCCCACCCAGTCACATTATCCTGACACCAGGCCGACCAGTTCTAACACTAACTTCTTAATGCTGAGCGCCAAGCAAGGCAGCTGTTAGTACCATTTTTGTAAGTCTTTGGTATGACTTGTCCAGGGATCGAACCCATGACCTCCTGCATCCGAGGCAGACGCTCTAGCCACTAGCCACCAGAGCGGTGAGAAGTGAGAAAGATAAGCTTTATTATTTGTCTGTACAATGTACAGAGATGACACATTGCACACAACATGTTGGCACTGTGTGATACCAGACTGGTCTTCATCCCTTTCTGCATAAAAAATAATACTGATATGACACTGACTTTAATGTTAGTGGCTACCCTGATGAATCAAATCACCTAAGGACTTGGTTTAACTATGCCAATATGTTTAGGTCAATCATGAAATGATCCATAGAACAGTTGTGCCTGAGTTGACTTAAGAGCTTTGCAGCCTCAGAGATTCCAGTAAGAGCTCAAAAAATGTAACTCATTGTTGGTTCAATTTCAAACAAATTATATATTCTTTCCTTGATCAAATTGCAGCTGAAAATTCCTGGGTTTTTGTTGACTTCGATCAATATGTTCAAAATTAATGTGGTTTTCACAATTGGGAATAGACTCATTCTTTCTCATACCTTTTTCCCTATTTGCCAGTAGAGTGGAACCCTGTGATATATATATATATATATATATATATATATATATATATATATATATATATATATATATATATATATATATATATATGCCATTGATTTGTTTTCTAAAATATAGTTACACCAAAATGTGCAAATTACAGCTTTGCTTTGAAAATGTCACATATTGAACAACAATTTAAATTATAGCTATGTTACACTCATACTACTAGCAAAATATTGTCCTCCTTTATGTGCCTTTCTATGCATACCTATATTATTTGCTTTGTGTACTTTCTTAATCAACCAACAGTAGTCAACATTTGATGTTGCAGAAAGATTGATTATCTAAAATATACTACAAGCTCACAGACATAATTTTCACTTATATGACATATATTAAAGAATCCAAAATGTCTCTAAATGAATTCACATTAATCCCAAAATAATGATTTAGTCAGAAAGTATAAATCTGCACTTTGTAATTCCAATGAATAATTTAAGTCCTCTCAGACATAAACTGAAACACAATTAAAAGACATAAAACTTCACCTGTTAAAATAGGAATAAATAATTCTGATGTAAACAACTTTAATATAAAAACCTAAGAAACAATAAGAGGACCAGAATGAGGGTCAACATTTATTTCCAGAACATTGAAAGTTGTCAACAATATCAGGTCTGTTACTAAAACTTTTGTAAAGGAAATGGCCAACATAATGTCAACTAGGACTTCTCAAGGAGAAAACCTGTGTCCTGAACTCAAATCCAGGTAAACTTGTTTACATATAAATAATAATTATCTTAAAATCTATAACCGTAGGCAAAAAATAGCTTTGAAATGTGTTGTTTACAAGCAAAAAAACATTTCTTAGGTAGGCCCAAACACCTACCCTCAGTTATGAACAAAGTTCAATCACGCAATACAAATTAAATATGCATAATAATGCAGCTGGTGTGTGGCTGTCTATGAAGTGCCATATATGTCTGCAGCTGTTGTGGGCAGGCTGCCCGTACAGTGCCATATATGCATGCAGCTGTTGTGTGTCTGCCTTTGCAGTGCCATCTATTCATGCAGCTGTTGTGGGCAGGCTGCCTGTACAGTGCCATATATGCATGCATCTTTTGTGTGTCTGCCTTTGCAGTGCCATCTATGCATTTCTCAAAATAAGCCGTCAGGTATTGTTCATATTGATACTATACACACCTAAGTGTGGTCCATTCTGTGCAGTCAGTTGCCTTGTATTTTTAAACTGTATGGTGCTGTTTGTTGAACTTCTCCAACGATTGATTGCATTGAAAATTATATTTCTGTAGCTACATTACTGTGAGAGAGTGTGAAACATGCAATAGCCACACTATTTAGAATGTCGAATCATGGTTGCCCATGTTGATATGCTGTCTGCAGTATTTTCACAGAACTAAATACACTCTCTTGCTACTGCACTTCACAAAGTTAAGCTCTTTTGACCAGGAGCACAGAAATTTAGTTTTGTTGGGCTTTGCTTACCTTGCAGATGACCCGTCCTTCCTAGAATCACAGCTGCATTGTGACACACTCCATGCTAATCCTGCTAATGAAATCATTAACGTATTGCATTTTATATATGTATTATTATAATAATCTAACTTCAAAGAAAAGTTGCCTTTGATCACGAGAGAAATAAAAATATTTAAAACATTCTCATTTCGTGCAGTGAAGTGTAATAACTTTTTTCTTCAACATGCAGAAGGAAAGTTCTGTCATGTTCATCTTTTTCCTGATTGTTTTCAGATGATAAAAAATTGTGACCTAATTTATTTAAGTAAATATAAAATTTTCACCACATTTGTTTTCACAGCTTCATTCTGAAACCATTTACTTGCTAAAATTTCTGTTTCACTAGAATAAACTGCTATATGGTAATATGGTATTTGAACTTCCATCATGTACTATAACTCAAGAAATAACTAGTTATTTTGCTATTTGTTATGTTGCAGATCTGTTCCATTTCCTTGCATTAACTTTCTTGACATACTATACAGCTGGATAACTAAATATTTTGCTATTTGTTATGATGCAGATCTGTTACAATTCCATGCATAAACTTTCTTGATGTATTACAACTTGATAACTAAATATTTTGCCATTTGTTATGTTGCAGATCTGTTCAACTGGACACTATTTTTTGAAGATGAGCATCGCACAGATTTAGTTCCAAAGCCCAGTGTCCATGAACAGGAAGATGGCATAGTTCTTGGCATGTGTATCACAGGAACAGGATCGAAAGACTCTCTTGTTGCCTGGATAAGATATCTTCAAGGACATAATCCCAAGTTAGAAAAAATACCTATTGTGTTTACTCTGCGAAGTCCTGAAACAAGGGTACAAGTTCCAGATGAGACAAAAGAAAACAAATCTGTTATTACTGAAAATAGAACTTGATATTTTAAACTAATTATCCAATAAATAATAAAAGGACTTCTTATTCTTTTTGTTGTGAAATGTATATAGTTTAAGAAGTTATGTGCACACCTTCCTGTTCCCTTTTTGTTTCCTTTTAATGTAAATAAAGACACTCAAAAGTCCCATGATTGGGGGGTTAGGTATTTACTGTGGATAAAAAGAAAATATACATTTTAATTATTGAAGTATCATTTATTTTTGTGGCTCAATTTTCATGGTTTTGTGGGGAAAAAAGACATTTTCATGGTTTGCATATCAAAATGTGCATATTAGTAGGTATTTAATTTTGTTAAAATAGTAACTGTATATAGTCTTAATTATGAAATTAGTTTGATCCAGTTCTATATTTTGATTGAGTGGAAATAGGACAGAAAATAAGTGCAATGGAAATGATGAATCTAAAAGTATAGACTACAGCTAAGCTGAGAAAAATATTAATATATCTAATATGAAATAGTTTAAAATATCCATATGCTGTTTTTAAATAAGTTATAATACAACAACAAAAAATATCTTTGTTACTTTTTTGTTGTTGTATGGGGGTGGGTGAAGAAGAAAGGCAGGTACTGAAAAACACATTGAGATAATGACAGTTGCTGCTGACGACCATGCATTGAAACCAGAGACCCATAGGAAAATTTCTTTTATCACGACATAAAATAGTTTGAGGAAAAGTGTTAAGGACAAAATCACTGAACTTAGAGCACTTAAAAAACAGCTTTATGACAAGCTACAACAGGAACTGGAAAATTCACTCTAAAATATTTTGGACTTTGTAAATAGTTTAGTGTAGACTGAGTAAAATGAACATATTTCAGTGACTGTACATTATCATAATGCCCATATGTAGGATATTTTGTATTAATAAATAACATCAGTGATCATAATCTTAACTTCATGTTTTCTTGGAAGAAATAAATTTGCAAGAAATGTTCCTTGTATGAAGTAATAGTAAGTATTAACTTGTTTACATATAATTTCATTTATGTATCCCTTAAAATTAAGGTAAGATTTTGAACCTTGAAAATTTTGAAAGAAATATGCTACTAACCTTGACTGTATCTGACAGTAAATAAAGAGTACAAAAGAAGAATTAAAATCTCACTTCCACAACTGGTGTGCTAAATAGGTCATGCAGGCTATTACAAAAAATGAAGATTTTACTGGTGGTCGGTGCACTGTATAAGTGAAGCTTGCAACCTCATTAATCAAGCAATTCATGCTGAATGTATAATTGTAGCTAATGCGATGTAATTATTAGTGGTTTTGAGAAAGCTGGACTTAATTCTGCAATTTGGGGATTATTTACCAGACAACCACTGGTGTGTACCATGAGATTTGGTTGACACAAAGTGATTACATTGGCTTTGTCTTAAAATCAGTGAAGTGTGAGCCTTAATACTTTGCTGTAATTAATGTATATACATGTTTTATTTATAATAGTGTTTCAAGCAATAATTCTGCTATTATGCAGGCTTGATGTTCTTTGGATTAAAATGCATGGATAAAATGAAATATGTTTTCAGAAAGATTCAACTATTTTGATAAATTTTAATAAGCACTTAATTTTTCATATACTGTTTTAATTATTCTTTGAATCATTTTCAGTATTACTAGTGTTTGAATACCTTATGTATTTTCTAGTTTCCCTCTATCCTTACTTATCTCAAATATTGATTTAAGTCAGTGAGTGGAAATTACAGGTACCAATACTTTATCATTACATGTGCATTGGAACAATACAAAATGCTTTTGAATTCTTTTTTCGAATAAAATAAAATATGAATTCATTTTTTCCGAGTAATACTGCACTCCTAACATCATGCAGTATTGCGCAGAAAAACTTGTTCATATTTTCCCATGCAAATGCAGTAACCTATAATTCCTATTCTGCCAGCCAGGCTAATATATGAGTGACCACTCATCATACTTAAATGGGACATAATGTCTGCAGTAGTCTATTGCTATTGTATACATAGCTTAAAATTGATTCAAAGTAACTTGCTTGATCCATCAATAACCTGACAATGTTCCTTAGAGATCATAGATCATTTTATTATATTCCTATCAATTTTCTACTCTAGAATGAGCCAGAATTTTTCCATCAAATCCCAAAAGTAGAAAAATAATACTCTTGTTTTCTGATCCTGCTACCATATTCTCATATGATGCTGGAGCAACATTTTCTTCAAGGTTTCCTCATTACAACTGAACAAAAATGCAACAGTGTCATAGCCTCACTTGACATACAAATGGAAATGTGTAGCATTCTCTTTAACAAATCTATTTCGTCAAATTCCAATGAATGATTTATTCCCATGCCAAATTCCCATCAGAGAATCTCACATTGTCCTGTCTTGAAACACTGTAAGCAGGGCCTCATATAGAAACATAGTTATTCAGCTAGTTAAATCTTGCATGATGCAAAATTTGGCTCTGCTGCCTCCATGAAGAACTCGTTACTGACATGGAAATAAGTGCCTTGTTAAACATGCTTTATTCATAAAACTGATATTCATGCACATATCAGCTGTTGAAATGACTGAAATGTGGTTTACAACTTGAGCTGAAGTTCATATCAGAAAAGTGCAGTGTTAAACAGTCTCTTTCATTTTTCAGCTACATTGTGGGATTTTATAAATTTATATGAAATTTGATAGGTATTTTAAAAAAATCATTATCACAGTAATTCAATCTTGTCAGCATCAGCAAATCCAGACCATGACTCTATATTCTGGGTCTCATAATGATCTGGATGACAACATAACACAATGTGTTAAAAGATGGACATTTATTAATGAATTAATAAAAAATATGTATATACACTACAAATACAGTGATTCTTTCACACTTGAAATATATGACTCATTCAATTACTTTATCCAAACATTCAAAAAAAACGAAAATAAAAAAATTCATATAATCTCTCGTAATGAAAGTAAGATTCAAATAATCTCATGTAATCACATGAAATGAAAGTGAAATTCAAATAATCTCTTGGAATGAAATTAAGATCCAAATAATCTCATGTATGACAATAAGATTCAAATAATCTCATTGAAAGTAAGATTCAAATTATCTCGTGTAATCAAAATGACTCAATTGAAACAACAATCAATTAGAACAAAAATATGACTTTTGTACAGCTGTATGATCCATAATATTTGTAAAAACTTCCAAATGTGTCCACTGACAAACCACACAGTTCTCCCGAATTCTTGGGTTGGCCCACACTTGTATGGGATGCACACACCCTTCATGGATCCACCATGCACACAAGTTTACAAATTAGCGATTTTGTCTTTGTATGGCCTTGATGGTTACATCATCTTCCATGTCCATATAGAAACACAGATGGCTAGATATACCTGCACACACATATGTACAGACAGCACATAATTCTCCTGAATTGGGTTGGCCCACTTGTATTGGCCACACCCACCCTTCATGGATCCACCATACGCACAGGCATGTGTAGAGACAGGTACAATAAAACCAAACTGGTCATAAAAACCAGTATGGAATTAAAATCTATAGATACATGCTACTAAATTAAACCCCAATAGCAACTTGTAATTCAGAAGTTCACAATGTTTCAAATCCGCATACTAGTAAAGGCATCATTTTATGATATGACATTAAAAACTGTCTATGCTTCACATATCAAAATACAAATGTAACACTCATCCCTATGGCTGTAGAACAAAAATGGAACATGTTCATCCCCTGACAAGATCCAAAAGACCAGTGTGTCAGTAGGAAAAGAAACTTGCCTTAAATCTACAGGAGAGTGAGTATTAGGGTAAAATACCCAAGAATACCATGCTTTTAGTGTCTCTCACTGCAAATGATCTACAATGAGATACATGCTAGTTCAGTTGCTTACCTAGGAAAACAATTATCCATCCTAGGTAATGTTGTAAGAGTGTATGACGAAAATGATAAAATCATTCTCAGGCAAAACCAAATTATTTCTTGCCTTATTCTGTAACACTGGATTTTCTTATGCCAACAATCAAGATCGCATTACAGTGTAGAAAACACGTGTATCTGTTTACTGAAAAGAATGATACAGATTTTGTCATCATAATAAATGGTAATAATTGTTTTGGTGCTTCAAGACACTCAATATATATACTTACCAGTACTATGCCAAAAAGATCTGCTGGGGCCCAAGGTGTCCAATTGGTCTATAGTGCTCACCATTGCCTATCACTGCTCCCAGTGGGTTCGAGTTGCAGGCTAGGCCAATGTGGTTATGTAAGAAAGCTGTAAGTAACTTCCCATTGGCTGGCAGTTCTTACTGGAGTTTTCGCAGGTTTTTACTCCAATTATACTGGATGCTAGTGTATAGCCTATCTTGTACTGAGAAATGTCATTAAACCCAAAACAACAACAAGATTTCTCTGTGTTGATCCCGATTGGTCAGCCCCTTGCTGGCTTGAGGATATACAATAGGTATGATGCAGCCACCCATATATTGTAACAAGCGACAAATGGAGTTAGGAGCTGTAGTGATGTGGTGGTTACAATGCAAAACTTTAAATCCTACCAGATAGCTGGTATGGCTAGACAAAGTGTATGGGTTCAGATCTTACCAGATCAGCCTGTGGGTGTTACCATAGTGTGCGAGTTCAAATCCTACCATCAAATCAGCCTGGAGGTGTTGCATAGTGTGTGATTTCATCCTACCAGCAGATCAGCTTGTAGGTTTACCATAGTGTGTGAGTTCATATCTTACCAGCAGATCAGACTGTACATGTTACCATAGTGAGTTCATATCTTACCAGCAAATCAGCCTGTAAGTGTTACCAGTGTGAGAGTTCATATCTTACCAGCAGATCAGCCTGCAAGTGTTACCAGTGTGAGTTCATATCTTACCAGCAGATCAGCCTGTGTTACCTTAGTTCATATCTTACCAGCCTGTGAGTGTTGCCATAGTGTGCGAGTTCATATCTTACCAGCAGATCAGCCTTTAGGTGTTACAAGTGTGTGTCCATATGCAAGACACTTTACTATAATTGTTTGGCATACTTGATGCTGTTCCATAAAGTCCAATCAATCAACCATATCATTGGTCAAACCAAAAGTAGCTGTCTTTGCCTGAATTTATCTCTGTTTCACACAAGCTATAAGCTCACCTAGCAGAAAATAATTGGTGTTTTATAACTATTATCAGAAAATGCTGATTAATTCATATTTATTTAAATAGGTTCAGTCATTCCTGTCTTTTGTCAATTAAGCAATTAGAATTATTAAAACAATTGGTAACTTTACACTCAGTTTTTACAAGAATTTATGAATCCAGGTTGCCTTAGTGAATAATATAATTTTTCTTATTTGGATAAATCCTGTTATCAGTTGCCCAACAAGCCAGGTATTGTACAGTTCATCCAATTATTGTATAATTTATCCAGTTACTGGGCAAATCTCACTGAAATTATGTCATGAAGGACACTGCACTGTATGTTTTCTTATTTTGTTCTGATTTTCATTCTAGTGAAATATTAGGTTTTTTTCATGATTCATCCTTTCCTGTACAACTTCAGCTTGGGGGAACCATAGTAGTACAGTTGCCTGTGTATTGGAGTTGCAATTCAAGGGTAGTGGGTACAATACCCACCCAGGCCAGCTTAGCAGGCTTTCTCAATGTGTCTGTGGCAGAGGTACAACTTTCCATATCCTTGGCACGATATAGCCAATATTGGGTTCAAAATGCTGTTTGAAAAAACAGCAAATAAAAACCAGACTTCAGTTTGATTGACAGATGAACATAAATGATAACTGATTTGTTGTAAACAACCCTAAGCTCTAACAGTTCATTATGCTATGAACTCAACATTACAAATTAATGACAGATGGTCTACCAATGATATTTTATCTCCACAAATCAATCTGAATATTGTACTAAAAAACCGTAGTATGCTTCTTTGTTGTAACGGTCATGCGGTAGCTACCATATATGAATCTTGGTGTATTGCTGAATACACAGTTGGTTCATAACAGTTTCATGCATGAATCTTGGTGTATTGCTGAATACACAGTTGGTTCATAACAGTTTCATGTATGAATCTTGGTGTATTGCTGAATACACAGTTGGTTCATAACAGTTTCATGTATGAATCTTGGTGTATTGCTGAATACACAGTTGGTTCATAACAGTTTCATGTATGAATCTTGGTGTATTGCTGAATACACAGTTGGTTCATAAGTTTTTTATACGAATCTTGGTGTATTGCTGAATACACAGTTGGTTCATAACAGTTTCATGTATGAATCTTGGTGTATTGCTGAATACACAATTGGTTCATAACAGATTCATGTATGAATCTTAGTGTATTGCTGAATACACAGTTGGTTCATAACAGTTCATGTATGAATCTTAGTGTATTGTTGAATACACAGTTGGCTCATAACAGTTTCATGTATGAATCTTGGTGTATTGCTGAATACACAGTTGGTTTATAACAGTTCATGTATGAATCTTGGTGTATTGCTGAATACACGGTTGGTTCATAACAGTTTCATGTATGAATCTTGGTGTATTGCTGAATACACAGTTGGTTCATAACAGTTTCATGTATGAATCTTGGTGTATTGCTGAATACACAGTTGGTTCATAACAGTTTCATGCATGAATCTTGGTGTATTGCTGAATACACAGTTGGTTCATAACAGTTTATTGTATGAATCTTGGTGTATTGCTGAATACACAGTTGGTTCATAACAGCTTCAAGAGTATGTATGCCCCTACTGTGTATTCAGTCATACACAATTGTTAATGCAAGGTAACTAATTTCTATTACTGTTCTTGTTTTTAAATTTCACGAAATATTTGGGTGTTCACAAGCATTCTTATTGGATTAAAAGATTGGATATTTGTACTAGGAGGTAGTATAAAAGAGGTTGTATGTTTGTACTAGGAAGTAGGCACATACAATTATTGGATATTTACACAAGGAGGTAGTATCAAAATGGTTGGACGTTTATACAAGGAAGCAGACACATAATTTGTTTTGGATATTTACACTAGAAGGTGGACACATAAAAGCAGAATTTAGCTTGGTCAACAGAAAAACAAAATTCCTCCATTCCAGACCAACTGGAAAAGTTGTTTCAATGTGCATTCATTTACAATGTTACATTTACTCTAAATTTCAGTTTTAAATTAAATGGACATTTGCACTAGGAGGTAGTATAAATAATTTGGACATCTGCATGAGGAGGTAGATGCATACAAAGTTGGATATGTGCACTAGGAGGTAGTATAAATAATTTGGACATCTGCATGAGGAGGTAGATGCATACAAAGTTGGATATGCGCACTAGGAGGTAGTATAAATAATTTGGACATCTGCATGAGGAGGTAGATGCATACAAAGTTGGATATGTGCACTAGGAGGTAGTATAAATAATTTGGACATCTGCATGAGGAGGTAGATGCATACAAAGTTGGATATGTGCACTAGGAGGTAGTATAAATAATTTGGACATCAGCATGAGGAGGTAGATGCATACAAAGTTGGATATGTGCAATAAGAGGCAATATAAATAATCTGGACACCTGCACAAGGAGGTAGATGCATACAAAGTTGGATATGTGCACTAGGAGGTAGTATAAATAATTTGGACATCTGCATGAGGAGGTAGATGCATACAAAGTTGGATATGTGCACTAGGAGGTAATATAAATAATTTGGACATCTGCATGAGGAGGTAAATGCATACAAAGTTGGATATGTGCACTAGGATGTAGTATTAAAACATGGGACATTTACACTAGGAGGCAGATGCATAAAAACATGGAGCATTTGCACTTGTTGGTTGTTTAAAACAGTTGTACAGATAGTATAAGCAATAGTCATTTAAAATCACGAATATCACTTGTGTTGTCAACTTCGTTGCATTCCTTTGGATCCTTATTGTTCCCCGTGCTTAGATCTGTTCAGAATTCTGTGAAAATTTAAGTATTTAAATACAAATTCTGCTCTTGTATTTATTTAAATTATGGATTTTGATAGAAAATTGGCAACATATATCTAGAGACATATAACATAAAGAATTTCAAATATATATCAAATAGGTTATATAAATATACTTTAGATGCAAATACCTTTGTTTATAGGACATTGCAGCTCTAAACTGCTATATGGGTTGCTTTTATTGGAGTTCTTAGGAAGTATGAATTAGTAACTTCTGGATTTAAGGATCATAAAGTATTCCTTTCCAGTATTAAAAATAAGTTCAATATAATTCCAATTATGACAAAATTATTCTGTCTTTAAATATGCATTGCTAATATTATGATGATTTTTTATTTCATACTTGGCCCTAAAAAATCAGAATTGTGACCGGATTCTGGGCCAGGATGTCAGCATACCTTGCTACAACATGGAAGGTCACAAAGCTGTTGGTAATAGTGAATACCTGATGGTTCAGATGAACTGAAATTTTATTTTCATCCATCACCAAGGCACATAAATTCAGACCAAAATTGAGAAGTATTTTATTGATCCATGTTCATGTCATATTTTCATATGTTCTTTGAATATTGAAAAACAAATAGTTGACATTTAAACAAGAGCACCATGAATGGCACATCTTATGATCTCTGTATTTAGGAGTCCACTGTGTATGCACTAGTATGGTATGACTAACTGTTGGAGATCATTAACCAAGGGGTCTCCAAGAAATATATATATCAAGCAGAAACCATTCTTTTCTTATTAGACTTATGATGACTATGACTCCAGACATTTAGACCTCAGAATCTATAATCTTGTTTTATTAAATTTCTGGTCTTAAACTAAATAACAGAAAGAAGCTAAACCAATAAGTTTAGTAAAATCAACTATTAAATTTACTTCTCTAAGTTACTAATTAAAAATTTTAAGAGGAACTTAGAGTATCATGAAATTAATCCTACATAATCCCAAACGTTCTCTCACAAGTCCAAAAGTAAAGAATGTTCCTAATGAATTTCAATACTGAAATAGCTGGTGTACCAATAGTCTTGAATGGGTTGATGTACCAACAGTCTTGCTGTGTGACAGTGATATAATCCAGGCTGTCTTTAAATGAATTCACACAAATCCAAAAATAGTGTTTTAGTCCCCAAAAGGAATGAGTACTTTTTATAATTCCAACGAACAACTTGAACTATATCTAAATACAACACAGTAAATGATTTCTTTCACTGACTGAACTAAAAAAATGGGAATTAATAATTTTGTTTACCACAACCTTATATAAAAATTTAACACAATTAAATGACCAGGATACAGATCACAAGTTCTCTTCAAGAACTTTCCAAGTTTGTAAATAAAGCCAGACCTTAAATATCAGTAAGCTACTTATTTATAACATGCAACCATGCCAAAAATCAGGTAGGCCATAACTACTTTACCCTCAATCATTGCCAAAGGTCAAGCACAAAATATAAATCAAAAAGGAACTTTCTCTATAACGATGCCATTCTGTAAAACTCTTCTTCTTTTGGCGATGATGATCCTCGTGTTTGATAATATGCCTTTTCCATAATTAAATGTAACCAACAAATTGGTCAGGGTACTAATGTTATTATGCACCTTTGGCTTCAGAAAATGTTATCTCTAGTCAACAGCATTCTAAAATAAATATTAAAGACAGTATTTCAGGAACCACACATGTAAAAATAATGAAACTAAGTATAATTTACTTTTTAAGCCACATACTTTATTTGTTATGCACAATTCATGTACAGTAATTATTCAGTAACTGCTTTCTTACATTTTTCGGAGGCCTTTCCTGCATTACTTACAGGAAGTAAAGTTGCAAAGCTCAAAATTAGTTGTGTTTTTCTTGAATCACATTTAGAAGTAATTTTAATAACATCTATATTAATCCTGGTTCAAGAGTAAAAAGAAGCCATTGAAACCAAGCCTTGGGTCTTTAAAGATTTTTTTGAAGCCAAAAGATGACTGAAAGCTGAAGATAAGCAATAATATTACACAACGGCATCCATGGTTTAACATCTTGGTTAAATCTGATACTGATTTTATTTCTTTTGGAATAAATCTGGCTTCAAACTTAATGAACAGTATAACAGCAAACTCTTCAAAGTCCACAAGTAATTTTTTGGCCGACAGGCTTTGTGATGATGTCTAATATAATGATATATCACAGCATGAAGGTAAAATTGTCACTTTGATTCAAAGACATGATATTATTATGTTTTACGTCTAGTGATATGATCATATATAACAACTTGTGTGTATTTGTTCGATTCTATCACAGTTCTTGTGGAATTGTCACCAGGAGATGGGGCCTGCAACAAAAAAGGAATCCATATTCAAATGCATTTAGAAGTATGAAATGTTTTTAAAATGTTCCTTATTTCCTACAAATAGCTGAAAGTTGTTCGTATGAAATTATACAAAAATTTTAATTGCATCTATGGGTGACTACTCCACATTAGAGGTGCCTTTCCTGGGTCCCCAAATGTGTTTTACTAGAACAACCCTGACAAGAATTTTCATGACGAAACAATGATATATTTCTATGGCATAGTCATAAAAATTAAAATGAAGATAGTAGGCATAATTTCAAAGGGGATAAAATATAAAAAAGAACATATCTGGAAAGAATGCACCCATTGCTGAATGGTTTAAGAAAAAAAATACAATAAATCAAGAATACTCAGATGTAACATGGATCTTCTCTCAACTATATATTACAAGTAATAGTAAAGCATACTTTCAAATCATTTGGACACTAGCATAATAATGACAATATTTTGGAGCTTGAATTACTCATGATAGCTTTTATACCGTATGAAAACCTGCAAAAAGATAAAAGAACAATGATAAGATTTTTTTCTTTTACTTTTGGATCCACATTTATGATTTTCCTGTCTCTTTTATTTTTGAAGAGTAGTCCTGAAGCATTCTCAGCTATGACTTGGTAATTTGGTGTCGGGTTAGAGGTTGATGTCTGCGTTTCCCAGTTGTAGAAGCTGAAATTGTAATGCAGCATGTAAATGTGTATGCTAGCATTGTGATATTTATAATTGATATACTGACAAGCTTTGTGTATGCTAGCATTGTGATATTTATAACTGATACACTGACAAGTTTTGTGTATGCTAGCATTGTGATATTTATAATTGATACACTGACAAGCTTTGTGTATGCTAGCATTGTGATATTTATAACTTATACACTGACAAGGTTTGTGTATGTTAGCATTGTGATATTTTTAATTGATATACTGACAAGCTTTGTGTATGCTAGCATTGTGATATTTATAACTGATACACTGACAAGTTTTGTGTATGCTAGCATTGTGATATTTATAATTGATATACTGACAAGCTTTGTGTATGCTAGCATTGTGATATTTATAATTGATATACTGACAAGCTTTGTGTATGCTAGCATGGTGATATTTATAATTGATATACTGACAAGCTTTGTGTATGTTAGCATTGTGATATTTATAACTTATACACTGACAAGGTTTGTGTATGCTAGCATTGTGATATTTATAACTTATACACTGACAAGTTTTGTGTATGCTAGCATTGTGATATTTATAATTGATATACTGACAAGCTTTGTGTATGCTAGCATTGTGATATTTATAATTGATATACTGACAAGTTTTGTGTATGCTAGCATTGTGATATTTATAATTGATATACTGACAAGCTTTGTGTATGCTAGCATTGTGATATTTATAATTGATATACTGACAAGCTTTGTGTATGCTAGCATTGTGATATTTTTAATTGATATACTGACAAGCTTTGTGTATGCTAGCATGGTGATATTTATAATTGATATACTGACAAGCTTTGTGTATGCTAGCATGGTGATATTTATAATTGATATACTGACAAGCTTTGTGTATGCTAGCATGGTGATATTTATAATTGATATACTGACAAGCTTTGTGTATGCTAGCATTGTGATATTTATAATTGATATACTGACAAGCTTTGTGTATGCTAGCATGGTGATATTTATAATTGATATACTGACAAGCTTTGTGTATGTTAGCATTGTGATATTTATAATTGATATACTGACAAGCTTTGTGTATGCTAGCATTGTGATATTTATAATTGATATACTGACAAGCTTTGTGATGGAACTGAATTGGTCTTAGCAATGATAGTACTGATCAGAGCTGGGCAGAGATGGTTCAACAGACAGATGAGAGGGGGAGCCCGATAATGGTCTTTCACAAGGGGTCATGTGGTCTCACGTATAATATCTAATGAGGTTATAGAGAAAAATATATAATTTACGGAGGTTGCCAAGGAGACTTATGTTCTTAAGACTTCCAAAATGCTAATAGCAGAGCATTCTATCCAAAGCTTGACACATGTCATTGGGGGTCAGCAAGCTTTCAGTCAGTTGTTTCATATTACAAGTCACACAGAACACAATGGATATAAATATGCATGGTACTGTGCTGATGGGAAGGGTTATGTCCTCTATATTACATGCCATGGAGTCTGTTCATTGGAATCTGATTTCTGTGATAAGGGTAGCACCTTAGTAACAAGTAATGCAGTGGCATGTATTCAAATTACTGCAGATTTGTGACCGATTTGTTTGAAAAATTAAAATGAAAGTTTGATTCCTATGCTCTGCTCTAACAAGTGGCATTCAAAAACTCATTCATATATTTATCAATGAATAAAGCACTGAATGAATGGTGGAACCTTTAATTTTTCTAAACTTGTTTATTATTGGTAAAAGTCCTTGTAAAAATGTTAATGGTCATCAAGAGTCATTGTAATAATTAATGTTAATGGTCAATGTTCATCAAGACTGTAGAAGACATTGTAATAATGTTAATGGTTCAAAAGATTGTAAAAGTCCTTTTATAATACTAATGATCATCAATATTGCAAAAGTCCTTGCAATAATGTTAATGGTTATCTAGATTGTAAAGTCATTGTGATCATTTTAATGGGCATCAAGATTGTAAACATCCTTATAATAATGTAAATGGCCATGATTGTAAAAGTCCTTGTAATAATATTAATAGTCAATAAGATTGTACAAGTCCTTGTAATGTTAATGGTCAATAAGATTGTAAAAGTCCTTATTGTTAATGGTCATCAAGATTGTAAACCTTGTAATGTTAATGGTCATCGAGACTCCAAAAGTTTTTGCAAAAATGTTAATGATCATCAAGATTGTAAAAGTCCTCATGATAATGTTAATGGTCAATAATACTGTAAAAGTCCATGTAATGTTAATGGTCAATAAGATTGTAAAAGTCCATGTAATCTTAATGATCATCAAGATTGTAACAGTCCATGTTATGTTAATGGTCATCATGACTAAAAGTTCTTGCAAGAATATTAATGGTCAACAAGATTGGAAAAGTCTTTGTAATAATGTTTATGGTCACCAAGACTGTAAAAGTCTGTGCAAATTCAAGCAATACTACTGTTCAAAGCGCAAAGCTAAAACTAATATGTGGTGCCAGGTTGGAATGACTATATAAAAAATAAGGAACAATTATTGGTTATGGTGAAATAATGACAAGCTGAGGCAAGTTTTTTATATTTTTATTTACATGTTGTGGAAATCTAGGACTCATTTTAGGTGTGTTCCATTTGTAACACTGAAGAAACTAAAAAAAAAAAAGATATCAGTTCTTTTAGAAGGAATTATGTATGCCACAAGTGTCAGAAATCATTATTTGCATGCCATTTCAGTTGCTAATGATACAGTTGGATGTGACAGAACCATTTCACTGAGATTCTCAATTCTATTCAAGGTGACATGCATTAAAGTAGCACTCTGCCAGACCTGAAAAAGCTAATAGCACTTGATAATATTTGTTTGGTAAATCTACATGATATCAATCAAACTATAACTAAATTGACATCAGGTCAAAACAAATATAACTAGACTGACATCAGGTCAAAAATAAAACTGAAGATTATTTCTATTCTGGAAGTTTGACTTTGTAGTAAGTTTAACTTTCTTTTGTAAATGAACTTGTGTATTTGGGTGATGTGTGATGATGGTGATGTACAGACAAAATATAGTTCACTTTGCTACAGTAACAAGTTCCCCATCTTCAACCATGTTTGTCCATAAAAAACAATGTTGATAACCTTGCTGTACTATTGAAGAAAAAAAAATCTTTTCAAAAATGAGTGGATGCTAATGAAAATAAAATTTTGAAAACATTCTTTTTTTCATTTATGCAGTTTTGGCCCAACTCTAATTAATTACTGGAACCGACTGTTATATGTTTTTTTAACTCATTTGCTTTCATGTACTGTATATATCTATGGACTATGGCCTGAAATAAAGTTACTATTATTTTTACTAACATAAAATTCACTGCCTGACAATGTTGATGAAATGGATACCAGCCCCCAATATGAGTAATGCCTGTGTTATTATTCCTTCTTATGAAGCATCCTTGTCACTGTAGAAGGAATCACCTATAAAAGAGAAGTACACTCTTATGTTCAAAGGGATTGAACATTCCTCATGTAACTTGGAAATGCTTTTCTTGTTTCTCGTGTTCTTACCTGAGATCTGATGGTCTTGGAAGTAATCTCTTTCGTCCAGCAAAGTAAGGTTCAAAATCCTCTGTCTTCATTCTGTGTGCATAATCAATATATCCAGATATCTCCTGTCCTCTAGCATTCTTGTCACGAATGAAGATAATTGTCTGACAAGCAAAATAAAGATTTGTGTGAGGTCTTGAATACTGTTAGGAAAATAAATTAGTTCAACTAGAGGCCCAAATGAGACTAATAATTACCCTCTGGCTTATGGACAGAATGTAGCAAGGTTTGACTGCATTTAGAGACTGATAATTACCCTCTGGCTTGTGGACAGGATGTAGTAAGGTTTGACTGCATTTAGAAACTGATAATTACCCTCTGGCTTATGGACATGATGTAGCAAGGTTTGACTGCATTTAGAGACTAATAATTACCCTCTGGCTTATGGACAGAATGTAGCAAGGTTTGACTGCATTTAACTTAAGTGTTGAACTAAGCTTACTGAGACTGATAATTACCCTCTGGCTTATGAACAGGATGTAGCAAGGTTTGACTGCATTTAGAGACTGGTAATTACCCTCTGCCTTATGGACAGGATGTAGCAAGGTTTGACTGCATTTAGAGACTGATAATTACCCTCTGGCTTATGGACATGATGTAGCAAGGTTTGACTGCATTTAGAGACTGATAATTACCCTCTGGCTTATGGACAGGATGTAGCAAGGTTTGACTGCATTTAGAGACTGATAATTACCCTCTGGCTTATGGACAGGATGTAGCAAGGTTTGACTGCATTTAGAGACTGATAATTACCCTCTGGCTTATGGACAGAATGTAGCAAGGTTTGACTGCATTTAGAGACTGATAATTACCCTCTGGCTTATGGACAGGATGTAGCAAGGTTTGACTGCATTTAGAGACTGATAATTACCCTCTGGCTAATGGACAGGATGTAGCAAGGTTTGACTGCATTTAGAGACTGATAATTACCCTCTGGCTTGTGGACAGGAAGTAGCTAGGTCTGACTGCATTTAGAGACTGATAATTACCCTCTGGCTTATGGACAGAATGTAGCAAGGTTTGACTGCATTTAGAGACTGATAATTACCCTCTGGCTTATGGACAGGATGTAGCAAGGTCTGACTGCATTTAGAGACTGATAATTACCCTCTGGCTTGTGGACAGGATGTAGCAAGGTTTGACTGCATTTAACTTAAGTGTTGAACTAAGCTTACTGAGACTGATAATTACCCTCTGCCTTATAGTCAGGATATAGCAAGGTTTGACTGCATTTAACTTAAGTGTTGAACTAAGCTTACTGAGACTGATAATTACCCTCTGGCTTATGGACATGATGTAGCAAGGTTTGGCTGTATTTAGAGACTGATAATTACCCTCTGGCTTATGGACAGGATGTAGCAAGGTTTGACTGCATTTAGAGACTGATAATTACCCTCTGGCTTATGGGCAGAATGTAGCAAGGTTTGACTGCATTTAACTTAAGTGTTGAACTAAGCTTACTGAGACTGATAATTACCCTCTGGCTTATGAACAGAATGTAGCAAGGTTTGACTGCATTTAACTTAAGTGTTGAACTAAGCTTACTGAGACTGATAATTACCCTCTGGCTTATGGACATGATGTAGCAAGGTTTGGCTGTATTTAGAGACTGATAATTACCCTCTGCCTTATGGACAGGATGTAGCAAGGTTTGACTGCATTTAACTTCTTCAAGCGTTGAACTAAGCTTACTGAGACTGATAATTACCCTCTGCCTTATGGACAGGATGTAGCAAGGTTTGACTGCATTTAACTTCTTCAAGCGTTGAACTAAGCTTACTGAGACTGATAATTACCCTCTGCCTTATGGACAGGATGTAGCAAGGTTTGACTGCATTTAACTTCTTCAAGCGTTGAACTAAGCTTCCTGAGACTGATAATTACCCTCTGCCTTATGGACAGGATGTAGCAAGGTTTGACTGCATTTAGAGACTCATAATTACCCTCTGGCTTATGGACAGGATGTAGCAAGGTTTGACTGCATTTAACTTAAGTGTTGAACTAAGCTTACTGAGACTGATAATTACCCTCTGCCTTATGGACAGGATGTAGCAAGGTTTGACTGCATTTAACTTAAGCGTTGAACTAAGCTTACTGAGACTGATAATTACCCTCTGCCTTATGGACAGGATGTAGCAAGGTTTGACTGCATTTAACTTCTTCAAGCATTGAACTAAGCTTACTGAGACTGATAATTACCCTCTGGCTTATGGACAGGATGTAGCAAGGTTTGACTGCATTTAACTTCTTCAAGTGTTGAACTAAGCTTACTGAGACTGATAATTACCCTCTGCCTTATGGACAGGATGTAGCAAGGTTTGACTGCATTTAGAGACTGATAATTACCCTCTGGCTTATGGACAGGATGTAGCAAGGTTTGACTGCATTTAGAGACTGATAATTACCCTCTGGCTTATGGACAGAATGTAGCAAGGTTTGACTGCATTTAACTTCTTCAAGTGCTGAACTAAGCTTGCTCACTCAGCTGCCACATAATTAAATAATCTTCACAAATCACACTCATAATCAATCTTGTCAAAGTTCTTGCTAAAACTGACCTATGCATTAAGTTTGATAACAAGCATTATTTTGAAACACAATGCCTACAAAGAGGTAACAAGCTCCAAAAGATCTGATGCAATTTATCCTGATTAATGTGTGTGACTATTCCTCATAATTTATCAGGTCAAAGATCATAAGGAAGTAAGCATAGTAAACAGGAGATATCAGTTCATAAATGAAACTTCACTTGAGTGGTTATCAACCTCAGCCAATCAGATGCAAGATCACCTCATTAATATGCACCGATGTTGCTCATAGTCAAACTCATTTTAGATCTTAATGATAAAACAGGACACAGGTACATAGCAAAATCTAATAAAAAATCTGCATAAATGTGATGTCAGTTTTCATCCTGTTAAAACTGAGAATATTCTTTCAAAAAAGACTTGATTTTAATAATGTTTGAGAAACCCCTCCCCCATCATTGATGCATATTTTGAAATGTTTATCAAGTCACAATAATATTGTTGTGTTTGACAATTTAAAATCATATTGTTGTGTTTGACAGTTTAAAATCATATTGTTGTGTTTGACAGTTTAAAATCCTTTTTTTTTGTACAAAGAATGAAATGGCAGGTACTTATGGCATTGTAATAAACTGTGCTCAATTAAATGACACCTGTATTCACTGATCCCAGCCAGCAAATGATGTAACACAACATTTTGAAGGAACTTTGACTTTAGCTATAACCCTACAATTAACAGGTGCTGCAGTGATTGCCATTTTGAAACTGTTTCTAATGAGTTGCACAAGTTGTAGGGCAGTAACAATGTATCCCAGGTTCAGTTTAAGTCACATTTAATGCTACCTGAATTTGCTTGTAGTACGCTGTATCATATTTAGTGCTACTTAAAGTTGTATCTAGTATGCTGTATTAGATTAAGTCCCTTTCAGTAATACTTGAAGTTGTATCTAGTATGTTGTATTATATTAAGTCCCTTTCAGTATTAATTTAAGTTGTATATAGTATGTTGTATTAGATTAAGTCTGTTTCAGTACTACTTGAAGTTATATCTAGTATGTTGTGTTAGATTAAGTCCATTTCAGTATTACTTGAAGTTGTATCTAGTATGTTGTATTAGATTAAGTCCATTTCAGTATTACTTGAAGTTATATCTAGTATGTTGTATTATATTAAGTCCCTTTCAGTATTAATTTAAGTTGTATATAGTATGTTGTATTAGATTAAGTCCGTTTCAGTACTACTTGAAGTTATATCTAGTATGTTGTGTTAGATTAAGTCCATTTCAGTATTACTTGAAGTTGTATCTAGTATGTTGTATTAGATTAAGTCCATTTCAGTATTACTTGAAGTTATATCTAGTATGCTGTATTTGATTAAGTCCCTTTCAGTAATACTTGAAGTTGTATCTAGTATGTTGTATTTGATTAAGTCCATTTCAGTACTACTTGAAGTTGTATCTAGTATGTTGTATTAGATTAAGTCCATTTCAGTACTACTTGAAGTTGTATCTAGTATGTTGTATTAGATTAAGTCCATTTTTCAGTATTACTTGAAGTTGTATCTAGTATGTTGTATTAGATTAAGTCCATTTCAGTACTACTTGAAGTTGTATCTAGTATGTTGTATTAGATTAAGTCCGTTTCAGTACTACTTGAAGTTATATCTAGTATGTTGTATTAGATTAAGTCCATTTTTCAGTATTACTTGAAGTTGTATCTAGTATGTTGTATTAGATTAAGTCCATTTCAGTACTACTTGAAGTTGTATCTAGTATGTTGTATTAGATTAAGTCCATTTCAGTACTACTTGAAGTTGTATCTAGTATGTTGTATTAGATTAAGTCCGTTTCAGTACTACTTGAAGTTATATCTAGTATGTTGTATTAGATTAAGTCCATTTTTCAGTATTACTTGAAGTTGTATCTAGTATGTTGTATTAGATTAAGTCCATTTCAGTACTACTTGAAGTTGTATCTAGTATGTTGTATTAGATTAAGTCCATTTTTCAGTATTACTTGAAGTTGTATCTAGTATGTTGTATTAGATTAAGTCCGTTTCAGTACTACTTGAAGTTATATCTAGTATATTGTATTAGATTAAGTCCATTTTTCAGCATTGCTTGAAGTTGTATCTAGTATGTTGTATTAGATTAAGTCCATTTTTCAGTATTACTTGAAGTTGTATCTAGTATGTTGTATTAGATTAAGTCCATTTCAGTACTACTTGAAGTTGTATCAAGTATGTTGTATTAGATTAAGTCCGTTTCAGTACTACTTGAAGCTATATATAGTATGTTGTATTAGATTAAGTCCGTTTCAGTACTACTTGAAGTTGTATCTAGTATGTTGTATTAGATTAAGTCCATTTCAGTACTACTTGAAGTTGTATCTAGTATGTTGTATTAGATTAAGTCCATTTCAGTACTACTTGAAGTTGTATCTAGTATGTTGTATTAGATTAAGTCCATTTCAGTACTACTTGAAGTTGTATCTAGTATGTTGTATTAGATTAAGTCCATTTTTCAGTATTACTTGAAGTTGTATCTAGTATGTTGTATTAGATTAAGTCCATTTCAGTACTACTTGAAGTTGTATCTAGTATGTTGTATTAGATTAAGTCCATTTTTCAGTATTACTTGAAGTTGTATCTAGTATGTTGTATTAGATTAAGTCCGTTTCAGTACTACTTGAAGTTATATCTAGTATATTGTATTAGATTAAGTCCATTTTTCAGCATTGCTTGAAGTTGTATCTAGTATGTTGTATTAGATTAAGTCCATTTTTCAGTATTACTTGAAGTTGTATCTAGTATGTTGTATTAGATTAAGTCCATTTCAGTACTACTTGAAGTTGTATCAAGTATGTTGTATTAGATTAAGTCCGTTTCAGTACTACTTGAAGCTATATATAGTATGTTGTATTAGATTAAGTCCGTTTCAGTACTACTTGAAGTTGTATCTAGTATGTTGTATTAGATTAAGTCCATTTCAGTACTACTTGAAGTTGTATCTAGTATGTTGTATTAGATTAAGTCCATTTCAGTACTACTTGAAGTTGTATCTAGTATGTTGTATTAGATTAAGTCCATTTCAGTACTACTTGAAGTTGTATCTAGTATGTTGTATTAGATTAAGTCCATTTTTCAGTATTACTTGAAGTTGTATCTAGTATGTTGTATTAGATTAAGTCCATTTCAGTACTACTTGAAGTTGTATCTAGTATGTTGTATTAGATTAAGTCCATTTTTCAGTATTACTTGGAGTTGTATCTAGTATCTGGTATTAGATTAAGTCCATTTCAGTATTACTTGAAGTTGTATCTAGTATGTTGTATTAGATTGTCCTTTTCAGTATTACTTTAAGTTGTATCTAGTATGTTGTATTAGATTAAGTCCGTGTCAGTATTACTTTAAGTTGTATATAGTATGTTGTATTAAATTAAGTCCATTTCAGTATCACTTTAAGTTGTATCTAGCATGTTGTATTAGTTTAAGTCCCACTTAGTACTACTTGAATTTGTATCTAGTGTGCTATATTAGTTTAAGTCCCATTCAGTACCACTTGTAGTTGTTTGTAGAATGCTGCATTAGTTTAAATTATATTTAGCACTACTTGAAGTTGTATGTAGTGTGCTGGATTAATTCAAATCCCAATTAGTACTACTTGATGTTGTATCCAGTGTGCTGTATTGATTCAAGTCCCAGTTAGTACAATTTAAGTTGTGTCTAGTGTGCTGTATTAGTTTAAGTCCCATTTATTATTACATGAAGTAATATCCAGTATACTGGATAAGTGCTGTTTAAAGTTCCTGGCCAATAAAAGATAAAAAGTGGGAAATGAAATTAAATAAACCACCCATACTTCACTCTTTGGGGACATACAACATCTTAGGGACAAAGGAAAATAACAGTTGATAATATACTAATAGTGTTACAAAAATAGAGACAATCCTATTTGCTTCAACAGTTTTGCCAACTTATCTTTGTGGTATTCACTGTACTCCTATGCATTCATATTTTTGACAAACACGTACAATATTATAATAAAAGTTAGTGTGCCAGTAACTAATGAAAATAATAAGATGTTCAAATGTTTGGCTTTCACCTCCAGATCTTGCTCCCATTTAAATCTAGATACACTTCTTGTCAATCAACTTTTATTATAATAAATACATGATTTTTTAATTACTTTTCTTTCAGACAAATTATTACTTAAATGACAATTCTCTTTTACTTCAACCTCTACATAAATTAAATTTTCCTTGCCATAGGGGTGACTTTAATTTATAAAATATTTTACTCTAATGACCATCAAATACTTTACATTGCAACTGGCCAAACACCATAAATCTTTATTGTTTTTATTGCCAGATATATTGCTTGAAAATAAATAATCATTTACATCTTAGTTTTTATTACCATTTTTCCTTACTAGCAACAAAAGAGGTATGGACAGACATCCGCTAATGAAAAAGCTAACCCAGGGGTGTGGCATGTACTGAGTCAAGATTGGGAGGTGATATGACAAAACCCAAGAGCCCACACTCAATGTGCAACTGTATGTAGAGACATAAGTAGATTTGTTCAATAAGAAAATATAATATAATTTTGATCACATAAAGGATAACCAAACTTGATTTGAAACTCACTGTCATTTTTCCACTTCTGTTAGCTTCTTCTCTTTGTGCAAGAGCTTGCAAAAATGGATCCCTGAGTTCCTTCCCAGAACTAGCTAATGTTCTTGAAAATAAGAAAACAACAAAATTATATTTTTACTTTGAGTACTACACTCTTATGAATGTAAAAAAGCAATCACTTGTTAAATCTCGCTCTCTTTCAGGCCATCACAGCTTTCTTTTTTGTGGGCTTTAACTTCCCTTTCAAATCATGCAAAGGAAATGAGAATCAAGCAATTTTCAAATTTTTATTATACTTTTATGAACTTATAGTTATACAACATAGACATTTTGCCAAAAGTCCTTTTTAAGTTCAAGTGAAATCCACTTGAGGTAGACAAATGAAATCTGGTAAGCATATTTACTTTGATAAATAAACAACCTAATAATTACAAAATATCTGAAATTTATTTACAGTCCTCTTAAGAAACTTTGATTATTTTTTTTTTTGACCATGTTAGCACTTGTAATTATGTACAAACCACTTGTGGTAGGCTAACTTTGATAAGTATATTTGTATTCATAAGAAAATAATTGTATTTTCATCTTAAAATAAAATTCAGATCTGTACAAATTACTTAATGTGATGGACTTACTTGACATACACTTTGTAAACTTAATTAAACAAAAACAACTTAAGATAGACAAAGTTAATTGGGTATGCTTCTTTTAATCATAAGCAGATGTCCAGATTTTCATGCAAATATGATAACTATTCTTATCTTTCTACATTTTTTGGACATAAAGTTTATGGGCTGTAGTGGAAACATATGTGTTTTACAAAAAACAAAGATGCTAATGGGTACCCAGGTACCCACCCGTTGATAATAACCCAGGTAATAAAATGAACAACTGAGTACCCACTAGAAAAAATTATTCCAAGTTCAGATCAAGACAAAGAATAATGATTACAGCTCGAGGTTTGTGTCATGTGCACATTAATTCATCATCACAGGGGCTCATACGGCTGCTTACAATTTAGTTGTCATACATTTACAATATAATAATACAAAGGAGGACACTCTCATTTCTTGCCTGACCTATTTAAAAATAGAATCAACAGTGATATTTAAAGCTAGCCCGTCCAAACTTTGTACATGTCCATGGGTCATGTACCATTTTTCTCGCGACTTTAATGCACTTGTTTTGAGATCCAAGTGACATTAACTAGGTCAATACCTTTTGTTAACAGAAACAATAAGTACTGATTAAGAAATATTTGATAAAATAAACTGAAATATGTACTAGAGTTCAAATAAAAGAAAGCACTATATAGATGTACAGTTTAACCAATTCTAATTTAGCCTCAAGTCTGTGGCCCTGGAACAAGTATAGCTGTTCAAGTCAGGGCCACTGTTCACGTGCTCATTTACTGGACCTTTTTTATTAGCAGGAAACCCATGACAGATATTTCTGTCACGGCAAAGGCAACACAAAGCTTGGTTACCATAACATGCCCTTCTTATACCATGTTAGAAAAATATGAACGAAAAGGACAGCTATACAGAATAAAATTTTTTAATGAAATATTTAAATATAAAGGAAATCTTCGTTATTTAATAACACTGAAAAATAAATGAATAAAAATTGACCATGTGTGTAAATACAGTAATTTTTCCATTAATTTTACATGAAATGGTTCCAAGAAAACAGACAGGATTCTTGAATGTGAAACCACTTGTCACCGATTCATTCTATTTTTATACTATATTCATTGCAGACCAGTTTAAATTGAAAATAAATGGTACTAAATATATATATAAAAAAACAGGCCGTATTGATGTGACCATTGGATATTATATGACTGAAAAATGTTAGAGAAGAGGGATTTTGTTAAATACATGTTGCACCAGACCGTTGTTAAGAGATGAACCATGGCAGGTTGAGGATACTACAACAGTCATTGTTTGTGGACTTTTATTTGCAAACGATACTGTTGTCATGTAGACTAGTTAAAGTGAGTTTTATGCATAAATAATTTATTCATTTCTTTTGTGTCTATCCTCTTGTATTAACTACTATACCAAATGGATTTGGCAGATTTGTGAAAAAAAATTTAACTGCATATCCAGGTAAGTAGCAAAACTAGATATACATTAAATAAAATAAATATGTATGTTTTTCATCCAGTTTTCTGCAATTATGACATGTAATATATAGATTGCTCTTTATATGCTCAGATTACGATTTTTGCCACTTGTATTAGTAATAAATCATGCTTATACTTGTGACCCGGGACTTGCGTCGTGTGCTAATGTGCGTGGTTGTTGTGAGTGAGCGAATGAGTGAGCGATCGATTGCGATGCATGATTCCCGTGCATCACGTGTATGAAAACCACCTCTCCGCGATACTAATAAAAGGCTAGGGAATTACTACTCAAGGCTAGAGAGAGAGTCATACAACACCTCGAGCAGTGCAGAGATTTGTCTTTCACGCAAGTGAAAGACAAAGGGATTGAACACGTTAATATATTTCAGGAAAGTAATACTCTTCGAGTCTGGTAAGGGATTGTTTTTATTTTTGTGATAAAATTATAAATGCTGGTGGGTGGGTTATATAATGTGTATTGTATTTGTTATATTATGTATTATGTTCATCTTGTATTCTAAGTATGTGTTTTGTATTGTTTTAGGTTTTTTTTATTGTACCTCATACCAACAGTCATAAATCCCACAATCGACAACAAGAGTACTTATTTCTTTGCGAGAGGAGTGAGAGCTCACATCTGGCACCCACCGGGGGACCCATGGGATGGAGAGAAGATCTTATTTGACTGGTAAACCAGACTGAAGGGCTGCAAGCAAGGGATCCCAAAAAGGAGTCCACACTGGAGAGTGTAAGCGTACTGGAGGATGCTAGCGCACGCTTCAAAATGATTTGGTAGTGTTCTTTTCTTGGCCCGAACAGGAAACATTTGCAGTACTTTCAATGTTCTTGGCAGATGAAACTGAACTCTGTCGACAGATGACATCACGGTTATCTTCACAGCTGATGACATTTAACTGTGCATAGGACGATGAGTAATGCGTGTTTTGTGTTACGTGTTATTCGTTTGATTAGTGATAGTTTCGAATGGAAGGATTCTTGGATTTGGAAATGATGTAAGTGTTATTTTCCATACATTTGTTAGCTATTCAATACATTATTTGTCATTTGCAAGTAATAGTAATGACGTTCTAACTCTAGTTGTGCTTATCGCCAGCAGTGCATGAACAGTATTCATTTAGTTCAACACGTGGTAGCAGCACGGTTTGACCCACTTGTTAGACGCTATGTAGAAATCGCCATGTCAAATCGAGATTAGGGTCATTGTTGTGAATTCAGCCTGTTGACAGATTGGCTATAATGCACATGGCATAATATTTAGCAGTTGCAAAGGACTTACTTGTTACCTGAATATAATTTTGCGTTAATTCAATGGAAACTGCAATGACATTTATGACAATTACCATTATTTTGCATATGTTTGTTTTCTGTTTACATTATTGATATAGTATATCAGTTTCGTTTATTGAGAAATACATGTATACAGGTTGGTGTTGATTATTAGATTATCTGACCACCACATATAAGAGGGTTTTATAGATCACTGCGTGAGGTGTTGTTGACTTAATGAGACAGCTTTGACTTCTTTATCTAATATACCACTATGTTTTAAACCCCAATTCACACCACCCGCCCAATGGAACTTGTCTGCATAGACTTTTTGTCTCTTGAGCGATCTAAGGGAGGGTTTGAGAATATCCTGGTGATAACTGATCATTTCACCAGGTATACTCAGGCCATTCCTTGCCACAATCAGACGGCTCAGACTACCGCTAAAACCCTTTATGAACACTTGTTTCGATATTATAGTTTTCCGGAAAGGCTACACAGTGATCAGGGACGTAATTTCGAGGGTGGAGTTATAAAGGAGTTATGCAAATTAGCGAACATACAGAAGTCTCGCTCCTCCCCGTTCCACCCACAGGGGAATGGTGCTTGCGAACGTTTCAATGGTACGCTCTTAAAAATGCTAGGGACATTGGAGGAAGAGCAAAAACAAGATTGGAAATCTTATATTGCTCCAATTGTCCATGCATGTAATGCTACTAAAAATGACTCCACCGGATTCTCGCCCCATTTTCTTATGTTTGGGTGGCACCCCAGGATTTCTGTTGACGCCTATCTGGGCACTACACCAGATAGTGGAGAGGCTGCTGAAGAGCCTCATGCGTACGTGGAAAAACTGAAAGACCGTCTCCAATTTGCTTACACGGACGTGGCGAGGGAGTCTAGCAAGAGCCATGCTAAGAACAAGGCCCAGTACAACAAAAGGGTCCACAAGTCCAAACTTGAAGTAGGGGACCGAGTCTTAGTGCGCAATGTTGGACTGAAGGGGAAACAGAAATTAGCTGACAAGTGGTCCAAGGATGTATATCAGGTGATATCAATCCCCAATTTAGATATACCTGTGTAGAAAGTAAAGAGGGTCGAGGGTTCGAAATTAACGCTTACATTGCATCGTAATATGCTTCTGCCATTTGACTACCTTCCTTGTGATCCAGTCCCCATGAAACAGGTTCAGAAGAAACCGGGTGTACCAAAGGCTACACTTTTGGAGTCAAGCTCTGAATCTTCAAGTTCTGACTCAGACTCCAACCGGTATGTTATACCACAAAGATGATCCGGATGGGCCAGATGAGATAATGTTCAATTCCGTGAACACCCTATACGAACTGCCTCTGATGATAGATCTCACTCTATTATCGATCCCCATATTAGCATGCCATTTGAAAGCATAAACTTTCAAACAAGTAGTTCTAGGCAATATGGCAGTAGTTTAGGTGAACCTACTAGTCATTTTTCTACTCTCTCTCACGTCTCACCCAAGAGTACTCAGTTCAGTTCCCCAGAGATATCTGCCAAAAGGTCAGTTCAAAGCCTGACTAGATTAGAGGGAGACCCAGACCACCAGTCTGTGAGGTTGATCCTAAGCCCACCGGCGCCACAGGGGTCACTACAGGACGACTCAGGGCAGCAACTGCTGAGGCACTGAACCAGAGACCGAAAACCACCAGACCGGCTAGGCCAGTGGGTGTGTTCGCAAATGGTTTACTACGTGTGAATTACTGAGATCTATAGATTTCAGGCCTGTTTGTAGCAGTGGATAGCTGAAACAATGCAGTAGAGTCCCTTTCGTGTAAATTAAATACCGCAAGGCATTTGACGACGACGATTCAATTATAATTTTAAATTATTAATTAAAGCTCCGTATTTTTATACATTTCGTATGTATGATAGGTTTTTTTACTCTTTCCAGACTTGAAGGATGGTTCAAAATGGTAGTTGTAGTTATTGTATTTTTTTTAAGCACACTCTTGCTAAATGTCGGGAGACATTTACCTGTAAGGAGGGAGTATGTGACCCGGGACTTGCGTCATGTGCTAATGTGCGTGGTTGTTGTGAGTGAGTGAATGAGTGAGCGATCAATCGCGGTGCATGATTCCCGTGCATCACGTGTATGAAAACCACCTCTCCGCGATACTAATAAAAGGCTAGGGAATTACTACTCGAGGCTAGAGAGAGAGAGAGAGTCATACAACACCTCGAGCAGTGCGGAGATTTGTCTTTCAGGCAAGTGAAAGACAAAGGGATTGAATACGTTGATATATTTCGGGAAAGTAATACTCTTCGAGTCTGGTAAGGGATTGTTTTTATTTTTGTGATAAAATTATAAATGCCAGTAGGTGGGTTATATAATGTGTATTATATTTGTTATATTATGCATTATGTTCGTCTTGTATTCCAAGTATGTGTTTTGTATTGTTTTTTTTTAATTGTACCTCATACCAACAGTCATAAATCCCACAATCAACAACAAGAGTACTTATTTCTTTGTGAGAGGAGTGAGAGCTCACATACTTCTCTTGGGATTGGCATGTGTGAACCTACAACAAAGCAGTTCAGATTCAGATTTAATACAATTTCGCTTTGATCAGGTTCCTGGATAACCGATCGTTAGGACTGATGGGTACCTGGTAGAAATTTCCCAACATTTTCTCATCTCTTTCCAACCATCTAAGATTTGTTCAACTTCAGAACAAAACATGAGCTAATTTTATCTGCCTTATTTTGACAATGAATCGGTCTGATCCATAATGCTTTTGAAATTTTACAGTATCATGGCAGGCTGAGTGAACAAACCTTAATTCAGAAGTGCTCTGTGCTGATGCACACTAAAGGTCAAGGCAGCAATGTATAAACACCAATACAACTTTTCTGCAACCTAGAGAACCTACTTTTGCTGACTCCTTTTTGAAAGTCGACTAGCCTCTGCTGCAGCCTTTCTGGCTTCAAATTCTTCTCGCTTCAAAACCTCTCCGCTTCCTCTATAGCCAAGTTCAACCAGTTGACGAGCTAATTCCTCATCCTAGTAAAAGAAAAAATCCTTGTTAATTCTTTTATTAATTGTCAACGATTTTTTTTTTAAATTTGGGGTGATGCTATGCAATTTTGAATTTGTACTCTATTCCAGAAATCTTCACTAATTAGATGGCTAGTCATCCCCTGAATACAAACTGTTGCAGTGCAAGTACAAAGCTCCATCTCACTTGCCCAGCTCAACAAGTAACCAATTGAATATATTTTAAGCCCTGGTGATTTAAAATTGACTGTGCCAATTAGACCATGGTGTAAAAAGTGACTGCTTACTGCCTCTCCATTTCTGTAATCAGTTTTTCTTTTCATTTCAGATTTGTTAGAATTATTTTGAAAAAAATAAATTGCATCATTAATATATTTTATTCTCTTCAAAAATCATAATGCGATAAACATGAATAAAAAATAAAATGATGATCAGTGTAATAATACAATATGGAATTCTGTATAATTTTAATTTAATTATTATCTGAGAATGTGAGATGGAATAAAATCCACATATAATACTAAGGCTACATTTGTCACAATTGTTAAACATATACACAGTATACAAAAACCTCAATGATAACTGTTCATTCGACCAATTCAAAACCAAACCTTTTCCCTAATCTGCATTTAAAGCTTACAGCTGACAACAATTTATATGTAAGCCAATGACAATGTGACTGTTGTACCTTGTTCAATTTACTGTACATCATTTATGGGGTAACAAAATCCATTGCCTTGAAGCCAGCAACCAAATTTTAAGGCCAGGCAACCATTTTCCCCAATGTGAAACAAAAACACTTTCTGGGCCCTCAACAGAGTTTCAAGATGAGGAGTCCTGGATTTAAACATATAACCAGAGTGAGTAATTGTTTTTTTTATTAACATAGCTTTAAAATAAAATCAGTCATATTACTAGGATGTCTACAGTGTGGCAGTTTATAGTACTGTCGAGCAATGGGGCATCATGCCGCAGATATGTAGCATCATGTCCCACCCTGTCATATTATCCTGACACCAGGCCGACCAGTCCTAATACTAATCTCTTAATGTTAAGCGCCTAGCGAGGCAACTGTTAGTACTATTTTTGTAAGTCTTTGGTATGACTCGGCCGGAGTTCGAACCCGCGACCTCCCGCATGGGAGACTGACTCTCTAGCCACTAGGCCACCGGAGCAGTCCTAACCAGGATGAAAATGATTAGGCCTATATACCATTTTAACGGTTGCGTTGGTGATTACAGACGAGGAAAGGAGCAATTTACCCACTAGAAAACTTTTCAGCATCATCTCATAATAATGATGTCAACATTTACTCCTTGACTGAGTGCATGGCAGTGAATGGCAACACAATTTTACAAACTAAATTAAATATAATCGAAAGTTGGGTTGTTGTGGATAATTTCCATTAGCACCCTGAATAAAATTCGACATGTCTTAAATACAAAAGTTTAACATACTTCAAGGTAAAACAAGTCCATAGAAGTTATTTGTGAATCAAGAAATTGCTCATATGTGGCGAAGTCCGTCACGATATTGTCGCTACCACTGTGAACCTCTTCCTCCATCTTTAAATTTGTTTACATACCAACTCACGTCAACATCAACGTCCTGCGATATAAAAAGTGATCCACAATACAATTCTTAGACAAGTCTATTTAATGTAAAATAAATGATCTGAATTCTTTTATTTTGTTTGTAATTATAATTGTCATCAATATTTCATAAACGTTTTTATTTAAAATCTGAAACTCCTATTTAAGTGGAAGAACTGATTTAAGTAGGTCTCGGAAGTGCGTATGAATTTGTGTTTCCTAGGCACCAAAGTCTCGAGCTATTGTATAATTTCGATATTTTACACAGTCTAAATAATAACAACTTTTATTGATAAATCATTAATACTGTGTAATTTTGCAATAAAATTTAGCATTGAATATGGAAAAAAATATCAGTTAAGTTTTTTTTTTAATCTTATCTTCTCGAGTTCTTACTTTAGAATCACCAAGACGACGTTTGGCGGCTGCTGTGGAGTGTTACAGGTGTTCATTGTTATACAGAACATAAATATTTGCATCTTAATTAGGCAGATCAGACTGAGAGAGTATATATTTTAACAATGATATTTTCCTGCATTAACTCAAAATGTAAGTTTCAATTCCTACTCATTTATCTATTTTTCTTTTCTTCAACTTTTGGGTGTGTGATCGAATAACCCCTTTTCGGGAGGGTGGGAGGTCGAAATGGGAGTTAAAGTAGTGACATTTTAATAATTAGCTTTTAAGTTCATTGTATGGTGATGGATGGCCTCTAAGAGTTCTCATTCACTCAATGCAAAGTGTTGTCACAAACATAATATACTATAAGTTTGTTCCGTACAGCATCGCGAATGATATCCGCATCTGTAGCTCAGTGAATTTCCAGGTTAGAATCATGTAATGTAGCTAAAGGTAACTATATCGTTTCACGCACTAAATTATTTCAACGCTGTTCGACTTGACATAGAACACAACACTTCTCGTTAAATACATGTTAAAACAGGTGGTTATTCTACATAAAAAATTAATAAATTATGCTGCCATTACCTTTGGAAGTGTCGATTTGTTTATTAAAGAGTGACACATTTCCTATTCGGCAATATTCAACCATAATGTACTTGCCTACCATTGATTTCTTTACAGTATGAAAAAGGACTCTTCCAGAACTCGGGATGAACATGGTGGATTACATATACACAGACCACTCTTTTTCAGCATGTACGGATTGATGGTCGTGTGCTGTATGTCAGTGTGAATACTGTTTGAAACATTCGTGCACAAAACAAATTCTGTAATTTTAGCTACATTACAAGATACAAGACAAAGATGTGAAAATTCAATGAGAAAAATTCATGATAGTGTGTGGAAAGAACCATAGTTTTAGTTTCATACTGGAGGAAGAGATTTTGTATTGTTATTGTTGGTTTCAGACAGCATCACGCAAGGTTTTGTTCCAGCACCAGTTTTGTTGGAATAACAATATTGCATATCCTAATGACATTGAAACCACATCATTTATACTAACTGAAAAATTTGTCAGAAAATTATCATTATCACTTGTGAGTTGAAACAAACATACATACAGTGGAAATAAACTCCATTTCAATAATGAGACTTGAACTTGCAAGGGTTAAAGGAATGAGCATTGTCCACATTAAGAAGAGAAAGAATGGCAATGGTTTTTTAATCAAATGTTAAAAAAACAAAAGAGCTCTGTGTCATTATCCATTGTTAAAGAATGTTTGCAGAAATACATTAGATGCAGTTATGGTTACCATTTTCAATGATATTTGAGAATAACTATTTAGGAATTTTTTGAGCAAAAATATGGCACAGATTTAATGTACAGTTTACTATTATATGGCTGGCAATTCTCTCTAACCAGATATGCCTTCCACTGTTCACTTGGAATATTCTTTTTGTGTTAGATCAGTGTTTGTACAAGGAATGGTGCATTGATAACAACTGGCATGTGTTCTGCATTATTAGAACAGTCCACTAGTATAGCTTACAATGCATGTAGTTGCTATCTTTAAAAATAGAGTGACCTTCAGTTACAACTTAATTTGAGTTGAGATCCACCAGTTCACTTATATTTAGAAACATGTTTGCTTGTTCTTGAGTCAAGAAAAACATTATTGTATACCTTGAACAACTTGCACTCCAAAATATCCATGAACCTTGCATGAATCAATGATTCAAAGATAATTTACCTACCTCATGCAATAATCTCTTTGATTTGTCAGCATATCTTAGCTATTGGCATTTTCACAGTGGGTTCATATAAACATGTTTTTGCTGTCAGCGTACTTGGTATGCAAACTCAACATGATTTAATATTAACAGGGTCACCAGTGACTGAAAAAGCTACATAAAATTATAAAAATTGCTTTGTTGTTACAGCACTTCCTGGAATTTATAAATAAATAATAACATGAGTTTCATACAAAACTACTTGAGATAGTAGAAAAATGAGTTTAACCCAGGCAGATGGTTTAAGGAAACAGATCTTATTAAAACTGTTTCAAAGGGTTAAAAAAAAACAGCTACTAAACAGTATGTTTGTCTGATTGATGTAAAAAATTGATATTATGTCAAACGCACAGAACTTTAAACATTTTGTCCCTAAACTTTTTGAAGAAGCTGAAACATAGACAAGTAAAACTGCATGCATATGTGTGTGTGTGTGTGTGTAATTACTATTAGATACAAGACAAACATCAGGATTTAAGGTATAGGTTTGAGATTTCATAGATTTTAAGACAAGGCAAGGTGAATGGGAAAGACAAAGAGTAATATAACATTCTGCTTTGCATCAGATTTAAAATTTTTAATTTTCTTCTTCAGAATTGTGTAGCCAATAAGAAATTCAGAAATGGTTCTGACAGATCTACCCTTTGAGCGCAGCTCTTTAATTCACAATCGGTACAGTCTACTTCGTCGACCAGACAGTGCTCCTGTACCCATCAGAGAGGAGGATGGAAAAAGGAAGATAAGCAAAGAATATGCTGCATTTCTTAAGTAAATATGTCTGTTTGCAGCATACCTTATATAGTCACATTGTTAATACGAAAGATAATTGTATTTTGCTCTTTCTGCTGTAACATCTTTACATGGCATCTCATATGGGATTGTGGATTCCTACTTTACCACAGTGGATTCCCAAGCACCTTTTCACAGTTATGGGTAATTTTACCAACTCTGGTAATCCACAAAATCTGAGTTCACGTGGATGAGAGATTCCCATATATTTCCAAGTAAACATCTGCTTGACAGGTTTCTCATTAGACACGTACCCACAGGTTTCGACACTTGAACTGAAATGTGACCTATTTCTGATGCATGGAAATTGCAACCAGTGTGTTTTTTTGACTCTCATTGATTTAGGCCAAGGCATCAGTCTTAATTACCATGATTCATTCATGGTGTACTTTCCTACTGTACATGCACTGTCCACAAATTTACTTTCTGCTGCAGTGATCGACAGTTGCTAAACTACTATTTACACCTTACTGGCCAATAATATCACACCTATGTAAACTCATTATCTGACTTGGTGTAGCTAACAGGTCACTTATGTCACACTTAGGCACGTATAACTGAATCACAGTTAGATGCTTTTTAGATTATCTTGGACATTTATCGTAGACAAAGAGGAAATCATCAATTATGACATGATTGGATTAACTTTTGATCAAATATCAGCATTTGTTTGATTGCCCATCAAATTATAATCAGTTAGATAAAGATAAGGGGACACATTTTAATTGTATTTTATTGTCAGTTGTCAATTAAGTCACTTTGATCAGCAAAATATGTACAAATTTATATGTTTTAATTATGTATCATTCAGTAAGAAATTATTGACATTACACTCAGTGATTTATTTTGTGCTGAGATTACTCTAGATTGAATAACAGAATGGACTCATTTTGTAATATTAGATGTATTTGTGAACTGTTAAATCTCAGTCTTAAAAATTACCTGCTAGTGAGGGGGTCCTGAGTGGCTGATTGGTCTAATGTGCTCACTGTTATAGATCACTACCATCTCACCTCTGTTTGCGTGGGCTCGAGTCTTGGGCTCGGCTGATGCAGGTATGTGTGAAAGCTTGCCACTAGCTTTTTGTGGGTCAGTGGTTCTTTCCGGGGTTTTCCGGGTTCTTCCTCCACCAATTATACTGGCTGCCATGTACAGCCTATATTGTGCTGAAAAATGATGTTAAACCCTATAACATTAAACCCTATTACAACAACAACAACCTGCTAGTGATGATCATTCTGACTCTTAGACTCCAAAGAAGCAAAAAGTTAGTAACAGTTCTGAGGAGGAAAAAAATAAAAAGAAAAGAAAATTGAAGGAAACATGGATAAGTGAATTTCCAAGGGTTACAAATATTGTGCAGTTATTGTGCAAGATTCAAATGTGTTGACTGGGGTTAAGATGCTCCAAAATCAAACCTATTTAACACAGAGGGCAGGTCCAGTCTTTAAAAATAAAGTATAAAATAATCTTTTTTTCTGTTTAATATACTAAATATACACACATTATTTCATAATTGGAAAGAGAAACTCTTAAGAGAAAGAAAAACTCTTGTACAAAACTCAGTAATGACCATGTTTGTCTAACTTTGTGCTTTGTCTGTTTCTTCCAAAATACTGTACTTGTGTTTCTTCATTCAACATGAAATAATAAATCTTAAACATCAGTTTGCTCCATGAATGATGAACAATCCCAGTTATGAGGTCATGATTGTCAAAACTATTGACTATTGAGACTTTAGTTTTGACTTTTGACATTTCCATTGTATTCTTAAAATTATGGGGTCAGGGGTCAAGGGTAAAATGACTCTTGGTTTTGAAAACTATTGAGAACCCTGCTTTATCATGTTTAGGTATTAATTCCACATGCCACTGTAGACTCACATGCCTCCAATCGACTCTGCTGTCCTCAAGCAGTACATACAGTAGAAGCATCATGGATTCTGGAAAATCAACTTTTTTAAAGTAGAAATTAATTCCTCCATATTGTTGTCACTGATCGGATATATGGGTTGTTCTAGATGTTACATTGTCCCTTGTCGTGGATAGATTAAGTTTTATTGTCCCAAATAGAAAGTCACAGCAATATAAATATGTAATAGTGGATGTCCACTACATCACATGGAACTTACAGTGGAGAATGCTATTTTTAAGTTGTACACAATATCATTTAATATTCATAGACGTGTGCACTAGAATGCATTGACATACATACATTTTGAGAGATGAAAGGTAACTTTCCAAACAAGAATTCATTGAGAATATTTAGGTGCTTCACAAAATATAAAAAGCTTAATGATACAGTGATCTTAATAATAGAGAGAGACATTAAGTTTTATTTCCCCAATTAGAAAGCCACAGCAATATAAATATGTACTGGTGGATGTCCACTACATTGTGTGAAACTTATCTGTTGACTGAGCCAACCTCTGTGTAGTACTTCTGTGTCAAAGATACATTTGTGTATAACTTTTAGTTCAACCTCTGTATAGCAGTTCTGTGTCAGTTATACATGTCTGTACAACATTTAGCTCCACCTCTGTGTAGTACTTCTATGTCAAATACACATCTGTTATTTAATTCAACCTCTGTGTAGTACTTCTGTGTCAAATATACATGTCTGTAGAACCTTTAGTTAAGATTCTGTGTAATACTTCTATGTCAAATATACATGTCTTTTCAACACATTTTTCTTCAGATGTAGAAATGTGTTTACCTTTACCATAGCCCTACTGTTTGTATGCTGACACTACTTAGCACTTGTTGCTGTATTCTTTTGCCAACAGCTCAAACAAAATATACCTATGATTTCTGCTTTGGTCATCTGACGAATTTAACATTACGAAATTGGCAGGCATATGTGACGAAGAAACAAATTCCCATAAATGTTTTCAGTATGAGTTAAAATTGTATGTATTATATTCAGGTGATGCAAAAAATCTTCACTTGATACAGTAATCTTTCAGTTTACATAACATTTTCCCAATTGTCAAGTGAATTTTTTATTTTTAGTTTAGTTACTCACCTCTTGCATGTTGAAACCCAATGATTAAGTTGAGAAGTTGGCATCAATGCAAAATAAAACATCTTAACACCAAGGAACACATACAAAATACATATTTATACAGGGTTTAACAATTACTGTAATTAAACAGTGTGAAATTACTGAAATTATTTTCATAATCACTCAGACAGCACAAAATTCAAAATTTTTAAACTCATTTGAACATACTGTGGATTTTGGAATAGAATTAAAATCAAGAATAATCAATGACTAAATGACTGAAGAGAGACAAAGCACAGAAAACTGGGGGACCAGTTATTGAAGCCTAACTTTTTCAATTTTGCAATAGCAGTTAATTTCTCTTGGTCTGTCATTATAACATCATTATCTTTTGAAATTGAATGGAATGCCTACTGTAATGCATATTTAGTTTTGAAATGAGTATCTTCATTAAATAGCCTCAAGTTTTTTTACATCAGTTTAGTTTTAATTTTGTGTATGTAGAATTTTCTCTCATATCTAGTTTGTTTGTTGTTTTTTTCTTGTGTAGCATATGTTGTATCACATACAAGCAGAACACATTATGTGCTGTCAATAATGCCTTGTAAATTCCCCGAAATTGTTATGTCACATGTTTGCTAAGGCAATAAAATTTATCTTTAATTGCATTTATTGCTATTAATATATAGCTTCATATTTTCAATGGTTTTAAATTGGTATTCTTGGTAGAATTTCTTTATCCACTGCAAACTGCAGGTGGAAGATGTTTTGGCTTAAGATTGTAAATCCCAGACATTTCTTGTTTATCTTTTATAACATTCTGTATTAAATTTTGGGTCACCAAAAATACTGGTCATTTGTTCATTTTGATTATTGTACCAATGCTGGCACAGGTGACCTTCAATTTATTCAATTTCTGAAGCTTTTAGTTTTGTTACTTAAATATGAGGAAGTTGGGCTTCATAATCAAGCTAGAATTGATAATCAGATAAGAAAAGCACTATAATATCAGGCTGATAACCCAATTAATTACATCAGGCTTTTTTCAATACAGAAAGTGTTTATTTCTAAATTTTGTTGGTAGATGGATTCTGAAATGAAGATTTTTGCAGAACCTCATTACATTTTTAAGAATTCGTTTATCACAAACTAAAATCTTATTAATTTTATAATGACAACAAAAAACACTTTCATTTAGAAGTTAACACATCTTTTGAAGCATTGGGTATTTAAAATAACATCAAAGCTTGACACCTTCCTGACTGACCATTGTTAGCAAGAGTAGCAAGCTTACCTAAGGGTAAGAATGTTATTTCTCAGCTGATGGTTGATGATAGATTCATGAAGGCACAAAACAAAGTAAAGTTTATGTCTTCAATGCAGCATCTGATGGACCGCTTTGCTAAAGCATGCGATGAGTTTGGGCTAACCATCAGCCTAAAGAAAATCAATGTGATGGCTCAGGATGTGGACCCCCAAGCATCTTCATCAACAACTATGAACTTGAGGTAGTCAGTAAGTTCATGTACCTCGGCTCTACCATCACCAACAACATCTTGCTCGATGCTGAGCTCAACAAGCAGATTGGAAAGGCATCAACAACTCTCTTCAGGTTGTTGCAGAGAGTGTGGAACAACAGCATGCTGACCCTGAACACTAAGATCTCCGTGTACTTGCCTGCATGCTAAGCACTCTCCTGTACACCAGTGAAACCTGGACTCTGTACACCTCACAAGAGAAAAGACTGAGCACCTTTCACATGCGATGCCTCAAACACATACTCGGGATCACCTGGAGCGATCAAGTAACAAAAAACGAGGTGCTTGAAAGTGCCAATATTCCCAGCATTATCACAATCCTCCGCCAATGTCACATCAGATGGCTGGGCCATGTATGTCAGATGAATGACGGACGGATCCCCAAAGACATTCTTTATTCAAAACTTGCCTCTGGCAAGAGGTCGATCAGATGGCCACATCTTCGCTTCAATGATGTCTGCAAGTGCGACATGAAAGCCCTTGACATAGATGTCAACACCAGGGAAGAGCTTGCTCTAGACAGGTCCAGATGGTGACAATCTCTGATCACCAGTCTGAAAGCCGGCAAGGACAATCTACACTTGGTAGCTGATGACAAGTGATCGCAGAGGAAGAAGAAGCAGCTCCAAACCACAGCAGATGCTGCACAACCACCAACTGGGACATCTCTCATAGGCGCACTTCCAATGCCTCTCGAGACTAACAGATGCCAACCTATCTTTTCTGGGTACATTTAAACAAAATGAATTAGCTGCCATTTGGTCAATTGTAGCAGTTCCTGTTCTGGTCTTCAGAGGTATGCTGATTGTAGCTAGTCTGGTCACATGACTATTTTGAGTGTACATTACTCATGCCAGATGTCAGCATAAGCAGAGATGCCAAACAAACAAAAACTTTGCGTTTCCGGTCACCTGACTGTCCCTGTTTTTCTGTGCCAACCCTAGGAATTGTTTCCCCCCATGGTAAAAAAAAAATGAACTATTTTTTTAATTCAGAAATTGATTTGTGCATCTAATTTAGCTGGTTTAGCTCAGTACTTGAAGTGGTTAGTAGATTATGTATACTGTACTAATCATTATAATATTTATAATGTAAATAAGAAAGAAAAATACCTACCTACCCTAATTTTACCAACAGTGTAATAGCAACACACATTTTTTTGCTGGGCCTTGTGATATAACAATGTACTGTTAAGATGGTTTGTCAATATGAACAAATGATTTGTTTATGTAATAATGGATAAATTCCAGTGCATTTTATATTCACGTTTGCAGCTTCCTTTCATGATACATTTAAATTTCTCCATTCCAAACCCAGGATCGTATAAACAAGTTTAAACAGCGAACTATTTGTCAGAAAAAATTGGCAGATGGTATATTTTTTGCCAATAAGGAAACAAATTGCAATTTCAACATTGACAAAGCCCAGCACGATCCTTGAATAAACTTTTTATACATTCTTTGTTTTAGAGAAAAATACATGCATATAAAATTTTGGGAGCCATGCCATGATCATGTTAAATCTGAATTCATGTTATAATGGAGCATGCTATAGTGGGGTTACACTGTAATTTTGTACATATATCATTTTTAGAAGGTGTGTTATGCGCCACATTGGGTGTCCTGTCTTTACTGGCAGGGTCATTGGTCAGTATTCTGCACCTCTCTTGCTCTCCACTTATAACTTTAGAGCCCATTTAACTTAAAGAATGAAACTGGTATACTTTTACATTATCATTAGAAAGTTAATAGCAAATATTACTTTGGCGTCTAATAGATAATGGAATTTAGTATTTTAATACTAAACATGTTAAAATAAACAGTAATTATTGCTATCTTCATATAATGTACATTGTTATACTCTTCGTTAAGAGGGCCTCAAGGAGAAAAGTCCTTGAATAATGAGTCACCCTCTATAAATAAAGCATTATATTATTATTATTATTATTATTATTATCATTATTATTATTATTATTATTATTATTGTTTATTAAGTCTTTTGGTTCATTCGAGAGCTCAGATTTCCTTAGTTATATACCTGTATTTTCTTATTTAAGGGAACACGAAAGAAAGGCAGGTCTTGATGGCTTTGTGGATTCCAACAAATACAGCCACAGCTACATGGTCAAAAAGGAAAAAGATAAAGAGCGTGCTCGGTCTTCTAGTGAAAACAGGGCCTCAGTTGTTCACTTGAAAGCTCGAGTAGAAAAGGACAAGAAAGACTATGACAAAAGAATCAAAATTATTGAGGTAAAAATTCAGTCCTAAGCTTCTTTCCCATTAAGATGTTTTTATCTCCAGATTTAATAACTTAAGGATTCCTTCATTTTAAAAAGCAGTTTGTAATGATGTGTTAAAGGCATCACTTATTACTGAAGCATATCATAGTGCTGTGAACTCTGGGAGAGATTGATCTTAAATTGACACAGTTGTCACGTCTGAATGAACTATCATAAGACATAATGTATATACTCACTTGTAAGATGCAGAAATTGGTCTGGGTCTGTGCAATCGGTAGAACAAATAACACAGACCCTGATCTGCAGTCACATTGTGCTTTTGCAGGTCTAGGTATTTGTTGTTTGCAGTTTAACTTGACTTATAAGAGAGTATATATGGTGTCATTTTTTCTGGTTACAACTGTGGCTGCGTCCCTTTTGTCACCAAAGCTCCCTGTACAGGTATGGCTTTGTGTTCTGAAGTGTAATTGCTCCTAAGTTTATGTCAAGTCCATCTTTGTGGAAGCTTGATGCACTAATCACATTGGCATTAATGCATTGGCATTTCATCTACATATCCATGCATCGCATTTGATGTACATATCCATAAATTGGTATTTTGTGTACATGTCCATACATTAGCATTCCATGTATAAACCCATGCATTGACATTCTTTGTACATATTCATTCAATGGCATTTCATGTATATATCCATGTATATATACAGCTTGACAAACAACAGAATTTCTTACTTAAATTAAATTTTCATCAAAATTAAAAGGGGTATGTGGAAAAATGAAATAAATTTTCTAACCTTGCATTTACCTGAGCACTGACATTTGTGTGATTCCCATTGATCTAATGACTGAATTTCTGTTTGAGTCATTTACAACCAGGAATAATAGAAGGGATGGACTCTCAGGACAGGTTCTGCTGCACTCTTACTATTTTTAGAAGACTTTTATGCTATCTTTTCTTTAAACTCATCTGTCATGCAGTAGGGTGGGTATGCAGGGGAAGGGTATATTTACAAGAGCTGATTCAGTTTTGTTTACATAGCTGGTGTATCCCAAATTTACAAGACAAATTTAATAGTGCAAGTAATGCAACGCTTATGAAAACAGTTCTGTATCCTTCACTGTCTGAAATAACAATTCATAATTTTTCACTTTGTCTTAAAATCATGTAGATACTGAAGGTAAGCTAATTTTGTTTTTTTCTGGTCATTCAGAGATATATTTTGTAATATGTAGTAAAGATTTTCCATCCTTTGTGTGATTTTTGACAAAAAATATTACTTGTGTATCATCTTTTGAATTGAATTATGACATGTAGTGCTTATCCTGTGCTTACAGAATATCACTTTTTGGATTCTGTTTTGCAGATATGTGCCTTGACCATTAGCATATGTCCATTACTTTAGTAGCTACACAGTATTAATACTAGCACTGATTAAAGTAGGTATTAAATGGTATAAAGAACCTATAGAATCTCATTAACAGTTATTTATGATTTTGCCATTAAAATCTAGAAAAAAATTAATGATACTGTTGTTCTCCTACAAACATCTCTCCTGATTTAGAATTCCTTAAGTTGTGAACGTTGCACATCTATTTTGGGCTTTTAAAATTATGCTCTTATGATCATGATATTAAAACAAAAGTTCTATTTAGCTACTCTTAAATTTGTTGTGCTTTCCCCCCAAAAGAGATTTAAAGTCATGCAATTGTAAGTTCTATGCCTTGTTGGAGCAATCCATCTGCTAGAACATTCATTTGCTGGCCAAGTTTTGCTTATTACGACAGCAGGCATCTTAGTCCTTGGTTACTTTTTGGGCTGTCATAAGAATGTTTACTTGATCCAAGTGGAGACTGAACCTTGACTATTGGACCAGCTCTCTCAAGTGGCAACCACTAGAAGTTGCATCATGAAGGCACTTTAGACTTGCATCTGCAATTCCTCTGCAAACGCATCCTTGGACAATCTCTATCGCTATGGAGATGAACACGGGGGGAGCATGTCTCCTACCTCATCAGTCTGCCATACGAGTGTAGCCCTCTCAGGATTATTATTTATATGTTTATATCATCAAAACTGATGCCATTTTTGGAAGCCTGTCATTAGTGGCTGGCAAACCTACATGGGAATAGTTTTCATTCTTCCGAATAACTTCATTGCGGTGACGGATCTCAAACAGTGAAGTGGAACAAGTACCCAGACCTTTGTATTCTTGTTTGGAGTTTTCTAATTTGATATCCTCAGTGACAATCCAGATTTTAGTTTGATGTCTTCTAGGCTGGCTAGTATGTTGACAGACTCATTTTTCAGCAAGCAAAAACTTGTATAAATGGAATGGCCTTTTTATTCCTCAGTTTCATGCAATACATGCTTGATGTGCTCAACTTAATGATGGACATCATTGACAAGGTGGAATGCCAACAGTCCCAACCTTTGTCACACCAATCATGAGCCCAAAGGCCTGGCTAATTGCTGATTCCTATACATTGGAATGGCCCAATGTATACACACCTAAACACTTTGGGTTCTAAATGTGATACAGGAACCCAAAGTATCTGCATGTATCTTCGTTCTGATTACTCTACTGTTACAACTCTATAGTCGCAAACTATGTAACAGAAAAAAAGCAAAACCAAGTATTGTAAAGCTTAACAAAGAATTTTATTATCAAAGTTATGAATGAAAATGTAAGAGGAAACTATAGCTTTATGAAGTGAATCCAAACTAATCATTATAAAGGTCTGTCAAAGTCCTAAATGAATGAAAAGTTTCTTATAAATTTGAAAACCATAATTTTGTAGCGGTCCTAGAACAGGGACATGGTCAAGATGGCGTTGTCCAGAATTCCTTTGAATAATCCGTAACAGTTCCAGAATAATATTGTACCGGTATCCTATTTCCACTGAACATTCCAAATAAATCTTTTTTCTCTTGAATAATATCCAAGTACAACATATAACACATCTGCAGACTTTCAACAGGTCCTGGAACACAAGAAATATGAATGATTCCAAAATCAGAACAAAACGTATTGCTCAGTTCTCTCTTTATATACACTGCCTGTTCAGACCGTATTTCATATTAGACTCATTTTGCATCAAATAGGCCAATACATGTGACCTAGCTCAACCAATGGGAAGTTTCAGACGTATTCTAGAAACATCAAAACACCATCAGCCAATGAGAAATTAAGCCATGAGTGCAATTTAAGTTATATTATAAGATTATTATATTTGCCTCAAGGAACACATTATAAAGGAAACTTTTTTGTCTGATGACAATGGAGAATGATATTGAAACAGTTTTATGAGTTTAAAAATATTTGGAAAGAGTGTCACTGCTTTATCATTGGCATTGCCTCTATAATTGCCTTCTGTAGAGAATTATTACACTGACTTTTGACACTAGCCTCTATTTTCACCTTCTGTAGAGAATTTTTCGTTGACTTTTACAGGGCTTTACCTAATTTTCAGAACAGGTGACTGTTTATAAAATACAAGGCATTCTCCCCATAAATATCTGACATCAAAGATACAAAAATGGTGTAATTTCTTGTGTTCCTGGGCATTGTTTCTGACATGTTCCTTCTTGCGACAAAACATGTTCTGACATGTACTTTCTTAAGATAAAATGTGTTATAATGCATTGTTTCTGACATGTACTTTCTTGAGATAAAACATGTTCGTAGGCATTGTTTCTGACATGTACTTACTTGAGATAAAATGTGTTCTAGCGCATTGTTTCTTGACATGTACCTTCTTGAGATAAAACATGTTCCTAGGCATTGTTTCTGACATGTACTTACTTGAGATAAAATGTGTTCTAGCGCATTGTTTCTTGACATGTACCTTCTTGAGATAAAACGTGTTCGTAACGCATTGTTTCTGACATGTACTTTCTTGAGATAAAATGTGTTATAACGCATTGTTTCTGACATGTACTTTCTTGAGATAAAACATGTTCCTAGGCATTGTTTCTGACATGTACTTACTTGAGATAAAACGTGTTCTAGCACATTGTTTCTGACATGTACCATTTTGAGATAAAACAATCAGCATTAGATGGTTAAGCCAAATGTCTAAGCTACCAGCTATTAGGGAAAGCCCTGCTTTTATAATTCAGGTTGCATGTATGCACTTCTTTTTATTAAACTTTCTTTAGCATTAGTGTGAGTTCCTCATTTATCTTAATGATTAAAACCCTTGTTTTGTCTTTCCGTATGATAATTTCTGTGTAAGATACATATTGATTATCCTTACTTCCTTTCTAAATTATTGCTTCCTGTCCTGAATTAAATCATCATGCATTATCAGTATTAGTACATACATTTTTCTGTATATTAAGTAATAGCAAGATTTCATGAACCACTTTGTAAACTGTCCAAAATTTTCTATATCACTGATACTGATTTGTTCCATACAATTGTCTTTTGTACTAATTATGTTCACAAACAGTTTTCTCAGGCTAAGAAAGGAAAAAATATAGAAAATATAGCTGACTTTCCTGTCTCAGGTAACTGTTGTCTTTATCAGTACATATCATTTTGCAGGGTAATAATACTGCAAGTGCCATTCTAATCTTTAGTTACCATGGCACTGGTATGCACATTTTTATTTGTCTGTATCTGGACAACTGGGCAAACACAGCACAAACATTAGGGCAATTATGTATCCATGTAACCTTTGCTTAAGTTGAATGCATGGAAAAACATTTTCATTTGAGATGTCATAACATTTGCCCATGTATATTTTTCACCCTTAGCTTTAAATAGAAAAGGAAAAACCCGAACAACCCACAACTACATAATAACAGTTGTGGTTGTTAAATTAATTTTAAAGGAAAATTATTAAATAACTATATTTAAAAGTTCAATAAAATGAGGGGACAGAATCATTTTACAGCTTTAAAATAACTGTTTTGATAGTGATTGGTTTTTAAATAATGGTAAGAATTTTTTTAATCTGTTACAAGAAGTAATCCAAGGGGAATAATTCTTGCTGGAATAAATTTATGTGAAATTTCTTTATTGAAGAGCCAAAATAGTCCCATTATGTCAGTGAGAACAAATAATGTATAATGTGTGTCTATGAAATTTTATAAATGCAGGGCATGATTTATTTTATTAAAAAATTTTCTGTTTTTTTGTTAATTGCTTATTCAGGATGATTACCATGGCAGTGGTAAGTTTTATTGTATTCCAGGACATGTTGAATGTGTGTAGCATGCAAGTCAGTTGTCATGTCTTGTGTAGTTCATACCAAATAATTTTTCACTTGACGCAGCATGGGTCCAGATTAGCCCATGTTGCTGAGCTTATGTCACTACATTTAGCTGTCAGTGGTTTTGCTTAAACACCATTTTTCAGCACATGATAGGCTACACATGGCAATGCCAGTACATCTGGTGGAGGAAGAACCCAAGAAAACCTTGGGAAGAATTATGGAGCCAAGGGAAGCTGCTGGCTAGCTTTCTGTCATACTTGTGTTGGCCAAACCTGAGAGTCAAACCAATGCAGACAAATGTGAGATATCAGTTATCAGTAAAAGTGAGTGCCCAGGGCCTCAGCCATCAGATGGAGTTGTTTTTTTTTCCAGCTGCACAAAGTTATTCAAAATATTAATCTGTCTTTGATAATGTATCTGATTACAGGAGTTAATGCATGACCCCTATCCTCATTCACATGTACGAATTGTAAAATCTTACATAGACTGTTATTTTATACCAAGTTTTTGCATCCAAAAATAGTAAATGTGGTGAGCAAAAACAATCTTCCAATTGTGTATGACCAGGATAGGAATATTACTAAGTAAGCTTGAGGCTAGTGACTTCGCAAATCCTGTCCCTTACACAAATCTTATTCTCTCTGGTTAGATTTCATAATCTACTACCATAGATACGGACTGTAATATCTAAAGGGAGATAAATATCTCTTACTTTAAAAATCAGCTTCCTCTGCCACCTGTATGCATCATGTGACAGTGTTCATCATCATCATCATCATCATCGTCATCATCATCATCATCATCTATAGTAAAAGTCTCACAGGTCATGCATGTGCAATTACTGATATAAACTTACAGATTACTTTTGGTTTTAAAATGTAATCTTACAAAGTTGTTTCAGTTGTGATTTTTTAATTATCTGCACTTTAAATGTCATTAAAAAAATTCCAGATGAAAAGTTGATTGCTATGTACAATGGCATTTCAGCATTATACTGGGTCAAGAAGTTGATATTGGATTAAATTATTGTTAGTGCATGGGGAATCAATTTACAATCACGTGAACAAGAAGTCATGTGCATTTTATTCATCTCTTGTATGGTTGTTCGTCTGTGAATGGGAAAGAGGAGTAACATAAAAAAAAATTAAGTACATGTTTTTTTAACTTTAACATATGCCATTTCTTCAAACTTATAATTTAGTATAGTGTAAATTTTAACTAGAATAAATCTTAATATTTGACAACCTCATTGTCTTTTACTTGTATGAAGGAAGATATTTGTATGGAAAAAATAAGTATTACCGGTATGTTCAAATTGAAATAAAAGACATGACATACCATACATAAGATATATACAAAGTTACATTATTACCTCCACTTGTGTGTTATTTTTGTGGGTATTTTTTCCTGCCAGTGTTTTCTCAGGCTTTGTCTTTAAATGATGGTATTGTCATGTCTCAGGTTGTGTTTGTTGTACAACTTAACAGCAGGCCCTTTCTGTGCAACAGAAACCAGTTTTAATGGGATCACTCTACTTGGATGACTGTGTCTAATAATGTTGACATATGTTATCATTGAATTTGCCATTAATCATTTCTCTAGGAATTTATACCGTAATCTTCATTGTAATTTTGATATATAAGGAGCAAAGTAAAGTAAACACCATATAAAGGCATGTGTAATGTCCAAAATGACACCTACAGCTTCAAAAAGTGTCTCAGAGCATGTACATGGTGTATGTGAGTTGTACTTTAAAACTATAAAATATTAGGATAACGTTGTTGTTACTATAATGACAATGTTTACAATGTTGCTGTGTCAGTCTGAAATATCATTGAATGGTTATAGAAGAGTACAGTGTGATTGCGTGTTACACGATCTCAATTTGCACAAATTCAAAATAATGCGAGATGGGGAAAAATGCAAAAAAGATCACTAGCATTTAGATAATTCTCTCATACATATAGATTGTGCCACTTTTGCAGGCAAACATTACCCACAATGCCCAGCTCTTATGCCCCCACCATTTTGTTTATTGTGGCCTCAGTGCTGCATTTGTATGTACATGTACAAATTGTTTGTTACAATTTTGGAACGTTATTAGTGATGGCATCTAAAAGACCAGCAAGTGATAGTCCAATGAGACCATGGAAGACTATTTCTTTTAGAGGTTAAACTTGAAGTAGTGAAAAGTTATGAAGCTGGCCAGAGTACCGCCATGATAAAGCATGCTTTGAACTGTAGTGAAAATACATGTAGAACAATATGTGACAGTGCAGAAAAAATAAAACCCAGTGTGAAACCACGAACCTCCCTTTTGAACCAGAAAAGTTGCTTTATCCACCCCAGCATATTGGACAGGATGGAAAGGATGTTGGCACTGTGGCTTGATGAACACTATTGTTCATTGCAGCTTTCGTTTTTCAGTTACATGTACATATGTTTTGTTGATTAAGATTCATAATTTCATGTTTTTATTTTATGTTAACTATGTTTTAAGTTCGTTTCCCTATGCTTTTATGAAGACTTTTTATTTATTTTTTTTATTTTAATCTACTTTGCAGAAGCATCCCCTAATTTTAACATACTGAATTTATATGGAGAAAATGATCTCAATTTACGCGAATCTCAAATTATGCACTCGTTTCAAAAATGTAACCCTCACATAAATCGCATTTACACTGTATGTGAAACACAGTATTGTGCCTTAGTCTTTGTAACAGTGGTTTAATAAAATCATATTAATGCATTGAAAAAGAAAATAGAGCGTTTCATGAATATGTTTGCAGAAAAGAAAAATTAAGACAGAGGATAGTGAGATTAACATACCTTTTAATCACTGGAATATTTATCTCCCCACTACAGCTGGAAAATGTACCCAGTCAACCCATTATAGCTGGAAAAAGTACCCAGCCCTCCCAGTACAGCTGGAAAAAATACCCAGTCCACCCATTATAGCTGGAAAAAGTACCCAGCCCTCCCAGTACAGCTGGAAAAAACACCCAGCCCAGCGAGTATGGCTGGAAAAGGTACCCAGTCCAGCCAGTACAGCTGGAAAAAGTACCCAGCCCAGCCAGTACAACTGGAAGAAGTACCCAGACCAGCCAGTACAGCCGAAAAAGTACCTAGCCCAGCCAGTACAGCTGAAAAAGTCCCTAGCCCAGCCAGTACAGCCGTAAAAGTGCCTATAGCTGCACTTCCAAAAAGCTTCTTTTGTACAAATGCCAAGCTTATCTCAATTTTCTCAAATCTGGATCTGATTGAGTACAAATTTGAAGAGATTCAGTTCTTACAAAAAGAAGATTTGAATCCGCTGAGATCTCAACCCTGTACTGGTTATCCTTTACACTAAAAATAAAGTCCTAAATTATCTGCTTTTTTGTCACAAACCTTGTAAAGTTCTTCAAAATTACACATTACTTGACATCATTTGAAATTTTAGTCATTGCTTTTAATGATAAGATCCCACATATGGTCTTGTTTTAACATTAATAGTGTTATGTCCTTTGTAAGAAGGCTACCATTCCATACCATGTGGAATCATCACAAGGGTTGATTGTATTAATCAATCAATTCATATTTTGCCACAGTCTTAAAATTGCCACAAAGTCTTACACTTATTTTTTTTAGGACTCATTCATATCCATAGAGGCCAGCATTGTTCACTGCTTTAAATCTCTTTTTATTTTCGCTATTCCAAATATCTGAGAGTTAGTCATTGTCATGTCTGCAGGTATTTTTCCAGTATTTTTGATAGCTTTGCTGAATCATGCTCTGTTTCTAACCATGATGAATTTTCCTTCATGTGCTATGGAAATGCAGTAGAGTTCAGTTTATTGTAATGAAAGGCATGGTTTTATATGTTGAAAATGCATATGAAACTGGAATTTGTTCAATGTTAACCATTATGGGAATAGATTATTTGTACAGGGGAAGCCAGATATAACACGGTTATAGTCCATAACTACCAACTCCATAATGTACCAAACCACAGTATTGGAATAAAAAAACAGGATGAATACATGTACGAGTGTAAAGACAGTAAAAAATAAGCAAAACAACCAAGTCAGGTCTATTGTAATAATTTTACTTCCAATGAATTTATCGAATAGTTAGGACTGAGATAGCCCCATATTCATTGAACATTAAACACTGATGTAAGCTATAGGTTTCTGAAACCTAACTGAATTCATTTTATCTGTTTGTCAGCTTGGCAGACAGTTTTGAATAATGTTAAGAATAAGGGACATCCAAGACAAAATATTGGGACCATTGACATCACCACATTGTGTCCAGATTTATATTACAATGAGATGTGTTATAGTGGAATGTCACAACCACGCTGTATCCAGATTCATGTTATAATGAGATTCATTATAGTGGAATGACACAACCACACTGTATCCAGATTTGTGTTATAATGAGATGTGTTATAGTGGAATGACACAACCACATTGTATCCAGATTCATGTTACAATGAGATTCATTATAGTGGAATGACACAACCACACTGTATCCAGATTCATGTTATAATGAGATGTGTTATAGTGGAATGACACAACCATGCTGCATCCAGATTCATGTTATAATGAGATTCATTATAGTGGGATGACACAATCATGTTGTATCCAGATTCATGTTATAATGAGATTCATTATAGTGGGATGACATAATCATGTTGTATCTAGATTCATGTTATAATGAGATTCATTATTGTGGGATGACATAATCATGTTGTATCCAGATTCATGTTATAATGAGATTCGTTATAGTGGGATGACATAATCATTTTGTATCCAGATTCATGTTATAATGAGATTCATTATAGTGGGATGACATAATCATGTTGTATCTAGATTGTATCTAGATTCATGTTATAATGAGATTCATTATAGTGGGATGACATAATCATGTTGTATCCAGATTCATGTTATAATGAGGTTCATTATAGTGGGATGACATAATCATGTTGTATCTAGATTCATGTTATAATGAGATTCATTATTGTGGGATGACATAATCTTGTTGTATCCAGATTCATGTTATAATGAGATTCATTATAGTGGGATGACATAACCTTGTTGTATCCAGATCTGTTGTAATGAGATGCATTATAGCAGGATTCTTGTGTATAACAATTTACTTAGTCTTACATTACAAAGAAAATGTAGTTGACACTTAGAGCAGACATGAGTGTATAGAATGCATGAAATGCATTGCCCGTAATTGTGCTATAGCCTACTCTATATAGAAATGATATATGAATGACATTACTTGTAGAACTTTGCATGGCATGATGTATAATTGTTGTTTTGGTAGAACTCAATTCTGTATGTGACGCTACATGGACAATATATGTAACATCATTAACATCGTATACTGTACGTTACTTTCCTTGCAACAGAAACAAATGGAAGTATAGTTGGTTTTAAGCTTAAAATTTCAGACTGATGGATGCATATTCAAAAATCATGGACTGGTCATAAACACTCTTAGGCCTTACATATTGTGTACAGGAACCTTAATGCTGTTTTATATTGTAGACCAATATTATTTGTTCACTTGTTAATTTGATGCAGTACATATACAGCTAGACTACACTATTATTGAAAGTGTACCCTGAACAATAATAATTTTAAAATAATTTGTAATGGGAAACTGTTCACTTGTAAACTGTATAGTGTATAAAACCAAAGACACCAGCAGTGTCAGCCGTAAGTACAGTGTTTGAAGTCTGTCATGTACATTATTTTATCATTTGCTTGGGTTGAGGAGCTACTACTAGAATGAATTGAGAGGAATATATTTCTCCATATTGTCAATGTTTGCCTGAATGAATTTTCTGGTAAATTAAAAGCAGGTCCAAGCATAATTCTTAGATACAATCAAGGTAGGATATTACTTCCAGTTGTCCCCTCTTTGATGCTGTTTTTGTTTTGGAATTCCCTTTAATTTGAACATGATTTCTCAACTCCCATCTTGGTTTCAAACTATTCTGGTGATGTATTACAGGGGATCAAGCAGAATGTCGAGAGATATGAACAGCAACCACAGAAACCTACAAAGACAGAAATGGAGTGGGAATTAAAAATGAGGAAATTGGAGTTAAAAGAGATGGCATTATCTTTGCATTTATTCAGCTCGTATCATTTTATTCTTATATTGAGCTTTGTGCCTATAAATTCTGGTTATTGAAATGAAATCTATATTGATGCTTTTGTTGGTTTCCTTTGCTTTCTATAATGGTGATGAGGCCACACTAAAGTAACTAAGTTTATATTGATATCATTGCAGGATCACATGTGGCAACACAAGCAGGAGGAGAGAGAGTTGAAAAGGATAGAAGGAGATATAGTTAAGAATCAGAGAGCTGTACGGCAGACTCTACGGGATTATGAAAATGGTAACTCCAAGTCTTAAACATGAAACACAAGATCTGTCATCATATATTTCATTCCTTCCTTTTTTGTATAGCTCCATCAGTATGTTTGTATCCCCCACAGGTATAAGATTGAGGCTTAGAAAAAAAACTTGGTGTCAGAACTGCAGGCAAGTGAAAAAGGTGGGTGTCAAAAATGTACTGAAAACTTACCATCTCAGCCCTAATTTCTTCAGCAGAACATAGGAAATTACAACTTGCATTACATTATTTCTCCCTCCCTCTCTCTTTCTCAGTCTGAAAATGACAAATCAAAAAACATGCACAATAATCAAAAATGCATTATCTAGTCAAAGAGTTTATTAGTTCATTTTCCTTTCAGTTTATAGTTACACTTTTAACAGTCTCATCTTTTTATCAGACAATTATAAGCCAATACATTGCATATAAATTTATAACCCAAATAAACCTTTTCAACTAAATGACAGCTATTTTACTTCCTATATTATCCTGCCATGAAATTGTACTTTTATAGTTTTATTTTACTTCTTCCTAGAGGACATTCATCCAATTGTCAGAGCTGAATGGTTCATTTTCCTATAAGTACATTGCACTTAAACTTTTAACTTTCTCTTATTGTAGCAAAGTTACAAACCAACTAATTGCATATGAATCATTAAAAAACTACATTTCCCACTTTGTAACCCAAATGATTAAAAATTTTCCAGCAAGCTTCCTGATTTCTCCTTTGAATACATTCCTGATCACCTTAACGTTTGGAATATAAGTCTACTACCTCAAGGCAAAAATTTGTCTATAATATACAAAGGGCAATAACTCTTACACATTACCTACCCTTGCCACCTAGGGCTTTTGTTTGTGAATTGACTAGACATCATATTCACATTCACCTCCTGAAATCAGATAGGTATTTATGCTATTTTCATTCCATCCATTGAGGATTTTGTTATTTTCGGATGTATTAAGGATTCCTCAACAGGTGGTATACATTATTTTTAAAAATTTTGACCATAATTATGTGAATTTGTTATCACCAGTGCAGATTTGTGTATGTGATCCGGATTTTTAGCATAGCTTTAACAAGTTTTCAGTCATATCAGTATTATGTCTGCAGTGTGGCAGTTTATAGTGATGTCTAGCACTGGGGCATCATAGCACAGACAAGAACAATGTCCCACCCAATCATTTAATGCTAAGCAAACCACTAGGCCACCAGAGTCTCCAGTGAAGACTTAGTTTTGCATCCTGCAGAGGAGCACCCTGCACAGCTTTTGATGGATTGGCCCAGAAAAGAAGATCTCATTATTTCTTCTTTCCAGACATAAACTACATCAGATCCAATTATGCTGATCACAATTAAGAGAGTATGTTAACCTTCATCCAATATTCTCCTCTCGGAGGTTACCTGGGGTATAAGTTGGATGCTCAACATTCCCTCCACCTATTGCCTATTCTCCTAATGTTAATGTGATTGGGGAATGTATTTGAAGGAGAAAACAAATATTTTAGTAAATTATGTTTCTCCAGATTACATTACTTTAATACCCTGCCATCCTTCCTGTAATGCAAGCATCCCATTACACAATATTCTGCTCAGCTAAGAATCAAATGTAAATGGCAAGGATAGGTAATGGACAAAAGTTATTGCCCATTGTTTATGTATTATAGACAGAAAAAGAAATTTTCATTTTAGGGAGGGCTGGATTAATGAGGTAGAAGGGCTTATATTCCTAATGTTAATGTGATTGGGTAAGTGTTCTAGGAGAAACATAATTTACTAAAATATTTGCTTTCTTTTTGGTAAAGGATTGCCTTTGGCAATAATTCTCCAGATACCCTGTGGTGAACAAGGGCAGACTTTTGAAACATTTTGACCCTGTCATGAAAGGATAATTTTGCAGTCTAAGCCTTGCATGAACACAGTTCAGATTTCCCAAATTTATCATTGAGGATTGCAGTAATCATCATTGGATGTGAATGGGCATGTTGTTTGTTGGTACATAGAGAAGTGTCATAACTTGTTATTAAGTTATACTGATTTACAGATATGCTATATGGTTGGTCCTAAACAAATGCCTCTTGGACATCTAATGTATCTGCCAGTGGCCATCTTCAAAATTGTGATATCACTGCTTCTCATTATATGGTTATATCTACTATTTTACTAATAGACTTGATGCCTGCATGGTACCAATAGACTTGATGCCTGCATGGTACTAATAGACTTGATGCCTGCATGGTACTAATAGACTTGATGCCTAAATGGTACTGACAGACTTGATGCCTACATGGAACTAAGAGACTTGATGCCTACATAGTACTAATAGACTTGATGCCTACATGGTACTAATAGACTTGATGCCTGCATGGTACTAATAGACTTGATGCCTGAATGGTACTAATAGACTTGATGCCTACATGGTACTAATAGACTTGATGCCTACATGGTACTAATAAACTTGATGCCTGAATGGTACTAATAGACTTGATGCCTACATGGTACTAATAGACTTGATGCCTGCATGGTACTAATAGACTTGATGCCTACATGGTACTAATAGACTTGACGCCTACATGGTACCAATCTGACTTATAATATGGCTGCTAAATCTTCTTATTGATACCTCTAAGCAGATTTCAGTAGCTACATGATGTTTTCACAAAGATCTTTTATTATGTCCATTTAGTCCTAAATAAAAATTATGTTTATCAGGTTTTCAGTATGGCCAGGATGGTGGACATCTTGAAAATCTTGTTATGATTATGTCCCCTGAATGGATAGCAAAAATGACATGGGTTTTTTCACTAAAGGGCTTATTTAGATATCTAGTTGTGGTGGCCATCTTGAAACTCTTGTTATGGTTACTTCTTCTTTAAATATAGTCATATTAACATGGGTTTTCATTAAACAACTTGACACTTTCTTTTCTTACTTCTAAATAAAAATGATGCCAGTGTAAGCTCCCAAATCCTGACAGATCTTGTAAGAGCTACTTCTCCAGAATTGGTGGCCTTTCCAACATTTTTAAAAAATGGCAGTCTGACGGCCATTCTAAAAATCTTGTTATGGCTATTTCTGCCAAATGGATGGTCATGTCAGCGGGTTTTTTTTTTATAAATCATAAACACTATAGCAATTTGTGACAACTTCTAAATGAAAATTGTTACTCATGTGACCTGAATAACTGAGATGGTTTTAACATTCAGCAGTAGAAAAAATTAAATATGCAGAAGAAAGAGACTTATTGTAGATTCCTGTAAATTCTTTAGAGCATAAATCCTATGAGGAACTCTTATAACTGTATACAATCACAGATGTATAGGAATATAGCATCAGTTATAATGTGGACAGTCCTGTCATACCTATGAACTATTCTATTATATTACAAGGAAACACTGTGTGCTCTCAGTTCCCAAGGTATTTGGTTGATTTTTCTCACAGGGTCAAACCCAAAATCATAAATGTGCAGAGCAAGCACATGACCACAGTTCTATTCATGACCTCAGTTCTTGGCTTTAGGGACTGCTTCTGTATGTGGCAGGTATAATATTTAAGCCCAGATATTTTTTTAACATCTAGTCAAAGCAAATAAATTACATTCATCAGTGACGTTATTTATATCTATATTGTATGTTTAATTTTTGTCCAGGATTGTAGATTGCAAGGTTCATTTATAAACATCCTGTTGCATATCTTTGTCCATGATTTTGTGGGTTGAACTTTAAGATGATATTTGTAAGCATGTTCACATTGCCTTTTGACCTTAGGAAGTTCTAGAAGAGAATGTTTTTATGAATGTGATGGGAAAATGAGCCACATATTAATCATCTGTTTGGTTATTTGTTTAACAAGTAATATGATGAACAAAATTAATTATTCCTAATTTAACATCAGTCTAGTGGAAGCACTTTTAGTTGTTCAGATATAATTTGAGAGGAATTATTTATTTAAAAATTATTCATTGGAATTACCAAGTGCTCATCGACATTTCAGACTAAGTCACTCTTTTTGGATTATTGTGAATGCATTCAAGAACCTTCTGGATTATAACATTGTTATACATAAAGACTGTTGGCACATCATCAAATTCAATACAGGAATTCATTTAGAAAAAAACTCTATACTTTTGGCCTTGTCATAGAACCTTTTGGATTATTTGGGATTTAATTCACAATACTGTAAGTTCCTTTTAAATTTGTATTTTGTATTTTAGGGGAATAAATTATTTATTGAATTTTCTAAACTTGCTGGTTTTGCTTCTTCTGTTACATAGTTTAACACCACTGAGTTGTATCAGCATGGTGGGAGTTCGTCCTCTAAGAGGGTAATATTCTAGAAGATTCTCAAAGCCTATTCTATAGTACTGTGCATGCCCAGTAGTCATCTTTTTTATTCTACATGACATTTTATAGGTTTGGAGATGTATACTCAACAATAAATTGCTTTTGTTTTGCATCAGTTTGGATGAATTGGGCATATTTATTATGTGTATCTTAGTAATGAGTGTATTTTCTCAATGTTTTTCACACTTGGATTTAAATATTCTTGACATTTTTTATTAGGATTTTTCTTATCCATTGCTTTTAGATTATCACACTTACACACATGCACACACACCCATTCCTAAAAGCAACCCTGATTCAGACATCCTTCTGAGCAATCATGCCCTAGCAGGGGTCACTGACAAGGCCAAGAGAGGAAGTCAACATTCCCTTTTCCCTTTCCCAAGGTATGGGTGGGAGGCCAAGGGATTTGCTTCCTCTCCTGTGGTGTGTCCTTCCGAGATGTCATGTAGATACCAGACTATCCCTACTTTTAGAGGTCAAGCATAATGGATGATTATTCAATCTTCTCAATCATAAATAGAGGATACTGGCTTCAGTCTCAGGAACGTGCACTTCTAGTAAAAGTCCTAATGTGGTTTCACCAGTTGAACAGGTGCAACTAAAGGAATATGTGCACTCCCTTCGACAGAAGGGTGCAGTCAGGAGGGTATTAAGTAACCAGTCTCTGGCTTTCTACTCCCAGATTTTCATCATTCACGCTACGAGTGGGAAGTTCCATCTTATTACCAACCTTTCCATGTTAAAAAACAAATTTGTGCAGGAGGAACCTTTCAAGATGGAGACCAAAGCCTGTCAGAAATGCAAAATGACCAGTGTCTGTGTGGTCTCTAACAACCTTTACAATGCTTACTTCCACATCACAATCTTTCTTCCTCACAGGAAGTATCTCCAGTTTTGCTTGGATAGAGATATCTTCCAATTCTGCACTCTGCCATTTGTTCTTTTGTTCTGTCTTTTGCACTGAGAGCATTTACCAGAGTCATGGGAATTTGTTGACATCCACCAAATGTCACTGGAGATCACTATCCTCCAGTATTCAATGACTGACTGATCCACAATGGCCAATTTGAGTCCCTCAGACAAGACTGGACTGAACCCCACTTCTATCAGATTCAGGATGGGGCTTATCTGAAGTCGATGGACTGGTTCTTCAAGGTGCCTGATCCCAGGAAGAAGCTGTCCTCCACATCAGCAGTTTGGAAATGTAGCTCAGTGACAACTAAGAGTTGCCATTTGGGCTTTTTTAACAAAATGCCAATTTGCATTGGTAGCTCCTCTCTATATTCAGATTCCAGTTCAGCCATATCTGTGCTGGGAACTGTTATTCCCCATTAGGGCCTTAGTTTTCTTTTTGGAAGCCACCAAAGAGAAAAGAAAGGGTAGGAAGCACCTTTTCCTGTTGTCTTAATGGTTCATTTTCATTTTGGCATTCTCACACTACCTTCTTCTTATACGTTTGTTCCTTGGCACACCAAAGCAAAGACATTTTCTCTTTGGGGCACATTGTCATGGTACAAACAATAGTCCAAGTGAGTACCAGATTATTGTAATTGACACTCCAACTGCAAAAAAAATTTGTTTTCTTTTCCATTGGTGGATGAGCTGGGGGTTCATGAGCCTCCCACCAAACTTGGAAATTCAGCTACACAGTAACAACAGGTAACTATATTGTTCGTATTAAAATGTAGTTGTGTGTGTTGTTAAGAGGGGTACAGTTTTAATGATGCAATACTTACCAGTTCGTATTGCCAGATTCCACCCATCACTGATGTCTGATTAATGGTTTTCTTCTTGTAAAAGATGATGACTACTGGACATGTGCTAAGTCATTGGGTAGGCTTTGAGAATCTTCTAGAAAGTCCCCCTTTTGGTGGATGAATTCTCATCGTACAGATGAGGGTAATTTCCATCTCTGCAGTAGCCACAGGTAAGTATTGCAGTCAAAAATTAGTTTTAACCACCCTAGATTTACATTTTAGGATGCTGATAAAACAGGCCCAATATTGCTAAATACAGGAGCAGAAAAGGTTATTTTGGGTCACTGTGATAAGATAAAATAAACTGTAGTTGGCACGTATGTTTTAAGACTTCAAATTTTGTTTCATTCATCATACAGGTACATGACTGAGAATAGTTTACACATTGTGCTTTATACTGTTTCATAAAGAGAAAGACCACCATAGACCCTGATCTTTGGGCATGTTTTGCAACAGCTCATGCAGATCTTAGTTATTTCAGGCTTAATTCAAACTTAATTAATTTTCTGTTTTCTTTGTTTCAGCTATTACTAAAAAAAGGATGGAAGAGGAGAAGAAGTTAAACACGGGGCTGGAAAAATACACCAAATTACAGAGAGAGCAAACCCATAAGAAGGAAGATGTAAGCACCATAGTTAAAAGAACCAGTCTAATATTTATTAGTATCAGCAACCATATTAGATGCATTTAAATTTTGAAAGAAATAAAAGGTAGCAAATGAAGAATTTGAATCCCTAGCTTCTTTGATTTTTTTGGCTTCTTTGTATTAACTCATTAAATCATATTTATTGGTTACATCATATCATTACCATGTTTCTGGGAAAATAAATGCAAAAAATATTTAGTTGTAATATGTTTACATATAGACTATTGCAAGACTTTTGAACTTAAAAAGGATATACTCCCATGTAAAACACAAGTGCAGAAAATTCTTTTCTAACAAACATTTTTTTTTTATTCCTTTGAAAGTTTAGCAATTTTTATATGTGTATATCATCTCACCACATCTTTGCAACTATTATAGTTCATTCCACACAATACTGTGTTTTTTACTTTTTGTGGGTCAATGTATCATTTTAATAAATCTTCCCTTTTGGAAGGAAGGATTTGAGCTTTCTCCCTAATGGGATCCGTGATCATGGAAGCATGAATATATATCATTTGAGATAGGGAGGGTCTCATTCAATGCCAGCAGAAATGGTTAACCTCCCTTGGACTGTTTAACTTTGTTTGGGAGAACTTTGGGCTTTGGTGGTTGAAAATTCAGTAGGACATTTTAAATGATGAATGTTGTCTGTGTAGTTTGGCCTATGATGATCTTTAAGAAAGGTAGAGGTATGTAGCATTGCATCTCATTCCACCTGTTGTAAGTCCATTGTCACTGTTACAGCCATGGCCAGTATGTTGGGCCTCTATGTTATAAACTGGGCCATTCTATAAACATACTGCAAAATATTTCCAGTGAGATTAAGGGTGGGAGAAGGTAAGCTGTATTCCATTTATTTGATGATTGCCATAGATGTTAGATACAACGTGATCTCACAGTCATCATGTTTTTAATCAACTCAGGGGTATCTAAAGGGAAAACTTAGAGAAGGCATTTGTGATAAAAAGTGTCATTAGATACAAGGAACTTGTAATTGATGTTGTACGCAGTCCCAAAATGTCAGTAACTTTGACAGATTGTGGAAGCAATTGAAAGTATATTCTTCTGTAGACAATGATCACCTGATGTCAGAACTGTACACCGGACAGGTGATATAGAGGAAAAAGATGGACAGAACTCAGTGGGAGTGGGGGGAAATGTTTTTAGTCTGAGTCTACAAGGAGGAGTTTCACTCATTATAATAAGATCTAATAAAGATGAGGGCGCCTGAGGATCAGTTTTGGACTAAGCTAGTAAAGCTGATATCTCTTGTGCTGCCTGCATATTAGTTGGAGAAGAATGTCAAGGATGGCAGCCCACTATACTTGCAGTAGTGTTATGCATTGGACCCCGTTACTTCTAAAGTTTCTCTAAGTAGAGGCTCCCTTTGGGTGGCAGAGGCTTGAGATCAAATGAAGAGACATCTCTTGGAAACTGAGGCAGCAAGATGGAGATGGTACATCAGAAGTTTTGAAGTACCATGCACGTTGGATTGATCCATGAGAGTGCCTATTTGAACTGGACATCATCCTTAGGAAGTGCCCGGCAACACTAGGCAGATTAGACAAATCCATGAGGGTGCCTGTATAGGCTGGGCATCATCTGTAGAAAGTGCTTAGCACAAGGTTCCCACGCTACCAGGAAATCAGGAAAAAATCGGGACAAATGATAATTTTTTCCCAACCATGAAAAGTCCTTGAATTTCACAAATATTGACGAAAGTCTGGAAAAACCCATGAATTTTCTGCCACCACTTGATGCCAGAAACATATATATATATATATCTATCTATATATATATATATATATATATATATATATATATACATATACACACACACATATATATTGCTGTAGAATTCTTTAGAAACAAAGGTTTGCAAGGAAACAAAACATAATTTATGTTCATTATGTTGTTCTCACTTGGCAACATAATGCAGCAAAATAAAGTTAGATTTTTTATTCTGTACATTAAAATGACTTTTCATGAAAATTTATAGGAATATAATCTAACTTGTTTCATGTGATACATTTTGTGGTTTTGTACAGGATCATCTTTTCTGACTTCGATATTTTTTGGAGAGTCTTAAAAGAGAAACATCTTTAGATTTAGAAAATGCATGATTTATAACTAAAATGTTCTTTAATTCCATTCAGTAATGGTCATATGTGAACCTTGAAAAAAGTAATTTCATCCTGGAAAAACCCTGGAAATGACCTGGAAATTTATCTTTAGAAAAGTGTGTGAACCATGATAGCAGCACTATTCAGGTTAATGTGCTGTATAACTGGTTTTATGGGCATCATATGCAGGAAATGTCTAGCAGCACTGTGTGAGTTGTAGAACTAGATAAGTTCATTTTCTGGCAGCTGATACTGTATGATTGATTGTGGTCTTGGTCCATTCCAGTAAGAGTTACATTGCCAAGTCCACTCATGAAGGATAATGACCATCTTGGTTCTCATGACATTGTATTGAATCACATAGTCAGCCTGTAGTTCTGATATGCAAGACTGTAACTGAGGCTTTTTTGCTATTCATCATGCTCCTGATTTGATGATGTGGTTTTGAACCATTGTGTGCAAGCCAGTGTTTTTGCCCCGCAGCTATATGCTTTTGTGCCTTCCCCTTAGGACCCAAAGAATTGCCACCTGCTAACTTCCGACCATATTGTGCAAGTCTGACATGTATTCAAGGAATGTCAACCAGAGAAAACTACACATGTTGAGTGGTTGTCAGACTGGTCTCACCCATGGTTTAAATCTGTAAGACAAAATAGAGCAGGCAGTATATACATCTAGTGCTTTATGAACTTATGAGTATCCGTGCAGAGTGATATTTTGATAAATACCTCTAAATGGGTGCACATGGCCTATAAACATAGAGAATAAGAGCATTCCAATTAATGTTTGCAAAGTGGATGCTAAATAATCAATTCTAGTATCAAAAACATGAGGTAGGTCAATTTTGACTGCCTGTACAGGTAAAACTACTGATGCTTTACTTGCAGTAACTACAGGTATTAATAATCAGTTCTAGTAACAATTTACCTATTTGAAGGCCAGTTTTTTACTTTTTATACAGATAAAATCAATGAGCTATTGAGTAAACCATGTATAGAAACTTGCCTGTACTTACCTAATTATGGCAGAAGCTATAGAGTAATATAAATGAGTTTTCTACATTAGAAACAAAAACCTGCACATAAAAAAACTGGAGTGTCATTATTGATATTTACAAACTAGATGCTACAATATCCATCAATAGACAATGTGACCTGTAGGAAAGGCCCAGTGGCATTCTGTACAGGTCAAATCAGTAAAGCATCATATGTGAATTAGATGCTAAGACGTAGTATAGAAATTAGCTATCATTTGTCCTGACTCTGTGGAAATTATACAGCAATATTAAATGAATTATCTGTAACACACACCAAGCATGAACTTTTTAATGCAGTTATTGCAGTGTAATGGGATGCCATCACAATCCATGCAGACATGTACCAAAGGTGCCTAAGTGTGTGAAGATGGCAAGTGATAAGATAGAAGTTAGGAAACTTTGTTGTCAGCAGTAGGAAGAACAGAAGCATTTAATGATGGAGTATACTTCTCTTCAAAGATGAAACTCCTCCAGATTGTTTTGAGGTAGAAAACAAGGAAACTGCTTGTATGGATTTTATGAGACAGCATGCTGCTCGGCCTGAATGGAAGTAGTAACAGGCAATTTCATGGGGTGTAATACCAATACCGGTATCAAGTGGAGATCACTATGTTGGCAGATAACTTTTAGTTTTTAACTGGCAATTTCATGGCATGTAGTACCAATACCGGTATCAAGTGGAGATCACTATGTTGGCAGATAACTTTTAGTTTTTAGCTAAAATGTTTTAGCCTGAGATGGCTGGATTTGTGAGGTAGTAGTAGTTCTCCTAAGTCATTATGATTAGATAACATATTTGAAGAATAAATATTTTGAAGCTATATTTTGCATTTGCAGTTTATAATAAATTAATTTCAGTCTTTTGAATTTTATGCATTTTCTGTTTTATTAAAGCACAATTTTAATAAGACAGTATACAGATGCAGTAATAATTTTTATCTTTCCATTATTTTTCTCAAGCATTCTGCCTCATATATATAAATTAGCTTTTTTTTCATAACTCTTGCTTGAGAAGCACTTTTCAAAGATCCATAGAATCACATCAGACATGAAATATAAACTCCATTGTCCCCACTCCTCATCATATTTCACTTTGCACTAATGAACAGTGGTAAGTATACTGACTACAAACTGAGATTTTCAACTGTGTAGTTAGTATTTTGAGGGGTTTCTTTTCAAAATAAAAAATTAATAAACATGTTGCATATTACTTTGTTGATACTGTTTATTATATTGTTGATATTTTTACCAAAACGGCTGACCGATGAATACTATTCAGGTACATTGATTAAAGCCTTTGTGCAGATAGGTTTATTGCTGCTGGTAAGGATGCTATACCACCACACATCCCCTCGGAGTCTGATATGTCAGACACTGTGGGGTTCAGTATTGCTGGTACTAATGATAACATGGACATATCCTCCATGATAAAGAATAAAGCATGCATACAAAGTCAAGTCACTGGTTGACAAATGGCACTGGCATTGTAAAGGCAGATAACTCTTCCCAGTATAATTGGCCAAAATTGATAGCATATGCAGTATGTATGCTCTTGTACAAAGTGATACTTGTGACAGAAACTACATGACCCAAGTCAGGATTTGACCTCAAATAGGAAAACATTAACTACTGTGCTTGAAAATTTATTGTCAAAATCCAGCACTCCACTTGGAGTTGCTTAAACTCTAGATCAGTATTGAATTCAGAAAGGAACCTGTTTGATGCACATCATACTGGATTTGTTTCAGATTTACAAGAACTCTCATTTCCTGGACATAATACAGGCAATATAATATGCTCAATGTATTGAGAAGAAAAAATAATCATAATTTATTAGAGTTTTTGCCTTATCTGATCAATAATGATACATCTTCACTGTGTGTGTGTGTGTGTGTATATATATATATATATATATATATATATATATATATATATATATATATATATATATAAAAATGGCAATGAAATTAAAATTACCCCAAATAATATTTGGCCACAAAAATGCAACTCATTGCTGGAAGGAAACAAAATGCCTCAGGATGCAGGAAAAACTAAAACTGACAGGCAAGTTCATGCATAGCTAAATATCTACATGTCTTCTGGCTTGGCAGTGGCACATATCTGCTAATTGTATGTTACAAGAATTTACAAGATTGAATTTTACAAAATTGGAAACAAAAGCAGAATGCCAAAATGCATCACAATTTCTGATGAACAGAAGATTCCATTATCAATTAAAGTAGATAAAATATTGTGGAAAGGAGCTTTGATACCTTTATAGCATAAAAGGAAGAGTTTATTTCAACTCTGTAGCAAAACTTATTGGTAAATTCACACCAGGCATAAAAATCAAGAGACTTGGAATGGCTTTGTGGCTTGTGAATATTTTTTAATAAGATGGTTTTTCAGTTGATCAGGAAATAATTGTAGGAGAATGGTTTTATCATATCCACTGATCTAAAGATGCATTTATTCATTGTTAAAATATATAAAGATTTTTTAAAAAGTATCCGTCACTAACACATCCTTGACGACATCATCAACATGTTAATGCAGAACAAATAATAATTTTATGCCAGGAAAAGGTTTATTTGGGATTTATGGTTAAGTACAATGGGGGCACTTTCTTCTGTCACAGAGACGTTTATTCTCATTAATTCAATACAATTCAGAACCTATCCTTATGGATGAAAAAGTTATATATATATATATATATATATACACACATATTGCCAGTCAGATGTCCATCAAGACATTTCTTTCTGTTAGACAGCATTTTTTGTCAGTTTACTAGATGATGCCTATCAACAAGCTTAACAGGAAAGAGGTAAAGTTCTTGATCTTAAATTATATCAGGATTTTGATGCACATATGAACCTGTCTGATACAATAAAGCATAAATCTGTCTGATACAATAAGGCATATATAAACCTGTCTGATACAATGAGGCATAAACCTGTCTGATACAATAAGGCACATATAAACCTGTATGATACAATACGGCAGAGCCAAAATGTTGACTTGAAAATAAGACATACAGTGTTAAAATGCTTAGACCCATAATGGTTGATTTGTTATATAGACAACTGCATCCATGATGAGTCATGAATTCTTTAAGAAGATTCAAATTAACCTTTTTTGTGGTAATGGGCCAGTTGGAAAATCTAAATATCATACATTATTTATATAGAATTTGTTGTCATCTTTCATATCTTCAACCTCAGAGTAATCTGACACATAATAAATGTATTAGTATTCTAACATATCAATATATGTGCATTCTCCTTAATTAATTAACAATATCACAGTGACAAAGCTGTTAAAGCTTTTATGGTAATCCTATATTGGCCATCTCAAGCATTTATGGTAATCCCATATTGGCCATTTCAAGCTTTTATGGTAATCCCACATTGGCCATCTCAGGTTTTTATGGTAATCCCATATTGGCCATCTCAAGCTTTTATGGTAATCCCACATTGGCCATCTCAAGCTTTTATGGTAATCCCATATTGGCCATATCAAGCTTTTATGGTAATCCCATATTGGCCATCTCAGGTTTTTATGGTAATCCCATATTGGCCATTTCAAGCTTTTATGGTAATCCCATATTGGCCATCTCAAGCTGTTATGGTAATCCCATATTGGGCATGTCAAGCTTTTATGGTAATCTCATATTGGCCATCTCAAACTTTTATGGTAATCCCATATTGACCATCTCAAGCTTTTATGATAATCCCATATTAGCCATCTTAAGCTCTTTTGGTAATCCCATATTGGCCATCTCAAGCTCTCATTGTAATCCCATATTGGCCATCTCAAGCTTTTATGGTAATCCCATATTGGCCATCTCAAGCTTTTATGGTAATCCCATATTGGCCATCTCAAACTTTTATGGTAATCCCATATTGGCCATCTTAAGCTCTTTTGGTAATCCCACATTGGTCATCTGAAGCTCTCATTGTAATCCCGTATTGGCCATCTCAAGCTCTCATGGTAATCCCATATTGGCCATCTCAAGCTTTTATAGTAATCCCATATTGGCCATCTCAAGCTTTTATGGTAATCCCATATTGGCCATCTCAAGCTCTCATGGTAATCCCATATTGGCCATCTCAAGCTTTTATCGTAATCCCATATTGGCCATCTCAGATTTTTATGGTAATCCTATATTGGTCATCTCAAGCTTTTATGATAATTCTATATTGGCCATCTCAAGCTTTTATGGTAATCCCATATTGGCCATCTCAAGCTCTCATTGTAATCCCATATTGGCCATCTCAAGTTTTTATGGTAATCCCATATTGGCCATCTCAAGCTTTTATGGTAATCCCATATTAACCATCTCAAGTTCTCATTGTAATCCCATATTGGCCATCTCAAGCTCTCATGGTAATCCCATATTGGCCATCTCAAGCTCTCATTGCAATCACATATTGGCCATCTCAAGCTCTCATGGTAATCCCATATTGGCCATCTCAAGCTTTTATGGTAATCCCATATTGGCCATCTCAAGCTCTCATGGTAATCCCATATTGGCCATCTCGAGCTTTTATGGTAATCCCATATTGGCCATCTAATGCTTTTATGCTAATCCCGTATTGGCCATCTCAAGCTCTTATGGTAATCCTGTATTGGCCATCTTAGTCTGGGTTTTCTTTCATCATAGCTTGTAGCATTGATTCCTGCCAGCCTCCTTTGACACAAGAACCTGCATTTCAGAGATTTGCTCTCTGAAGGAAAATTAGCTGCTAATAGGTGTAGTTGTATTGGGATAAACTTCCAAAGCAAAAGATGATTTTCTACAAAAGTTCTCTCTCTCTCTCTCTCAGCTGCAGCTCGAGAGGGAAAGGCACAAAATTACATTGCATGGTATAATTGCATCCTTTTTGTTATTCAGTTTATTTTCCAACTTTACTCAAAAGTTGCAGACAAGAGAAAAGCTATTGTTTCATGATCAAGACTTTGTTTGAGACACAAACACATTTAGATTATCTCATTAGAACTCACAGTCTTAGGAATTATCTCATTAGAACTCACAGTCTTAGGAAATTTGTCTGTCATGACTTTGATTCCATCCAGCAATTTATTTTTGATTTTTTTAAACTGAAACCAAATTCTGGTTTGGGGCTTTGTATGTAGATTATGTTGCAGCTGTAAGTAATTAAACATGAAATGCCATAATTTTGCCAGCTACTGAATGACACACCGAAGAGTATGTCACTTTGACTTCTAGAGTTGTTTCATTTAGGCATTAATGAAAATATAGCCAGTGGTATTTCTTAAAAATTTCTTCTTATTACTCAAGACATCTGAACTTTTAACTGTTAAAAAAACTAATCCTGTTGATTTTTATTTTTTCAGACGTTAAAACAAAGAACAGAGAGAGGCATTACAAAGCTGCAACAAAACAAATCCTTGGAAAGAAAAGTCACCTTAAAGTCGTAAGTAAATAAACAAATCCTTGGGAAAAAAGTCACCTTAAAGTCATAAGTAACAAAATAAATCCTTCCCATATGAAATTTTCCATATGGACTGGATACGGAATCCATACGTACTTTAACAGAAATATCCATATGGACATTTTTATTCTATAGTTGAACCACTCTTATGGATTTCATTGTATCCATATGGAAATGTTATGGATTCCTTACATACTTCTTATGGAAAATCCCATGGAATATGCCAATTAGTCCATGAGATCTGTAGATTATCCATATGGAATTTGTGACTAGTCCATATGGAATTGGGTAATAGTTCATATGGAATTTGGTAATGGTCCATCCCATACTAATTTTCCAGGTGTACTTAAGGCAGATTTCAGATGGGTTTATTAAGTGCTTTCTGCCTAAACCATAAAAAAATCTGCTTCAGATTTCTATTAAACTGCCTAATGAGTCTTAGACATTATTGGGAATCAATGATAAATATCACTGGTCAACAGTGAAATCATTACTGACTTGAAAAGGCCCTAATCTGTAGTATTTTGGTGTGCCGAACACGAATATAACCGTGAAAAATTTGTATTGGCTCTCGTTTTGAAGATATTCATATACCTCATTTTCTATGTTTCACTGTGTAAATTTCTCCAGTAGGACTGCAGCAACATCCGGAATAATGATGTAACATTGCATAATACCATCATGCTCACATCATCCACAGTTGATTGCATCATTTTCTGATGCAATGCAATACTAATGCCATGCGGCTGCTGAAGTAAGTTGACGTCAGCAGTGTACTATACATGTGTAGGCCTATTATACTAATGCCAGGCGGCTGCTGAAGCTGACGTAAGCAGTGTACTATATAAAGCCCAATCAGATAGGTTCAGCATTTAAAATATTTTAGATGTTGTGCGAGACAGTTCAAGCTACTGTTACATAAAACTTATTATTTTATCCATTTACGTACAATAAAGAACAGTAATGCCTCGAAAGTGTGTTAATACCGCGGACAATTTTTGCTATATTTGTGGGGAAGTGACATTTGCCAACCAGAAGAAAAGTATCAATTCTCAAGTGAAGAAGGCATATCATCTTTACTTCGGATGCAAGGTTGGTGACCAAGACAAGCCTTGGGCTCCGCATATATGCTGTGCTACATGTACAACACAGCTTTCACAGTGGTTGAATTGCAAAAGGTCATCAATGCCGTTTGCAGTCCCAATGGTGTGGAGAGAGCCAAGCAACCACCTAAATGACTGTTACTTCTGCTTGGTTCCTCCTCTTTCCGGCGGAATAACGAATCGAAAGAAGTCGAGAATAGTCTACCCAAACATTCCGTCTGCATTGAGACCAGTTCCACATGGTGAGGGACTTCCTATTCCAGAACCTCCAGCAGAATATTCTCTTGATTCATCTGACGAAGACAAAGGTGAGTCGACCTGTTCTTCTCCTGGTCCATCAGCATGCAGTGATCCAGATTTTCACTGTGGTGCATCATCAACCCCACACAGAATAACACAGGAAGAACTAAATGACCTGATTCGTGATTTGGACTTATCAAAGAACAAGGCAGAATTGCTAGGATCAAGACTCCAACAATGGAATCTTCTAGAAGAAGATGTCACAATTACTGCATATCGAAAGCGCCACCAGCAATTGGAGCCTTTCTTCAGAAAGGAAAGTAATCTGATATTCTGTTCCGATATTGAGGGCCTCATGAATGCTTTAAAAATCACTCATGACCCACAAGAATGGAGACTATTTGTGGACTCTTCGAAACTGAGTCTCAAGGCTGTGCTTTTGCACAATGGAAACATTCTTCCATCTATTCCAGTAGCGTATGCTGTCCACATGAAAGAGACATACGATAACTTAAGGCAGCTACTGAATTCCATTGAGTATAACAAGTACAGCTGGCACCTCTGTGGTGATTTGAAGGTAGTTGCCCTTTTAATGGGACTGCAGCAAGGATATACAAAATACATGTGTTTCTTATGCGAGTGGGATAGCCGAGCAAGGGAAATGCACTACATGAGGAAGGAATGGACTCACAGGCAGAATGTAGCCATTGGAGAGAAGAATATCCAACACCCAGCTCTGGTTGAGGCTCAGAAAATCTTGCTACCACCCCTTCACATCAAACTAGGTTTGATGAAGAACTTCGTGAAAGCCATTGACCGGACTTTGCCAGCATTCCGATACCTGCATGAAAAATTCCCTCGACTCAGCGAAGCAAAGATTAAAGAGGGAGTTTTTGTGGGTCCTCAGATTCGAGAGCTTTTCAAAGATGACCGGTTCAACAACTTGCTGGAAGGTGACGCGAAACAAGCATGGAATGCTTTTCGCCTAGTTTCTACAAACTTCCTAGGAAATGTTAGGGCAGAAAACTATAAGGAACTAGTAGAAGACATGTTCATGAAGTATAAGAAACTTGGCTGCAATATGTCTCTAAAGATTCACTTCCTTCATTCCCATTTGGATTTCTTTCCTAGCAACTGTGGTATTGTTAGTGATGAACACAGCGAACGTTTTCATCAAGATATCGCAACAATGGAACAAAGATACCAGGGAAAATGGTCCACTACAATGCTGGCTGACTACTGCTGGACACTCCTCAGAGATGCTCCCGAACAGCTGTACAAGAGACAGGCGAAGAAATCTAAGATTTAGTCAATGACTTGATTTTTTATAGGTAGGCTATTACAGTTGACCTTTTACTATTGGAATGCATTTCGTTATGTAAACATTAATTTCTTGCAGATTACAAAAAAACTAGAGCCAATTTTGCAATTTGACTGTCATATTCGTGTTCAGCACATAAAAATTGATAAGAATTGACTAATTTTATTTCAGTAACATGACTTTTGTAAAAATTTGTTGTCCAGTGTATTCACAATAATTTTGAAAATGGATCATAAATTTTATTTTGTCAGACATTTTCAAGTAAGATTTAGGTTTTTCTTGTCCTCATTTTCTTTCATGATCATGGCATCACTTAAGTCTTTTTCATTTCACTGAAACAAATAGTTCGACCAAAACCTTTCATTGAAATTCTGGTGAGATCTCACTAAAATTTCACTGAAATATTTGTGAGGTTTCACAAAAAATTTGACTAAAACTTTCGTGAGATTTTACTAAAACTTTGATATTATTTGGTATTTTACTGAAGTTTCAGTAGGTCTTCAGACATTTCAGCTTGGAGCTTTACATCTTTCACTCATTTAACTTCAAACCAAAGTCAAGCCTTATATATATATATATATATATTCTGACAAGTTTAATCATACAAATGATGCTGAAAATATGTCACAAGATTCTGTTCAAAATGCTTAGTTATTATTAGCTTTAGTTTCAGACTGTTTACTATATTAACTATCTCAGCCATGGCTGTCTGACCCCCCCCCCCCTTTGCAAAAAATCCTGCCTGCACCCATGTGTTAAGCTCGCTTATTGTCATTACAGTATCTTCTGGTGTTTATTAACAAATGGACAAAGGACTTCACAGAACATACCTTTTAATATTATCATTAATTAGTTCTCCTTATTAAGTCTGTCACCGTAACAAAACACCACATGCATTTTAAAATGAGTTCAGAAGACCTTTGATGTTTTCTTATTCAACAAAAATAACATTTTCAGTACATGCTTTCAGTACATGCTAAAGTGAAAACCACCGACCATTGGTCATCTAGTCTGATTGTTTCATTATAGTTATACAAACATAAAATATGAAAATCTAGTCATTTTCTGTCATAAATATGAAAGTCACAGACTCTGTTAAATCTATTTGCATGTATACATATACTGTCTTTTAAGTACTTGTTCTGTTTTGACTTGAATATAATTAACATTTTATTGCAACTCTATTCTATGATATACCCCACTAATATCTTTATTGGCCAGTTCGAATAACAAGAAATGCATATGATTGCTTGTCCTTATAAGATCTGCTATATGGACAACGGCTTCAATAGCACATTGACAGGATTTTCATTTCCCTAAAGAGAGCCTCATTTTTCTACTGGCAGCCATCGCTGATTTGATTTGACCTTTTCTCTCGATTCTTGCACTCAGTCTGGTTTCAACTGGGATAACCCAAAGCACTAAGCATATTTAATTACCATGTAAATAACACTACATAGCCATGTGGTTGTTGTGACAATGTACATTGTAATTAAAACAAGAATGAATTGTTGATTTAGCGGTGTTTATTGATAATGGAATATAGTATGGTCTTAATACATGAGGATTATCACAATCATCAGGTTACAGTCTTTTTTTATTTCTCTTTGCAAATGCTACAAATAAAAACCACCCTGAATAAACACGATCTTGTAGACTGTCAAAATTTTGTTTCATCTCTCTCTCTCACTCTCTCACACACACATGTTCACATGCATTAACTAAAACGTGATTTCAAGTTCTTAATTTTTTTTTTTGCAATTTGATAATGAGATTATTGTTAATATAAAAATACAAGTTGCACTTAATTTCTTGAAAATGTGGCCTCATATTGTTGCATACAATTTACCAATAAATAATACTCACAACTAATACATGTTCAAACCATCTTAATCATTTTGCCAACATTACACAACATAACAGCTACATATGCTCTAAATGCAGACGAGCTTGCATACTGAGACATAATCCTCTCTCTCTCTCTCTGTCTCTGTCTCTCACTAATTACAACAAAAATCTTTGAGTACTTTTATTTTTATTGTAATTTGATTCTTGAGTTGAGAGCACAATGAGGCAGAAAATATATGTTTACTTTGTACGTTTGTACTGTTACGTTGTCAAGTAGTGTGTGTTCTGTAGAACTTGTTCAGGTACAATCCCTTTATTTTTGTACACAGTACCACCAGATGATAATTATTTATTTTACATATAATTTTTCATAAAATGAAATTAACAGTTATCTTTTCAGGTACGAAAAGTAACATGAAATATGGTAGTCTTGAAAATTAGATGTAACAATCTTAAAAGGAAAACATCTCAAACATTTGGTTCAAATAACTAAGTATAATGATGTATATTGCCATGCAAAAAATGGATAATACACTATGGAGTTCAATGATGTATATTGCCATGCAAAAAATGGATAATACACTATGGAGTTCAATGATGTATATTGCCATGCCAAAAATGGATAATACACTATGGAGTTCAAACACTTGTATTTGCTTAAGCAAAATATTTATTCTCTGCCATTTATTTGACAAATATTTTACTTTAGCAAACTGTGTAGGGTTGTTACTCTTATTTGATTTATTGATTGCCAAATATATATATATATTATTTATAAATTACTTGCAGAAGTTTTTTGCAAGAACAAGAAAGTTACTCATTCAGTTCAACCATGCATTTCTTGTCTCTGAATACAGCTTACAATACATAATTGTATGCATCCAGTCAGTTGAAACCAAGCTTATTTATAGAATACACTCATGTAAGTAACTCTGACTTTGCTTACAATTTTTAATTCTTTTGTCAAAACCAGAATTTATATTCCAGGTCAGACATAGCAAGAAAATATCATACTAAACTGTCCGATTTGGAGCTGAAAAGAATTGAAGTAATGAGGCTCAGCCAAGAATTTGAAAATAAAATGAGACAAAAAGAGGTAAAGAGAATTCATGAGCATAACAGATATTTGACTAAAAAGAATGTCAAAACAGAAAAAGATAGACTTAGACTGTACTATTCAGCAACATTTTAAACTATACTATGACTTTATTCTTCATATATAATGTTTGATTAATATGAATAGAAATGATTATTATAGTAATATATCATTATAGAACTAATAGTGAAACCTATCTATAAAGTAGTTAATAGTGAAACCTATCTATAAAGGACACTTTAGAAACCATGCAGTCTTGGCCTTCAGGGATATGGCATCCTTAAGGTTCATGTCAAAACTCATTAGCATAAGAGAGGGAGGATCCATAAATTGTGTCTTCTATGAGCAAGTGTTCATTATTTAAGTCAAAATCATCATAAGCATAATTCAAAGGGTCCAAAATTTGTCCTTTATGTATATTTTATATAGTCAAAATCATCATAAGCATAATTGAAAGGGTCCAAAATTTGTCTTTTATGTGTACTTTATATAGTCAAAATCGTCATAAGCATAAGAGAAAGGGTCCATAATTTGTCCTTTATGTATATTTTATATAGTCAAAATCGTCATAAGCATAATTGAAAGGGTCCAAAATTTGTCCTTTATGTGTACTTTATATAGTCAAATCATCATAAGCATAATTGAAAGGGTCCAAAATTTGTCCTTTATGTATATTTTATATAGTCAAAATCGTCATAAGCATACTTGAAAGGGTCCAAAATTTGTCCTTTATGTGTACTTTATATAGTCAAATCATCATAAGCATAAGAGAAAGGGTCCAAAATTTGTCCTTTGTGTATATTTTATATAGTCAAATCACCATAAGCATAATTGAAAGGGTCCATACTTTGTCCTTTATGTATATTTTATATAGTCAAATCATCATAAGCATAATTGAAAGGGGCCATATTTTGTCCTTTATGTATATTTTATATAGTCAAATCATCATAAGCATAATTGAAAGGGGCCATAATTTGTCCTTTATGTATATTTTATATAGTCAAAATCGTCATAAGCATCATAAGCATAATTGAAAGGGTCCATAATTTGTCCTTTAAGTGTATTTTATATAGTCAAATCATCGTAAGCATAATTGAAAGGGGCCATATTTTGTCATTTTTGTATATTTTATATAGTCAAATCATCATAAGCATAATTGAAAGGGTTCATAATTTGTCCTTTAAGTGTACTTTATATAGTCAAATCATCATAAGCATAAGAGAAAGGGTCCATAATTTGCCCTTTATGTATATTTTATATAGTCAAAATCGTCATAAGCATAATTGAAAGGTCCAAAAATTGTCCTTTATGTGTTCTTTATATAGTCAAAATCGTCATAAGCATAATTGAAAGGGGCCATATTTTGTCCTTTATGTATATTTTATATAGTCAAAATCATCATAAGCATTATTGAAAGGGTCCATAATTTGTCCTTTATGTATATTTTATATAGTCAAAATCATCATAAGCATAATTGAAAGGGGCCATATTTTGTCCTTTATGTATATTTTATATAGTCAAAATCATCATAAGCATAAGAGAAAGGGGCCATAATTTGTCCTTTATGTATATTTTATATAGTCAAAATCGTCATAAGCATAATTGAAAGGGTCCAAAATTTGTCCTTTATGCGTTCTTTATATAGTCAAAATCGTCATAAGCATAATTGAAAGGGGCCATATTTTGTCCTTTATGTATATTTTATATAGTCAAAATCATCATAAGCATAATTGAAAGGGTCCATAATTTGTCCTTTATGTATATTTTATATAGTCAAAATCATCATAAGCATAATTGAAAGGGGCCATATTTTGTCCTTTATGTATATTTTATATAGTCAAAATCATCATAAGCATAAGAGAAAGGGGCCATAATTTGTCCTTTATGTATATTTTATATAGTCAAAATCATCATAAGCATAATTGAAAGGGGCCATATTTTGTCCTTTATGTATATTTTATATAGTCAAAATCATCATAAGCATAAGAGAAAGGGGCCATAATTTGTCCTTTATGTATATTTTATATAGTCAAAATCATCATAAGCATAATTGAAAGGGTCCAAAATTTGTCCTTTAAGTGTATTTTATATAGTCAAAATCATCATAAGCATAAGAGAAAGGGTCCATAATTTGTCCTTCATGTGTATTTTATATAGTCAAAATCATCATAAGCATAATTGAAAGGGTCCAAAATTTGTCTTTTATGTATATTTTATATAGTCAAACTCATAAGCATAAGAGAAAGGGTCCATAATGTGTGCTTTCAGTGTATTTGATATAGTCAAAATCATCATAGGCATAAGAGAAAGGGTCCATAATGTGTCCTTTATGTATATTTTATATAGTCAAATCATCATAAGCATGATTGAAAGGGTCCATAATTTGTCCTTTTTGTGTATTTTATATAGTCAGACTCATCATAAGCATAAGAGAAAGGGTTCATAATTTGTCCTTTATGTATAAGTGTATTTTATATAGTCAAAAGTATCATAACATTAATTGAAAGGGTCCATAGTTTGTCCTTAAAGTGTATTTTAGTCAAAATTATCATAAACATCGGATCTAACTGTACAGTGTAGACACATGCTGGATATTTTTGTTTGTTATTACAAATTAACCTTTTATTTCAATAAACAGTCCAGATTCATACCAGTACACATTATTTGCAACCAGTCTATACTCGGGGGTGGGGGTGGGGGTATCAGTGGATTTTTAATATGGATCATTTCAATCAGCTATTGTTGTCCAATATGTTTGTCACTTGAATAAATGCAAGATAAGAACATTAAATGAAGGAAACTTTTGAAACTTAAATCTTGCCCTCCATAAGAAATGGTACAAAAAGGCATTAAATGCTTTCTATACAAACTACTATAGTTACTTTAGGACCCACTGTAGTATGCACCCTGTGTACAGCTGTGTTAATAAAAGCACAATATTGCTAAAATTTATTCAGATATTTTGAACCATTCTTCTGCCTTTCCATGCAAATGCTGCTGTATCCATTTCCATTCCAAGTGAACAGATGGCCTAATGTTAATCCTACAGCATCTTCATCTTGGTCACTTGGACATTTGTTGATTACAGTAAACTCTCACACACTTCTATTTTTAGGCAAATGAATCAGTTTGTGTTTTTATGAGTGATCTGTTTTTTATTATTCATCAGTTTGTTCTTTTAAGAATGGGCTGTTCAGTAGGCTTCAAATACTTCCCATAGCAACTATGTAAAATATTGGGTTGTTCCTATATTATTCTCCACAACATCCCAGCATGCATCTGGATAAAGCAAGTCATGATTATGGAAATGTTTTTTGGGATCCAATTTAATGGTCCAGGATTACCAGTAGATAAGTCATTCCCATGTGATGAAAATGAATTTGGTAGTATTTGCATGGTGGTGTGGAGGTTTCATTCCCATGTGATGGAAATGAATGTGGTAGTATTTGCATGGTGATGTGGAGGTTTCATTCCCATGCGATGGAAATGAATATGGTAGTATTTGCATGGTGATGTGGAGGTTTGATTCCCATGCAATGGAAATGAATATGGTAGTATTTGCATGGTGATGTGGAGGTTTGATTCCCATGCGATGGAAATGAATATGGTAGTATTTGCATGGTGATGTGGAGGTTTGATTCCCATGCGATGGAAATGAATATGGTAGTATTTGCATGGTGATGTGGAGGTTTGATTCCCATGCGATGGAAATGAATATGGTAGTATTTGCATGGTGATGTGGAGGTTTGATTCCCATGTGATGGAAATGAATATGGTAATATTTGCATGGTGATGTGGAGGTTTGATTCCCATGCGATGGAAATGAATATGGTAGTATTTGCATGGTGATGTGGAGGTTTGATTCCCATGCAATGGAAATGAATATGGTAGTATTTGCATGGTGATGTGGAGGTTTCATTCCCATGCAATGGAAATGAATATGGTAGTATTTGCATGGTGATGTGGAGGTTTCATTCCCATGCAATGGAAATGAATTTGGTAGTATTTGGATGGTGATGTGGAGGTTTCATTCCCATGCGATGGAAATGAATTTGGTAGTATTTGGATGGTGATGTGGAGGTTTCATTCCCATGCGATGGAAATGAATATGGTAGTATTTGCATGGTGATGTGGAGGTTTGATTCACATGCGATGGAAATGAATATGGTAGTATTTGCATGGTGATGTGGAGGTTTCATTCCCATGCGATGGGAATGAATATGGTAGTATTTGCATGGTGATGTGGAGGTTTGATTCCCATGCGATGGAAATGAATATGGTAGTATTTGTATGGTGATGTGGAGGTTTCATTCCCATGTGATGGAAATGAATATGGTAGTATTTGCATGGTGATGTGGAGGTTTCATTCCCATGCGATGGAAATGAATATGGTAGTATTTGCATGGTGATGTGGAGGTTTCATTCCCATGTGATGGAAATGAATATGGTAGTATTTGCATGGTGATGTGGAGGTTTGATTCCCATGCGATGGAAATGAATATGGTAGTATTTGCATGGTGATGTGGAGGTTTCATTCCCATGCGATGGGAATGAATATGATAGTATTTGCATGGTGATGTGGAGGTTTCATTCCCATGTGATGGAAATGAATATGGTAGTATTTGCATGGTTATGTGGAGGTTTCATTCCCATACGATGGAAATGAATATGGTAGTATTTGCATGGTGATGTGGTGGTTTCATTCCCATGCGATGGAAATGAATATGGTAGTATTTGCATGGTGATGTGGAGGTTTGGTTTTAAAAAATCAGAATATTTGAAAGAATCATTTTCAAGCAGATTTTTTGTAATGTGCTTTTATTTACTGTGATGTGGATACAGGTGTAAGTTACAGTAGGTCCCTACTTGGATGAATAGGTAGATGAATTGACAAATGGGCTTGGATGAATAGGTAGATGGATTGACAAATGGGCTTGGATGAATAGGTAGATGGATTGACAAATGGGCTTGGATGAATAGGTAGATGGATTGACAAATGGGCTTGGATGAATAGGTAGATGGATTGACAAATGGGCTAATTTCAATATAATTCTGTTAGTTTCAGGTAATTCAGAGTAGGACTTGATTACATATAATAAGGAGATGTTGCATTTTGTTATTTACAGGAAGAGCAGTACAGACTGAAAGCTGAGTTAGCTGAACTTGCTATTGCTTTAAATATGGAGGCACAAAAAGGACGTGTTCATAAATATGATACTGAGAGGTAAGGAAATATGTATAAGGAATTTTGCAGTCTGTATTCAGCGAGCCATTTTAAAGCATTCTAAGGCAGATGCATATCTTTCCATGTTAAGAGAGAATTTAAAATAAAATTATAATTTAATCATACCTCATCAGACAATTAATTGAATACCTCTGTCTACCCCATAACATAACATGAAAAACATGATTGTTGTCTCCTACCCTCACCCCCACCCAAAAGAAAAACAGTAAAAAGATAAATCTTTCTTGACACTGTGATATATGCTAGTAACCTGTAGACTGTATTGTCACTAATAGTTATTAATGCTAATGGAAGACTGATTGAGGTGATTGAAAGGTACATGTAGTCAGATGTCAATCAGCCACCAATTATCATTGAGGTGATTAAAAGGTACAGGCAGTCAGATGTCAGTCAGCCACCAATTATCATAGAGGTGATTAAAAGGTACAGGCAGTCAGATGTCAGTCAGCCACGATTGCACAGACTATTTAATTGGTTGATAATAGCTATGGTGATTTTGTGTTAAGAGTCATTGATTCATTCTGGTTGTAATGAAAGATAAATAGTTTTAAAATATTCTCACAAGTCTTGACATTAAACACTAACTTCCAGTGTTTTGTATGTCTATATTGGGCATAATAAATAAAAATACAAGTATTGTAATGTCTTTTTTTTATACCTTAATAATTAGTATATTGTAGTTTTGGATGGGTGTGACTAGCCCTTACTTTGTATGGGTTTGTCTCCATTGTCATTATGGTCCAGAATGATCTTTTGGATCATTGTGTTTTCACCCCTTTTTTAGTCCTGTTACACTATGTAGTGTAATATTAACATTTTTTAGATGCATGATTAGGTTTCATTGTGATTAGCTGCACAAAAAGTCAAAGTTATATGTGATTTCACTGACAAATTGCATGCACGAGTGCAAACTGTAAACCACCTGCCATCATAATTTTGAGTGTTACTAAGGTTTTATTAAGTATCATTCAAACCTGTGAGTGTTTCCCTCGTGAGCATACAACCCAGATTTCTCCTGTCAGTCATGAGCAAGACCATTGAGGCTATGGGTATAAATATCAGTCTTTTGAACGTTATGCATTCTAGCCAGCAGTGTGTACAGGTGTAGTCAAAGACTCAGTACAACCAGATACGACTATACGGGTATGTTTACTATTGAGACTCCAATATAGTGCAGTGAAATAAAGTATTCTATTCTATAAAATATTTAAGGAAGATTTAAAATAAAAGGTACAAAAGCTATATATTTGATAGTGTTTAAAACTGGTGCTTCCACAGAATTACCCTTGCTGTAATGATACGGATAATATTGCTTGTAACTTTGTTACTTTATTGGTTGTATGCTTTTATATTGACTCAAGTTACCAGTGTTTGCAGGTGAAATGGGTGGTAAAGTCCAGCAAAAATCAATTTCAGAAGTTAACAGAGTTTGACTTTGTAAAGCTCATTTGTATTGGGGAGCATTTTATATGTTTTTGACATACTGCAAACACCATATTGACATTAGTTATTTTACAACATCAACTGACAGAGCAACACTACCTTGCATCAGGGCAGATGCAGTGATTTTACAACATCAACTGACAGAGCAACACTACCTTGCATCAGGACAGATGCAGAAAAATCATTTTCAGTGTTTACAAAAATTTAACAAGATCTTTGGGGAAGGGACACATGAGAATACTTTGTCTCCATACTAACTATATGACTGTTGAATTCATATTCTATCAAACTGGCTCAATTAGGAGATAACAGTTTTGTATATCATACCTGTCAACTCAACTCTCTCACTGGGAGAAGAAAAACCCTCTCAAATTTGGGGTTGTTCCACATGATAATATCACCTGACTTTTGCAGAGAACTGTTACATTATGTCTGTCAATTTATTACATTATGTCTGTCAATTTATTACGTTATGTCAGTCAATTTATTACTATATGTCTGTCAATTTATTATACAATCCACAGAAGCCATATTCTTTGTAACACTCGTGAATATTGTTATGAGGAAATAATTATTATCACACTACAAAGAACTTTTTTCTTCAGCAAATAGAAGGTTAATTTTAAGCATTATTCATGTCAATTTATGATTTGTTTAAAAATAATAAATTAATAAATGAAATAAATCATAAATTAATAAATTAAATTATTAATAAATTAAATTAATAAATTATTAATAAATTAATAAATCATAAATCAATAAATTAAATAAATCATAAATTAATAAATTTATGATTTGTTTAAACCCTAAAGCATTTTTGAAATCAAATGATAAACCACAGCAAAAAATAAATCACAATAATAGTTTCAATCCCAAGGCTGATGAAGGTGAATGCTGTAGTATCTCGATTCGCACCAAAGAAACTTAAACAAGTGAACACCTGGCATTACTGTACCATATATACAACGGTTAATTACCATCATTAAATTAAACGAAGGAATGAAGAAACATGCCATACAGGTTATGTGCCATCCAAGAACTAATTCAGAATAATATTTTACTTAGTAAACAATGTTAAATGCCTATTGAGTTGAGAATAAGGAAATAAAATGGGATATAAAACATGGGAAAAATAGTTGCCACGTGTACGGTAGCTTGAAACTATGTATATACAACAAAATCATTTATTTGCCAATCAGTTGTTGGTGCTTACATAACACACTGTAGATAATGATTTCTTTGAAGTAAATCGGAGGGACCATCATTTTGACAAGATAAATGCAATGATAAGGATTAACTGTTAATTAGTCACACTGACTTTCTTGCTTGTTTACTTAAGACTGACTTTTAGCTATTGTGTAGTTTGCCTACAGCTGACCAGAATATGAAATGGGGGGCATGTCCAGGGGAAAAATAAGGCACGTGAAATGGAGGAACGACACATCCTTTGAGAATTTAATACATATTGCACCCAGAAGATTGGTCAATATTTTGATTGAAAAAAGGCTTAAAAATGCAGCAAAAAAAACTCCCAATTTTAGGTCCCAATCTCCCTATTTTTCTATTCAGTCTCCCTACTTGGCTTTTGAAAAGTTGACAGATTTGGTATATGAGTTTGTTAATGGTGGTTTTATGGTTGAATTTGAGTTTTGCCAGTGACATGTCAGCTGAGCCTGCAAAACAAATATTTGCATCAATAGAACCACCATTAGCATCAATACAACCATCGTTAGCATCCTAAAATCCTCAATTCAAGACTTATCCACAATATAATAGATGTATAGAATATTTGCTGAAAGCAGCTAATTTTCAGTACTTCATTACAAAAAGTGTCATGACATCACAATGTATTTCAGACAGTATACAATGAATCTGACTGCTGTAAATTTTGATGTTCAACAATTCAGTAAGCTTGTTATGATCACAGATGTGTTAGAATAACTGTTAAGTGTTTATATCATTCTGTTATATAAAATGTATACCAATGTTAAATACAGTTTTGTTTCTTAACTTTAGAGGGCAAGGTAGGGAATTTCTGGCATAAAATAAGACTTAAGAAATAAATAAATGCTTTTTACCTATTTCAGAGACAGAAGGAAAGAAATAGTTACAAGAATAAATGAGGATCTTACAACAGATCAAAGTGTTGAAAGTAAATTGGCGTAAGTATGGAGTCGAAAGATCATCACAAAACTATTTACATTGCGATAAAATAATTTATGATACCACCATCTTTATGCAATTCATGATAAAGTCAGCTTTTTACTGATTCTGATTTGAAACCTTGTATTAGATGTATTATATCCCCATCTGTTGACAACTCCTATGCTGCTTTTGCCAAGGCTGATTTGAAATCTTGTATTAGGTGTATTATATCCCCATCTGTTGACAACTCCTATGCTGCTTTTGCCAAGGCTGATTTGAAATCTTGTGTTAGATGTATTATATCCCCATCTGTTGACAACTCCTATGCTGCTTTTGCCAAGGCTGATTTGAAATCTTGTATTAGATGTATTATATCCCCATCTATTGACAACTCCTATGCTGCTTTTGCCAAGGCTGATTTGAAATCTTGTATTAGATGTATTATATCCCCATCTATTGACAACTCCTATGCTGCTTTTGCCAAGGCTGATTTGAAATCTTGTATTAGATGTATTATATCCCCATCTATTGACAACTCCTATGGTGCTTTTGCCAAGGCTGATTTGAAATCTTGTATTAGATGTATTATATCCCCATCTATTGACAACTCCTATGCTGCTTTTGCCAAGGCTGTCAGATGCACATCTTATACAAATTTTGATTCCTCTCACATTTTCATTAAAGGCTGGTGCATTTTTATATGAATAGGCTCCATAGGATATATTTCAACCTATAGGATTGTGATAAATAACTTTTAATGAATAAAGATGAAGTTTAAACTTCATTATTGGTACAGCAGCATTGATTATGTGTTAATAAAATTGCACATTATATGCATTAGAACTGTGTGTAACAATGAGATATTAACCACTAAATGTCAAAGACTGCATTTGTTCTATTGTAAATCGCCACCAGGTGCAGTTGGTAAAATGCTTGGAATCAAAAGGTAATCAGGAAAAATATCTCATTGCAAAATCTTCAGATAGTACATATTTTTGAGAGAGAGACTGGTGGTGTAACTTAAAATGTTTGAATGTTTTTACATGAACAGTGGACAGAATTTTGGCATATGTCTATGTTGCTTTTCATGTACTGTGGCTGTCATTTCTTTACATATTAATCAAATGTTCACTAACTTGAGCAGTTATTAAAAATACGGAAAAAGAATTTTGCCAGATTCGGCGGTACCAGTTTTTTTTAATGCAATGAATGAATCACAAAATACATAAAAACTAAAACAAATGCTATCAGCTGTTGTTTTTATCAATTTTTTTCCTCTGAAGTCCAGGAATTGCAAATGACCAAGTGGAACTAGCAGTTTTTCCTTCCAATACATTCCACAATTACATTATCTTAGAAATATTAGCCTGCTATCTCACAAATACTTCCCTACTAAAAGATGAAAATCATCTTTTCTGTATCAGTAGTGTTATGTATATTTAAATTGCATTGTTTGTTAGTTAGTTAAGGGGGGGGGGGGGTATTTCATCACATGCTATTGTAATGTAACAATGTATGTTGGACTTGACCTTGTCCAAAATCAAGTTCATTTTCTACTTGACCTGAATCATTGATTTTTTTAATTCTGTAAACAACTAATACATAGCTAAAACATTCTCTATTTGCACGAGTTTACTATTATGATCATTATTAATAGAAGTACATGTTTATTTGGGTCTGCATCTAGGTTATTGGAATTATGCTATCAACATACCTTACCTGACATGTTCCATATTTCATATAATAATTTTAACAACAGACCTTCTAAGGGCTGTTCCAGCAAAACATATACCCCCGGGGGGGGGGGGGGGAGGCACTTTCAAATTCAACCAACCAATAACAGAAGCAATTAAAAAAAATTATGATCCACTGTCAGATATGTTTTAATTTTAAAAAAACACTACCCCCTACAGAAGCATATCTTTTTCACATAATTTCTAGCTACGGGTTAGTGGGCGGTAGAAGCAATTTTAATATTGGGATGGGGACAGCAGCGATTTAAATGACAGCTGGCTGGAGGTACTCTACTGAATACTTACAGATCATATAATCTACTGCATAGTTTTATTTGTATTCATTCATTATAATTAATCTTTTGTCCTTTTTTTCTTTTGTATGTCAGCCATGAATGTGTCTGATACTGTGAAATCACAAATTTCCTTGGTGGCTTATTATCTGTAGATGTAATTGATCAGTCCCTTAATACCTACTAACTTAACATCCGTGAATACAGATTTTATAATATGAATTTCAATTCTAAAACAGAAATCATGAATTGGTATCCTTATTAAACTGTGTATTTACTAAAATGATCACTATGTTTTGATATTTTTTTTCTTTTGTTCTCAGGGATGCTGCTTTTTATTTGAATAATAGTTAAATCTTGTATTGCTTTAAATGTATAGTCAGATTCCTTGTTATTGTTTTTTCAATAAATGTTTGGTAAACTTATAATACATGATTTTACAAAAAAACATTAATGCCAGTGGAAATGATGTCACATTATTTCTGCTTACTTTAACACTATATCATTTCTTGTAAGAACATTTATTTCAGTTACCATTGTCTTATTTTTATGCCTTGTTGCAAGACTAAAATAAAGTTTTTAAAAAAAGAAATATAGCAAGTCAGACATTTTATATCATAAATTAGATTTGAAAAAATGGATGAAAGTCAAGGAATCATTTTTTCCCAGAGTACTTGTAAAATCAACGTTATTGGAGTTAAGTGTATTGTCAACAGCATCATCATCATCCCTGATGGCCTAGCAGTAACATTGTGCACTTTCAATCCAGTTGTCACAGGTTCCATTTCCAGTCTTTTATATGAGACTTATACCTATGGTCTGAGGGGCTTTCATGGCAGATTGGTATAAGATGCTTGTCTTGTGATACAGATCTGAGGGACTTTCATGGTAAAGTGGTACAAGATCCTTGTCATGTGATTACTTCCAATGGGTACATGAGAATGTTGCCAGTTACTTGTGGAAGGTCAGTGGTTCTACGTAAGTGGTGTTTGGTGTCTCAAAAGTACTTGGATTTTCTTTAGCAGTAAAACTGGCTGCCATATATAGATTCTCTTGATCTGAAAATGGTGTAATGGTCATAATGATCTACCAAAACCTGAGGTCTCATGTCTAAATGACTTTGGCTGTTGGAGATAAACATCAAATCAACAGAGGCTCCATTTGCCCAAGTGTACTAAGGTGCTTGCTTTTACAGATCACTTGCACATCTCACAGAGTGAGCTTTTGTTTCACAGATCAACCAATTTGGGTTGGTGGTCTTTTAGGGTTCTTCTTCCACCTAATATAATGGCTGCCATGTATAGCCTATCATGTACTGAAATATGGCATTAAACCCTTCCACCAAAAAAAACCCTTCCACCAAAAAAAACCCTTCCACCAAACTAACTTAACCAACTAATCAACATTCACAACAGCAGCAAAGGTCCATCATTTTTGCCACAGCTGTATGAGTTTATCAATTTTGACTCTAGTAATTTTTGTAGACCATTGAATATTGTCAATTATGCCTTTCTGACAGTTACCTAAAAGTCATGGTACTAATGGATTTTTCATGGTGAGCATATGAGATGGAGAAGTCTTGATCAATCCTGCATCACATGCTGCCAAAAAGTTTACATTTAAGCTCACTTAAAGTTTCTCTAACAGTGTCATTTGTTCCAACCAGCACTGTACTATTTTATTCAAGCTATATTCACTGATATCAGGGGATGTGCATGTGTAATAAATATTTTGAATAGACTAAGTATGAGAATGCATCAGTGTTTTTCAGTGATGCATCTGAATTAAGCAACAACCAGAATCAGCAAACCAAGAAATGAAATTATTCACATCTCTTAAGCAGAAGTACAGTGTATAATCATAATCTGCCAAAAGATTTTCAATCTTTAAATCTGCCAAAATTTTTTCCATCCATACTTATTCAGTGGACATAATCACCAGAATGGACAGGAACAGACCAGAACAGATATAACCAGACAGATAAAATTGATTTGATACATCTTTTAAGTAGCTAAATCATGATGGTTTAGTTAATTGTGCAACCTTTATTGTCTTCCCATTGATGTAATTTCTTACTGAAGCTGAGAAAATAATGTTGCACACATAAAAAAGAGGCACACTTCTACTCATTATTGTTGCTATATACTTCTCCATTCCATCCTGTTCTTCTGATCTTATCCTCCCACATACTGTTTGTCTTATGCATCTAAATTTGTCACTTACTTTTCTTACCACAATGCTAATTGTTTGTGAATATGCATATCAGTGTGAAATGCAATGGGGAGACTAAATCCAAGATATAAAACCTCTACATTTCTGGATGTATTCTGCTTGGATTCCATTTTTACGCACAAAACTCAAGAGTTCAGACTCGCTGTACTAACTTCCCAATTGTGCAAACACCGTGATATTAAAATTCAATAACTTAAAATTTTGAGTGCTCCTGATCAAATTTTTATCAGTATATTCACATCTGTCATGACAGCTTTTGTGAAAAGAAAACCATAACACCTGCGCCATTTTCTGGATCTACACAAGTTTGAAATGTGTGCTTTTAATACTACACCAAAGAGTTGGGTGCTGATTTCAGTAACGAGTCTTCCACACTCAGGTCTGTAAAGTGATGGAAATTATGTTAATAAAACAACGTCCCTGACTTTTTTCAGTTACAGGTAGGACAAGCTCTCAAAAGATTCATTTTACTAAAATCTTACTTTCATTATCAACCAATCTGGGACAGTCAAACCGGTATATACTCTGTTTTATCTTCACTGATTTATATTCACTGATTTATTGTATGGTTCTCATTCTTTCATATCTATAGTAATGCGAGTCCTTCAACAACTCTCAATGGTTGTATGTCTTTTTCGACAATACTGACTGGACACACTGTAAGATAATGTTCAAGTAACAGAAATACCATTGAGGTGGCGCTATACAGTTTCGCATTTTGCATAGGGTTAGGATTTTAAAGAAAAAGAATTTCCCCCGCTTTCCTCACTGGTTATACTGGCTATTTAAAAAAGACCTTGTATATCTTAGGTATAATTAAAAGAACCTTTAATTCCCTTTATTTTGATGTATGATTGATGGGTGTACTGTGGGTTATAGAGTATACAACTTGGCCTTACTTCAAATGTGAACCTTTCAAAAAGTGCTAGCTCTACTTGGTCATTTTCACTTCCTGAACTTCAGAGGTAAATTGTATAAAAAAAAGAGCCAATAACTTTTTTTACATTTTACATATTTGGTAATTCATTCATTGCACATCCAGAAGCTGGTATTGTCTAGTCTGGCAAAATTCATTTTCCTTATTTTAATAGCTGCTATGTATAGTGTACTTTAGACTAATTCAGGCTGATTTTTTAACACAAGGGAGAAGTCATTTTAGTTAACAGTGTGCTTAAATCATGTAAAATTTCCAAAAGTACAATATCCAAAGAAATATCATCCACATTACATTACTGTAGCATACAGGTATGCCAACATTCTCTCCATTGTGCATGTTTTAAATGCAAACTACTTCACCTTACATACGTCAGTCTCTCTAAAGTACATACTAATTTGTGAGCGCCCCCTGAATAACCAGAGACCAATAAAATCAAATAAAATTGTCAAGTTATCTCCCCTGCAGGGATTCTGCCAGGATTTCAGGATTTAATCTAAGTTTTGTGTGTATGCCATCTCTGATGAGGAGGTGGTGGCGGGACGAGTAACCATTGTTCAATATCTCCCTAACACTTAAATATCTGTCACTCTTTCTTACTGTTCCACTCTGTTAAGGCTCTACTGAAATCAAAATACTCAAAGAGATGTCACCTCTAGTTGTATAGTGATTATTAATTGATGTCATTGGGCATGGTCACGTGGGTGTGGTGGGGTCTTAGGCTTACTCCACATTTGACATAATTACGATGTCAATAGAATTAAAACTTTTATAACAGTTCAGTTGGACTCAGGATTATAAACTTGATTTATTGTCAATGAACAGATTCTAATATTGATGTGATTATTTTGGAGCCATGTTCCTCCATCACATTCAAGACTTGAATATATCAAAGGTGAAATTAGTACAGTTGCATCCTAAATTGCTATCATGGCTACTTTAAATGTTATTTAATGTGAGACTTTAGTGCCAGAACTCATAGCTTCAGTGATTTTGGGGTAAACAAAATGAATTTCTTCTCAAAGACAAACAACTCAGTTTGGTGCAGATTACATTTTTCTTATTGATACTGTGAGAATTCTTGATGTGTAAAAATTGCACAAGAAATGAACAACATCTGATCAGGAAATTAATACCACTGGGAATAGGAAATTAATATTACTGGGAAAATACTGATAGGAATATGCAGAAATAATGATATTATTTAAATGGAATATGTGGTGATAATACAAGTGCTGGTTCTTGAAGGAAAAAAGCAAATTTTAAAGTAAATTGAATTTTCTTTAAGAATGTTTACCAACCACATTACTTAAAATCCCTACCAACTACCCTGCCATGCAAACATCCTCGTTAGTATATTGCTGAGCTAAAAAATTTCTACACCTGATGGTGGCAAGGGCATGTAATTGGCAAGCAATATTGCCCTTTGTCTACTGAGATGGACAGGAAAGATGATTTTCATCTTTAGTACGGCTGGATTCACGTGGTAGCAGGCTTACTCATTTCTTCTTCAAATACATTACCTGGCCATAATACCTTATGAGAACTACCACTTCAAATATCCAGCCCTTCCAGTCTAATACCTTTTAGCTAAAAAGCTGAAAGTTGTTTGTCCACCTAGGCGGCAGTTAGAGTATTTCATCCCAACCCAGAGATGTTGAACCTGAATGTCTATTAAATAAGCCATCAGTGACTGACAGTTCTCACAAGCAGTAGTGGAGAAAACGCTCAGAGTGATGGACCTCCACTTTAAAGGTGTATGAAGGCAAATTAAAAATCTTCACAAAGTGCTGTGCCCAAAAACACATTATACCACTGCAGGCATAAATATCTCAAATATCTAACTACAGTTTGATGATAAATAGTTACCACCAATCACAATTAAAGGCTACTGTTTCACGATCACTGACACTCAGTATCATCATGGAAGAGAAGATATCGGTTAAACAAAGACCTATTCACTCTTCTGCTCAGTTATTAGTACAAACATCCAAAGATGTTGTCTCTTTGCTCATGTGAATTCCAGCATGGATACTAACTTTGCTAAACAAGTCACCATTTGAATCGCTCTTCAGAGTCTAATTTGTTCACCTCTCATGTATGATCTGCTTCCTCAATGCATTAGCGAACAGTAGGCAGAATTGGCAAAATATGTGCTCTATCAGTGGACCCAAACTACATGCAGTTCGTAGATGGGTCAGCTTTAGTCATGATGGCCGCAGCTTTCATTGCCAAGAACAGACTACCATTCATAAGCAAACAGACTTTGTTAATGAAATTCCTGTCATCTCAAGATTGTCTGCAGGACCCAGTATGAGCCCTGAAGCAGGACTGAACTGTTCCATTGAGGGAGATCATGTGTCTTCTTACCCCTAACATGTGTAAAGGATGATATATGATCACAGACACATTCTTCCTGGAAAAACAGTTTTATTTATTCTGTATATCGGAAAATAACCCCAGACCAAATGAATTTACATCACATCTTTGCTCGCGTAGTAGGGCAATTACCACAACATTGCATTTGAGCAAGACTGTTTTCTGTTATTATCTGTGCCATGATTGGAGATCACAATAAGCTTATTTAGCTTTTATATCAAAGATTGTTCATTCTAAAAGTCTCACCTTGATGTGGTGGGACCTAGTGCTGTGGTACCGTGCGTTACCTTACGAGGTCATTTAACAGCTTTTTAAGGACATGACTTCACAGCTTCCACAGGATTTGAAGGAGGGAAATTGTTTCATGTTTGCTGCCACTCTCCAGCATATGGAGTGTGTTCTCCAGTCTGAGTATCTAGAGACTGTCTCACATACCTTAGGGTACCAGAGATGGCCTCTCTGGGATAATGGGATGTATCTCCATCCACCTATTAGCTATGCTCCTAAGGTATTATGATTGAGTAACATTGGAAGAAGAAACTAGTTTTTTCTATGTATGTTTCTTCAGTAATGCTTGCCTGATCATAATACACACACCCTCCAAGCCTCCCAGCACTTACTTTCATATAGGAAGCTCCTTCCACTCCAGTAGTAATTGAAGTATTCACAGTATTTCGTACCAATCCGTGTATCAAGGGTTGATCACTCTATCTAACTGCCACATAGGTCAGCACATAACTTTTAGCTGTTTTAGCTAAATAGTTTTATCCTGGGAGGGATGTATTTTGCAAGGATGTATTAGACCTTCTAAGGTATTTTGATTAGGTAAGTGTTATTGAAGAAAGATTTGTACTACAAAAAAATCATTTCTAAGCGGCATACATTAAATAGAGATTTGTGCATTGCACATTTGGGAGAAAACATTAATACATAAATAATTTAATAAAAGCCTGCACCTCAGATTAAGATGGCAATTTTAGCATGTTAGAGTTTCAATTAATGTTATTATTTGGTTATTGAAGCAAAATATAATTTTGAATGCCCAATACTGCCATTTGATTAATTTATAAGTTTTAGATGTTGCCCATTTGGCCTCAGTGGCTTCAGAATTAGTATTTATTAAGAAAGAATACTCTTCTAGGTGTCATTTTCCTGCCATGCAGTGTTTCGTCTGAGTAGTTCATTGGCCAGAACCAACTAATCCAAAACTATATATATCTACTTGTTTTAATGCTACTGTTTCCCTAGATTTCCATCTTGCCTGCTGATGTTTTACATAATGACCCAGTGAGTTATAAAAGCAGGATTTTTATATCAGCCAATACTTTGATGGGAAAAATCACTTTTATAATCTAGCTTGTTTTATTGTCCCCCTCCTTAATGTAAAAACCAAATAAAATAGTAACATTTCTATCAGTCCATCCATGAATTTTTATCAGCTGTATAACTTTAAAGTCACTGAGTAGTGTTACACTTGTGCATCATCGTTCAGAGGTGTGTTGCAAAGCACCTTGGAGATGCTAGCCTCAAGGTCAAGGTCACATGTCATTATTGAGCTGTTCCTTCACACTTTCCATTCTAATCTGTGACTTTTGAGCTGTTAGGGGTTAATAAATAAACCTCATGCTCATTTAAGGTGTGTCATATACTGCAATGGGGATCCTGTTTGCATGGTCAACCCCATGGATCAGTATTTTTAAATTTTTCAGCACACTTTTCCTCTATGCTATAACTTCACAGCCCTTTCAGATTTGGGTATAACTACATTATCGATAGAAATTGTCTCTTGAACCACATAGGTGTCTTATCTTCAAGGTGAAGGTCATACTTTCCCCTCTAACTTTTATGACTTTTTATATTAAGAGATGAAACATGGTATGTGTATAAATCAGCAGCAGCAGATGTGTTGCATACATGGAAGGGGGGGCTCCTATTTTCAGGGTTAGGTCAGAATTTTTTCTTTATATATTTCTTTCAATTTTAGAACTTTACAATCATTTCGTATTAAGGGATGAAGCTTGGAATAGTTCATGTGTACTGCAATTTGGTTCCATCATCATGGTCATGGTCACAGGCCAGTATTGTTTTTATTTCAGATATATTTTCCCTTACATTCTTCAAATTATGAGCAGTTTAAAATAAATGAATTTAAATTGGAACATTCGTATATTGTTAGCAGAACATTTGCTGCATTCCATATTTGGGGTCATGTCTTCAAGGTCACAGATATACATTTTATGGTTGCTTTTGATTCTGATTTTTATCTTAAAAGTTATGAGGTTAAAGGATGAACCATGTTACATTTATATTTCTCTATTGGCATCTCATGTATCACAATTAAGGTTTCATCTTCAAGGTCAAGGTCATTGATTAGTGTCTTTACCCTGTTGGCACTTGTACTTTAAAGTCCTTTGAGATGGAGAGACATGAAACTTTTTCACATTTGCTGCAGAACTCTACAGCTCTATCACAAGTATTATAATGCAATTCCATCACAGTTTACTTTTAGTTGTTGTTGTTGATGTTGTTGTTGTTGTTGTTGTGGGGTTTAACGCCATTTTTCAGCACGATAGGGCTATACATGGCGGCCAGTATTAATGGTGGAGGAAGAACCCGGAAAACCCCGGAAAGAACCACCGACCCACAAGAAGCTACTGGCAAGCTTTCTCACATGCCCACATTGGCTGAATCTTAGACTCGAACCGCCGCAGACATAGGTGAGATGGCAGTGATCCGTAACGAAGAGCGCTTTAGACCACTCGGCCACTTGGGGCCCCCAGTTTACTTTTAGTAGTTGCAATCTGATTTAATCATTATATACCTTTGGTAATTACAATCTAATTTTATAATGTGTACTTTTGTCATTACAATTCAGTTTCATTTTTGTATAATCTATGTAAATTATAATCCAATTTCATCATTGTATACTTCTGGTAATTACAATCTGATTTCATCATTGTATATGTTTGGTAATTACAGTCTGGTTTCATCATTGTATACATTTGGTAATTACAATCTGAGTTCATCATTGTATATTTTTGGTAATTACAATCTGATTTCATCATTGTATACTTCTGGTAATTACAATCTGATTTCATCATTGTATATGTTTGGTAATTACAATCTGATTTCATCATTGTATAATTTTGGTGATCTTTACCACAGTAGGTGGTGGGCAAGAAAATAACTGGATTTGCTTCCTTGGATTGTAGTCCTGATACTGATGTCCATTTAATAAACTTAAATTTAGATTATGTAATGTAATTGCCTAACCTTCTCACAGCAACAAATCAACAGTAATCTTCTATTAACATCTCTCTGTCCATAGCTAAGTCAGGAAAGTATTATGGAAAGTGTGAAGCCATTTACACCTGCTATATCAGTTGTTACAGTTTATATCACCTCTGTGGCCTCACCATCCCTAGTAACAACTAGACCTGTTCACCTAGACCTAGTCACCATTGAATTAAGCTTAGTTGGTGACACCATTATTGATTGCCAAACAAAGAAACAATCTGTAAAGAGACCTAGTGACCTATTAATGTTTTTTAACTAAGGTGTTTGAGAGTTTAAGCAATGAACAAATGATTTTGATATCCCATAACTGATATCTGGTTGGTCACAGAGTGAATCAAAATCCTTAATCTGTCTGACATGTCCAGGATCTTGTATGTATATAGCACCCCTATATAGCACCCCTCAAACAAGGTTCTGATTATTTTTTATGCTGAATAAACCACATCAAAAGAATTTTAAATTACAAATCTCCCAAAAGGGTCACAGTGAACTATACTTCTGACATGACATCTGTCACATGTGATGATGTAACAGTCAATGTATCTGTCAGTTTCAGAAGATAGCCATCATTTATCATATTATTATCAGTATGTGCTCTTAAAATAAGTGGCAGAAAAGAGTAAAAAGCAACAGGCTTTGTAAAATTCAACAAATAATTTATTTCCTATGAATACAAAGTGAAAATGAAAATAAAAAAGAACTTATGGTATTGTGAATCAAATCCCAAAATACTCATAGAATTACAGACAGAGTGTCCTAATAATAAAAGTTCTGAATCAACTTTAGTGGAAATCCAAGTTAAGTCCAATACTAAAAGTGTTGACATGCCTGTGATGGCATGTATCATGGCGTTGTACCAACAGTCTTTTGTTGAAACACTTCAATTCTAGGTATGAATTCACTATAAATCCCAGTGAATTTCTGTGACCAAGAATAACATTTTTATGAGCACTCTGTATTTCCAGAGAAAAATCATAATTTGAGGAAATAAACTCCATGCCAAATGAATTACTGGACACAACGATATTACAAATTGATTCTGCTAGATCTTAAAGCATGAATGACTAAGTTTCAAATAAACAAGATATATATTTTAAACCAAGACGTAAAAAGAGACCCAGATAAACAAAATTTATATTTTAAACCAAGACGTAAAAAGAGACCTAGATAAACAAGATTTATATTTTAAACCAAGACATAAAAAGAGACCCAGATAAAGGTCAGAAGTACATTGTTTTAGAAACATATTTGTTATAATTAAAAAGTCCCTTACCAAAATCACAATAAAACATATGACAGTCATCGTAAAAAATACAATGTCCTTGACTCAGCTTAAAAGAAAAATTGTCACTCTGAGGAAATAAAAGTTTTCCACCAAAACAGTCACTGATTTTGGACAAGGTCAGTCACTAAATACATGTTTCATTACCCACAGCATATAATGAAATATAAAAAAAATTTAAAACACTATCAAACAAAGCAAATTAAAGATAGATAACAATATCATTGATTTTATAAACTGTTTTTGTTTTCATTTTCTTCTCCACTTTTGGCTAATTTTTGGCAGTTTAATGCGAAGAAAAGCATGGTGGCATGATTGTGTCTTACAGTTACGATATTACAGTTGTAGCTGACAACATTTTTGCTGGTTAATACATGAAATCAATTGTTTCATTTAATATTTGGGATTTAACATGGTCTAATGAAAAAGGCATATTATATAAGTTACATCAGTCTTTTATTACACAAGTTTTCATCCAACAGAAACAAAAAGTTTTACATATATGAATTATGCATATAAATGGTGAATGAGAGGGTTGGATGCATATCACTGTCTGTAATGGTTTACAATATACATACACATGTTTATGTCAGCTACAAAGAGTATTGCCATCATTTCTCATATTTGCCTTTTTCTTTTAGGAAAAGTGAAGGTGATACTAAGGCGGCAGAGATGAATAAAAGAAAACTCAGTGCAGATATGTTACTAACCAGGTCTCATTTATCTATAAAGCAGAGAGATGGTAAGATTTTTGCCAGAAACTGAACATGCTTTCATTGTTGATAGGTTTTGTAACGCTTGTCATTTTGACTTTTACAGTATTTTTGTATGTTTGTGACATTCATTTTAACAGTGAACCTCATGCTTCCTTGCTTACTCTTTTCTCATTTATGAGTTCTATCTGTAATTTGCAGCAGACAATATAGACCCTGATCTGCCAGCAGCAGATCAATATAGACCCTGATCTGCCAGCAGCAGACAATTTAGACCCTGATCTGCCAGCAGATCAGTTTAAACCCTGATCTGCCAGCAGTGGATCAATATAGACCCTGATCTGCCAGCAGCAGACAATTTAGACCCTGATCTGCCAGCAGATCAATTTAGACCCTGATCTGCCAGCAGCAGATCAATTTAGACCCTGATCTGCCAGCAGCAGATCAATATAGACCCTGATCTGCAGCAGCAGACAATTTAGACCCTGATCTGCCAGCAGCAGATCAATATAGACCCTGATCTGCCAGCAGATCTTAGTCTTTGCTGTTGGCAGTTTAGCAGGTATCATTCATTTGTAGATGTACCCAATTTTACCAGTTTAGCACTGCATTTTTTTCTGGTGGTACGTACCATGGTACTTTTTCATTGTACCAGTACTGAGGTAGTTTACATCAGTAGGGAATATATGAGATTCCTGAATACTCCTGTTTTGAATTTAATGATATTAACAGCATGTTTTCATTTTCATGAAAAGAGGTTAGTGTTAGGACTGGTCAGCCTGGTGTCAGGATAATGTGACTGGGTGGAACATCATGCTACATGTCTGCGGCATGATGCCCCAGTGCTAGACATCACTATAAACTGTCACACTGCAGACGTCGTAGCAATATGACTGAAAAATTGTAATAGCTACGTTAAAAATCCAAATGACACACACACTCATTTTCATGAAAGATAGTTCAGAAAGTATTATTATGTTTATAAAAAGCATTTTTATGTGTCACAATGAGTTCTGAATATTACAAATATAATTATATTTATGATCCTTTAATCGTATGTTTGACATTTCCACCTGCCAACATGGTGGCAAAATGGGAAGTTTTGAAAAATGTTGAGGCCAAATCCGACTTTTGGAAACATTTTGCATTTAGAAAAATTAATTTGTTTAGTTACTTATTAACATATATTAATGTGTTAAGAACACATAATCCTTTGTAAGACTGCAAACTATCCAATGATTTGAAAAAGAGTAGTTGCTTTCTGAAATCCACTAAATATGTTTTCTTGTTTGCTGAGGAAGTGCCTATTGGTTGTCATCCCACTCAAGGTTTATCTGCCTATTATATCAACAATATAGCTAGTAGAATGCATGATTGTCAACACTTCCTATTTTTATAAGCACCATGTCTTTCAAAGGGTGTCAGCTATACTGTAAACTTAATCACCCTACTTTAGTTACAGTTTTCAGATTACAACTAATGCAACAATTAACATGCACATAGCAAATTCATCTACAATAAGGTGCTGACCATTTCTTGGGAGGGTGGCTGCAATTTTCTTTTGAGCTGAGATATTTTATTTTTTATTTTCATATTTTTCAGATATTATAATGGATATAGTTTGGTGTTATTTTGCTATAAATCAACTAGATATTTTTTTTAGCACATGACAGATGGAATTGACAAAAATTTCAGGCCCCTGCCCCAGAGCAATAAAATTGTTGGTCCCTAACATAATTGCATTTTGCTGTGGTATTTGTCATGGTATGTTCAGAAATACTGCGGTATAACACAGTACAAACTTTTTGTGGTACCTAGCTCTATTCATTTGTAAATGTTGTACATTAAGTTTGCTGATAGTTTTTCTAGTCATGACATTGAACATTTTGCAATAGGCATATTAACCTATATGCAGTTCTGTGTATATCTTAGGGGAAGAATATTATTGTCACTTAAAAATAAAAAAAAACTGCTGCAGAAGCTTAAAATCAGCAAAGGTTTCTGACTAAAAATGATTAAGTAGAAATTTTTTAAACATTTTCCCTTCTTTTTCATTCATGCATTTTTGGTTTGCTTTAGTTGGTAGATAACAGTTTTGTATGAGAGAGTTGTGTTTAAATAGACTGCAACCAAAATTCCAAAATGTCTTAATGGCTATAGGACAACTGAAGTAATGTCGTTTAATCAAACCAATTCAAAACTCATCCTTTCTTCACATGGCATGCATCAGGTTTATATGCATATGCAAGCCTTTGACAATGTATACGCTAAACCTCATTCAACCTATAATTGTTTTGTCAGGCATTCATCATTTACATCCTAATATGACAGGATTCAGTTTATAAGACATGTCTTTATTTAATATATCTGATAATTTAGGTGCAACTTTGATAGGATCATTGCAGTATTGTCTAGTACTGCTACATATTGTTATGACTGTCGTAAACTAAATTACAGAAAAGAGTGAAAACCAAAACATTTTGTAACATTCAACAAATAATTTATTTCCCTAGAATACAGAAGTGAAAATTTAACAAGAACTTACTGTAGTGTTAATTAAATCCCAAATAGTCATAAAAGTTCTATCATAAGTAGAAATATAGAATTCCAAATGAATTCCAGTAGTGATTCTGAATGAATTCCATGTTTGAACATGCTGATATACCAGTAGTCTCAAAGGTGCTAATGTGCCAACAGTCTTGATGGATCACAATGATAGAATCCAAAGTGTCTTTGATTGAATTCACAATAATCCCAGAATAATGATGCAGTTCAAGAAGTATTAAAAAGTACTTTGTAATTCCAGTAAATAATTAAAATAAATAAATCCTCTCAAATTAAACACTAAAAACATCAGTAAGACTGATTTTACTTAGATGTTAAGAGATGAATGAGCAGTTCTTAAGTAAACAACATTAATATTAAAAAAATATGACACAATAACAGAACAAGGGTGAAGGTCAGCTTCCTATCTAAAACATTCTAAGTTGTCAATAGGATCAGAAATTTCCAAGTTAAAACCTAATGTCCTGAACTAGGATAAAAAAGTAAATGTGATTACCTCCATTAATAATGTTCTGAATATTAAATCTATATTCATACAAAAATATTACCGGTAACTGTGTATTATGTTGTTTACAAAATGAATGTCTCTGGTCAGGTAGGCCATTAAATGACCACTGAGGTCAACCACAACACAGATATACATAACTTATAATCACTGACAAAAGTCAACAAACAAGAAAAATTGAATAAAAATAATGTATATGAAAGATGTAAAAAACAATTATGTAACAAGACGTGTTGTGGAGGACATGCTCATCATCTTACAGGAGATTATTGCTTGCACATTCATTTATACAGTTGCCAATTTGTAAAGATCTACAGGGAGTAAACAAACTTAAGCTGATCACACATGTAAGCTTTGCAAACGTAGTTCTTAATGATCCTTGCACTGTTGCAGATTGACTTCGATACATAATTACAGCATTGGATGATAGCAAATTTAAAACCACCTTTACCATCTTTAAATCCTCAAACAAAATTTCATCCAGAGTTCTCATAAATTATTCCTCGGTACCATGTCGCACTAAACATAATGATGTCACAATGTTTTATAAATTTCTGATATAAATTTTACTGTTGAACCATTAAGAAAGCATGTTGCAATGACATAATTCAAATTTATCACATGCCACTGTGTTATTTATTTATGTCATTATACTCCTGTCATACCTTTCTGTAAGTAGCGTGTGACAGCACCTCATTACATCACAAATGATGTCATGTCAGGCAAAGACATATTATCTGAGGCAGTCTAAAATCAACTCACTACACTAATCTGCAGTGTCATAAAAAAATCTGTATTTCTTAGTATTGTTCTACGTGTAATAAATAGAATCTTTTGCCCTTATTAAAAATTACATCTGTGAAATGAGTCTATTAATTTCAGTCTTTGGATTTATAAAGCTTGCAAATGATTATTTGACTTTTTTCGTAAATTTTATTTTGAGTGATGGAAGATCCTTAGTATATAGGATGTTTCCTTTTTTGCAGAACAGCGACATTTAACAGACACTCAAATGCGACTTGCTGACAATTCTAATGTCCAAAGACAGCTAAATGAAGCTGCTTTTCATGCAGAAATGGATCTCAAAGCCAGACAAATAGATCAGAAAGTTGAGGTAGGTTGCTTTGGCTTTATTTCATTATCCTAGTAAGCCATGAAAAGATAATTTCATCTTTTATGCTTGCAAAATTTAGCACAAGGCTAAGGCAAATATAAGGTTGCTTAGTTCAACTGAAAAGTTAAAAGGTAATGTTTTTTTTTTTCATCTCCCTGACTGAAGGTACATGTGGATATAGCAACATTGATGTCTCTCAGTCCATCTCTCATACCATCCATCAGTACACAAGGTGTTTTCTGTAGCATAACTTGATCGCTACAGTTATTTTTCTCAAACTGATATGTGCTTTGGAGCTGCTAAGTCCAGCGTTGAGGTCACTAGAGTTGAAATTTTTTTTCTCCCTGCAGCATGATAAGTCAAGTGTCCTTTATAGGTAGACAAGACATTGGCAGGGGTAACACCCTGAGACAGAGATAAAATGTCAAGGTCACTGGTGCTGGATATTTTAATTTTTTCTGCTTTCAAGTTTTCATGGATCCAGATTTCATCAAAATTGATATTTAACCCTTTACCTCAATCAAGCATCTTTGGACGCCTCTACTCCATTCGCATGGAAGCGCCTTTTGACGCCTCTACAAGGTTCGCATGGAAGTGCCTTTTGATGCCTGCTGTAAACATCAGCCATTTTGAGCTAGTTTTCGTAGCGCCACCTTTGGGGAAAAACCCCCTATTAGATGCTACATTCATTTCTGCAAATGACAATTATGTCAGATCACGTGGTCGCTATTCATGCACTGGTTGATATCTGCTATTTAAAGTAACTGGGTCGTAATCTCCACTCTCCAAAATGGCAGCCGCGGATTTCATTCAGTACGTATGAAGTTTTCACGATTAGAATAACAACCACGAAAGATTCAATAAATTAGGTAAAGTCTCTGATATTGATGTAGGCAGCAATTAGTTTTTATAAATTATCAAATTCAGATGACTTAGTGATGTAGACGCACACGAAAACCTTGTAAATTCTGAGTATCGGAAATGGCAGCTACGGTTGGTCACGCGGCCTCACTGACATGACGGTGAACGAGTTCTCTCTCAATTTTGAAGCACATAAAAAAATTCTTCTGTGATAAATAATTACACAGCTATAACAATCGGACTTTACTCTTAAATTTTTCCACATGTAATAGATGTGTACCAAAAATGTAAAATGGTTAAAATTGCTGTTAAACGTTACATACACTACATTGCTTAACAGTTCACAGGCAGGATTTCATTCAGTACTTGCGAAGTTTTCATCATTAGAATCAAAACCACGAAAGATTCAATAACTTAGGTAAAGGCTCTGATATTTATGTAAGCAGCAATTAGTTTTTATTGATTATCAAATTCAGATGACTTAGTGATGTAGATGCAGACGAAAAACATGTAAATTTCGAGTATGGAAAATGGCAGCTACGGTTGGTCACGCGGCCTCACTGACATGATGGTGAATGAGTTCTCTCTCAATTTTAAAGCACATAAAATATTCTTCCGTGAAAAATAATTACACAGCTATAACAATCGGACTTTACTCTTAAATTTTTCCACATATAATAGATGTATTACCAAAACGTAAAATGGTTAAAACTGCTGTTAAACGTAACACCACTACATTGCTTAACAATTCACAGGCAGGCCTGTGCGTATGTGGTCGGCTAGGTAACAGGTGTTCTATTTATAGCATGCTGCACTTTGCCACTATGCTGTATGAGGAAAGGGATAATCAACACATGGGGAGAGGCACCTCCCTATTGATTTCTTGAGCCCAAAGATAAAAGGTCAAGGGCACAGGAGCTAAATTAGCATTTTGGGTTTCACATGACAAGTCAAATTTCCTCTCATTTCCTCCACCCAATTTTTATCAACCTCATTGTCAGTTGTACAGATTATACAAGTATAAATCGTTAAGAATAAATATGATTTAAATATGATATAAAAGTAGAACCAACACAATATACAGTAGCATTGGTAAGATATATCCTGATCAGTGGATTTGGTGAAAAAAAGTGGATGAATCTAATTTATAATTAAAAAGTATTTTTATCAGTGAAAATCTACAGAAACCTTTAATTTATTCACTAATCTTTGAAAATCTTAAGCCAAATTTATTAAATGTTTTGTTAAAGGTATATTTCCTGAATGTCACAATGGGATACCCTGACATTTTTATTATGATGGCCCCACTTGACAACATGGAAAGAGGCCTGTATTTATCATGTCCAGCTATCTGTCTGTCCATCCATCCATCCATTCATCAACAGCTTGGTTTCAATATGCTGTCTTTACAGGGAATTGTTGGATTTTTTCCAAATTTTACATTTAGCTTTATAGAGATGTGATCAAGTTTGAGTTTCAGCCATAACATCATTTTACAAGTTTGATTTTCAGGCATAACATCCTTTTACAAGTTTGATTTTCAGCCATAACATCATTTTACAAGTTTGATTTTCAGCCATAACATCATTTTACAAGTTTGATTTTCAGCCATAACATCATTTTACAAGAGTGATTTTCAGCCATAACATCATTTTACAAGAGTGACATCTCCTGCTTGCCCATCCTTCTGGCTTTGATTTCCTGACGTTTAAAAGTTTATTGGAGTTCAGCCAGAAATCTGGCCTGCAGCTTTTTAATTATGTTGAATCCTTAAATGAGTTTTATTTGTATCATTTCACATAAATGTATTATGTTGTCTTTCATTTTATCTTCTGGTCTACTGATTGTTTCTGCCAAGAATTGTTGGGTTTCGACCACATTTGATAGACAGCTTTGAATTTTTATGTTTAATGTTTAAAGTTTCAGATAGCAGCAATTAAAATTTATGAATGATGTTTATTTACCTTTTATCTCTCATTTTGCTAAACATTTACATATATTTGGAATGGCTTATCATCATAAAGTGGTTTTTTTTCTCCAATATTTACCATTACGTTTACAGTTTTCGAACATAACTTTTAATTGGCACTATATTGCTAGGATAAATGCTATACAGGGAATCTGTCAATACACCAGGACAAACCCTATACAAAGAATCTGTCAATACACCAGGACAAACCCTATACAGAGAATCTGTCAATACACCAGGATAAACCCTATACAGAGAATTTGTCAATACACCAGGATAAACCCTATACAGAGAAACTGTCAATACACCAGGATAAATCCTAAACAGAGAATATGTCAATACACCAGGATAAACTCTATACTGAGAATATGTCAATACACCAGGATAAACTCTATACTGAGAATCTGTCAAAACACCAGGACAAACCCTATACAGAGAATCTTTAAATACACCAGGATAAACCCTATACAGAGAATTTGTCAATACACCAGGACAAACCCTATACAGAGAATCTGTCAATACACCAGGATAAACCCTATACAGAGAATCTGTCAATACACCAGGACAAACCCTATACAGAGAATCTGTCAATACACCAGGACAAACCCTATACAGAGAATCTGTCAATACACCAGGATAAACCCTATACAGAGAATCTGTCAATACACCAGGACAAACCCTATACAGAGAATCTGTCAATACACCAGGACAAACCTTATACAGAGAATTTGTCAATACACCAGGACAAACCCTATACAGAGAATCTGTCAATACACCAGGACAAACCCTATACAGAGAATCTTTAAATACACCAGGATAAACCCTATACAGAGAATTTGTCAATACACCAGGACAAACCCTATACAGAGAATCTGTCAATACACCAGGACAAACCCTATACAGAGAATTTGTCAATACACCAGGACAAACCCTATACAGAGAATCTGTCAATACACCAGAACAAACCCTATACAGAGAATCTTTAAATACACCAGGATAAACCCTATACAGAGAATCTGTCAATACACCAGGACAAACCCTATACAGAGAATCTGTCAATACACCAGGACAAACCCTATACAGAGAATCTGTCAATACACCAGGACAAACCCTATACAGAGAATCTGTCAATACACCAGGACAAACCCTATACAGAGAATCTGTCAATACACCAGGACAAACCCTATACAGAGAATCTTTAAATACACCAGGATAAACCCTATACAGAGAATTTGTCAATACACCAGGACAAACCCTATACAGAGAATCTGTCAATACACCAGGACAAACCCTATACAGAGAATCTGTCAATACACCAGGACAAACCCTATACAGAGAATCTGTCAATACACCAGGATAAACCCTATACAGAGAATTTGTCAATACACCAGGATAAACCCTTACAGAGAAACTGTCAATACACCAGGATAAATCCTATACAGAGAATATGTCAATACACCAGGATAAACCCTATACAGAGAATCTGTCAATACACCAGGATAAACCCTATACAGAGAATTTGTCAATACACCAGGACAAACCCTATACAGAGAATTTGTTAATACACCAGGACAAACCCTATACAGAGAATCTGTCAATACACCAGGATAAACCCTATACAGAGAATTTGTCAATACACCAGGATAAACCCTTACAGAGAAACTGTCAATACACCAGGATAAATCCTATACAGAGATATGTCAATACACCAGGATAAACCCTATACAGAGAATCTGTCAATACACCAGGACAAACCCTATACAGAAAATCTTTAAATACACCAGGATAAACCCTATACAGAGAATTTGTCAATACACCAGGATAAACCCTATACAGAGAAACTGTCAATACACCAGGATAAATCCTATACAGAGATATGTCAATACACCAGGACAAACCCTATACAGAGAATCTGTCAATACACCAGGACAAACCCTATACAGAGAATCTTTAAATACACCAGGATAAACCCTATACAGAGAATTTGTCAATACACCAGGATAAACCCTATACAGAGAAACTGTCAATACACCAGGATAAATCCTATACAGAGATATGTCAATACACCAGGACAAACCCTATACAGAGAATCTGTCAATACACCAGGACAAACCCTATACAGAGAATCTTTAAATACACCAGGATAAACCCTATACAGAGAATTTGTCAATACACCAGGATAAACCCTATACAGAGAAACTGTCTATACACCAGGATAAATCCTATACAGAGAATATGTCAATACACCAGGATAAACCCTATACAGAGAATATGTCAATACACCAGCTCTGTGCTCAACTACTGTCATAAATTGTCAATTTCCTAAGCCAAACAGAACCATTCAAGGCAGTTTTCAGTAGTTAGGCTCACTACTTTGAAATTGCATTCCAATGGAAATCAGAAAAGCCACACCATTTCTGCATTTCAAAATAGTTACTGTTTAATTCAGTTAAAGAATTTGAAATACACTCAATTACACATTTGAAAAAAGTAATACACCTGCATCTCCAGATTGCCTTCCAGAGAGTCATTTAAGGACACTGGGTGAAAGTTGGCATGGTTTTTGATTGCACAAAAATAATGCAGAATAGAATTATTTCAAATAAAATCATCTTTGCTTCTCTAGTGTGTAGTCATTAAAATGAATTCTACCACCTTTTGTACCAGATTTTGAATTTATACAAGTGCTGGGATATTATCTGCTCTGAAGTTATTGAAATATTTACAGATGGTGAGTCATACAACTGAAATATAGTATAGAATATCAGGATTTTAATTTCTCCTGAGGAAACATTTCAGCAAGATAATTTCAGACTTTTTATGTAATTTTAATAAAACTAAAAAAAATATATTTATAATATGCCCAGTAACACAAAAATATAATTAATTAATTAATTAAGAATATCTTTATAAAATTCACAAATTACTTGGCATACTTAGTAAATCACCATGGAACAGCATCTCCCTCTTTTTTCAGCAGTATATCACACTTGGCACAGAAGTACTGACTGGCAGCTAGAAATAATTTTCAGTAATTACATTTTCATAACAGCTCATAATTACAGTGTATGTTGATAAATTAGGACAATTAAAAAGAAAAATGTATGTCATCTGTTACAAATTGTTTTGTAGTTTTTTATGTATTATCTTAGTAATTTGCATCGTATTTATGTAAAATAAAATAACAATTGTCATTCTTTTGCTATCATATAAGCTTTTTTCACCTTTGTCTCATTATTTATTGATGAATCTATATGTATTGTTAATTTTATTGATAATTGCTTAATATGTTAAACAAAATTCAGCAGACTGTGTTGCAGCTGTGTATATTTTTTAATATCCAGTGTACTTAAAATTTGGACATTTTTATATAATTATGATGTACATGGCAGAAACATATGACCCAGGCAGTTTGTTGAATAAGGGAGGAAACCTAATTTATCATACATATGTAATGCAGAAGTTTCCTCCCATATATCTGAACACTGCTGAAGCAGACAAAAAGTTAGGCCATGTGCTAAACCAGCATATGATTTTTCAAATTTGAAAATACTTGTGCCAAAAACAAGTCTTTAGAAAAATGGTTCCCAACCTTCCTTTTTTTGGCTGTGACCCTAAATTGACCACATCCCAACTGTTAGTTTTATGATATAATTTCTTCTGGTGACCTTTTGAGCCCTTACTAAGGACCCCCACCCCCACCTCCCACACCTAAGCAACCCTGATTTGGGTCTTAACCTGAGATTTGTAAATGCTGCTTTAGATGATCTGGCAATCATTTCATCAAAACTTGTATAATATTTGGTTCTAGGTTACTGATTTAATTTTTTTCAGTTTGACCATAATCTTTTTAAGTAATTTCCATGATGGTGGCACTGTAATAAATTCCGAAATATCTTGGGTACTCTTAAAGACAGGACATTCAGAGTGCTACAGACCTGAGCTTTAAATAGATCTATTTGAATTATATAATGTACGCCAGTATAAGGCGACCATATCCATATTACTGTACTTTTCTGGTTCCACTGAATAGTATTTTAGTGAGAAATCATGTTAACCTTGCTGTTTTGGGGGCTGAGTTCATGGTCAAGTTGGCTAGAGTATTGGTGCATAGGTTCCAGTCCTGCTTTGAAAGATAAGAAGTCTCTAACCTGTTTCATTAATTTGGTGCCATTCTTTATAAATTGATTCCTTATAATCATGTATCCATACAGACAATGTTGGATCCAGTGGTAAGTGCTTTCTTTTGTGTGTGTGTGTGTGTGTGTGTGTGTGTGTGTTTGTGTGTGTACATTCATGCATGGATATGCATGCATACATGTGTCAAAAATTCTGATGGCTCCCATCACATGAATACACCAAAATTGTATGTGGTGGCCATACATTTGTGAAAATAATTATAAAAACATTCAGAAGGAGGTAAGAAAACAGTGATATACTTAATTCTTAAATTTACCAGAAAATTTGTCACTTTTTGGATATGGATTTTCTGTTGCTTCATGTTTAGTATCCTTCAATATTACACTTTTATAATTTTTTATCAACGTACTTCCTTATCAAAAATGAGATTTTTCTTTGGAATTTCATGCTATATCATTTTATGCCATTCTGATATTTAAATAATTTACTTTTTGACAAGAAGCAGATTTACTCCTTCAAATATTAACACTTATTAATTGATTGGCATTTCAAGTCCAACAATAAAGTTTTTTTGGCTAAGGTTAAGTTGTTGTTAATAGTATTTTTTCTTTGTATATAATTAGGGCCTAGGCTATGTGATCTGTGCTGATGCATTGTTGAAAGGCACAGCATGTGGTGTTAGTAATTGATTATTGAATGTGGTTAGTACAGACCCTCCGACGAATGTTCAATTTTTTCTTCTGCTTGCCAGACTGATTGTGAGTAGCAACAAATATCTTTACAAAGAAGCCAGTCTTTGAAATCTATCATACTATGTTCATTAAAGAATCAAGTTGCCCTTCTCTACCCCCCATTTAACCAGTTGGATGTTACTGGTAGCAGTTAGGCTGCAGCAAGCTTTGTTGGCAACATCTGTATTGATTGTCCAACAAAGAAATGATATATAACCACATTGGAAGTTTACTTCATTAGGGTGTTTATTGGACACTGAAATATGCAAATCAAAGATAGTCTGATATAATTACATTTGAGATGTCCATGATTATGTGTAGCAATTCAGAGTATGTGCCAGTTAAAACCTTTGATCTGTTAGTCATGTCCAGCAAACAAAGAAATTAGGAGTGAAGAGTGAATAATTTAATGATATTACTCAGTTACTTTCTAGTTACTGAAGTATACAGGGTCATGATTTAAATAGACTTTTGCAGAACATTAGGCCTTTATTATTCCTAAAACTGTATGAACATTTAATTTGAAGCTTGACTCAAGAGTCCATGGCATTATGCAATCTGACCTGGAATAAATTTTATTTCTTGGAACTTTATTGTTATTCCCATTTTATGTTTATTATTTCCTATTATTATTATTATTATTATCATCGTCATTGTTGTTGTTATTATTGCTATGGGGGGCCACAAGTGGCTGAGTGGTCTAAAATGCTCTCCATTACGGATCACTGCCATCTCACTCTTGTCTGCGTGGGTTCGAGTCTCGGATTCAGCCAATGTGGGTATGTGAGAAAGCTTGCCGGTAGCTTCTCGTGGGTCGTTGGTTCTTTCTGGGGTTTTCCCGGGTTCTTCCTCCACCATTAATACTGACCGCCATGTATAGCCTATCATCTTCTGAAAAATGGTGTTAAACCCTACAACAACAACAACATTATTGCTATGGTATTTCTGTTTTCTACCAATAATGCCTTATTTTATAAACTGAATTCAGTAACAGATGCCCAGCTCTGTGTCTTTATCAATAATGATTATTAGTACCATCTCATCAGCTGGATGATTGCATTCTCTTTATATAGCATAGGTAATAAATTCATTCAAAATGTTTTGTGATCTCATAATTCTGAAAAATTGTAAGGGTCTTGCACATATCATTGATGTGAAGGCTCAAACTTAACTTTGTTTTTTTTTTCTTGCACTTCTTTTTGAGAGAAGAAAAAGTCAGCTTGCAAAATTCTAATGTCTACTATCTTTAAAAACTTTTATTTTCCTTATAGTGTTATACTTTTACTGTAATCCAGACATTTTTTAAGAAAAGGATATAACTTTAATTTCAGTTTCATTTTAATTTTTAATGAACAAAATGCTTAATGTGCAGCTGAATTGTTTGAGATGCCTGCCATAAGAGCATATTATGTTATGAGGTTTTATATGCCTGCCATATGAGCATATTATGTTATGATGTTTGATATGCCTACTGTAAGAGCATATTATGATGTTTGATATGCCTGCCATAAGAGCATATTATGTTATGATGTTTGATATGCCTACTGTAAGAGCATATTATGATGTTTGATATGCCTGCCATAAGAGCATATTATGTTATGATGTTTGATATGCCTGCTGTAAGAGCATATTATGTTATGATGTTTGATATACTTGCTGTAAAAGCATATTATGTTATGATGTTTGATATGCCTGCCATAAGAGCATATTATGTTATGATGTTTGATATGCCTGCCATAAGAGCATATTATGTTATGATGTTTGATATACCTGCTGTAAAAGCATATTATGTTATGATGTTTGATATGCCTGCCATAAGAGCATATTATGTTATGATGTTTTATGTGCCTGCCATAAGAGCATATTATGTTATGATGTTTGATATGCCTGCCATAAGAGCATATTATGTTGTTTTATATGCCTGCCATAAGACCATATTATGATATGAGGTTTGATATGCCTGCCATAAGAGCATATTATGTTATGATGTTTTATATGCCTGCTGTAAGAGCATATTATGTTATGATGTTTTATATGCCTGCCATAAGAGCATATTATGTTATGAGGTTTGATATGCCAGCTGTAAGAGCATATTATGTTATGATATTTTATATGCCTGCCATAAGAGCATATTATGTTATGAGGTTTGATATGCCTGCCATACAAGCATATTATGTTATGAGGTTTGATATGCCTGCCATAAGAGCATATTATGTTATGATGTTTTATATGCCTGCTGTAAGAGCATATTATGTTATATTTTATATGCCTGCCGTAAGAGCATATTATGTTATGAGGTTTGATATGCCTGCCATAAGAACATATTATGTTATGAGGTTTGATATGTCTGCCATAAGAGCATATTATGTTATGAGGTTTGATATGCCTGCCATAAGAGCATATTATGTTATGATGTTTTATATGCCTGCCTTAAGAGCATATTATGTTTATGAGGTTTGATATGCCTGCCATAAGAGCATATTATGTTATGAGGTTTGATATGCCTGCTATAAGAACATATTATGTTATGAGGTTTGATATGCCTGCCATAAGAGCATATTATGTTTTGAGGTTTGATATGCCTGCCGTAAGAGCATATTATGTTATGAGGTTGATATGCCTGCCGTAAGAGCATATTATGTTATAAGGTTTGATATGCTTGCCATAAGAGCATATTATGTTATGAGGTTTGATATGCCTGCCATAAGAGCATATTATGTTATGATATTTTATATGCCTGCCATAAGAGCATATTATGTTATGATATTTTATATGCCTGCTGTAAGAGCATATTATGTTATGAGGTTTGATATGCCTGCCTTAAGAGCATATTATGTTATGAGGTTTGATATGCCTGCCATAAGAGCATATTATGTTATAAGGTTTAACATGCCTGCCATAAGAGCATATTATGTTACGAGGTTTGATATGCTTGCCGTAAGAGCATATTATCTTATGAGGTTTGATATGGCTGCCGTAAGAGCATATTATGTTATGATATTTTGTAAGCCTGCTGTAAGAGCATATTATGTTATGAGGTTTGGTATGCCTGCCGTAAGAGCATATTATCTTATGATATTTTATATGCCTGCCATAAGAGCATATTATGTTATGAGGTTTGATATGCCTGCCGTAAGAGCATATTATGTTATTATATTTTATATGCTTGCTGTAAGAGTATATTATGTTGTGATGTTTTATATGCCTGCTGTAAGAGCATATTATGTTATGAGGTTTGATATGCCTGCCATAAGAGCATATTATGTTATGATATTTTATATGCCTGCCATAAGAGCATATTATGATGTTTTATATGCCTGCTGTAAGAGCATATTTTGTTACGAGGTTTGATATGCCTGTCCATAGCCTGTCACTAATTTCATTTCTGCACAATAACTTGAGTTGTCCTCCAGCTACATTTACCAAATGATGTGGATAGTCTGCATTTGTGGCAAGGAAAAGCCTATTGATTACAGAGTAAGAAATTTCAGCGATCAACATTACTGACTGAAAGAGGAAAAATTGTTTTTACAAAATAACTTGAGGTTTTTTTTGGTTGTTAAACTTTGTAGATGGCTTGCTCTGGGGGTAAGGAAGAACTTCATGAATATCAGGGTCAACAGTTACAAACGCAAGATCACTGACTGACAGAAGAACAGTGCTTTCTGCACAATAACTTGAGTTTGCCATCACCTCTGCTAACCAGACTTTGTAGATGGCATGCATTTGGGATCAGGAAGAAGTCTGTTGAGTTATCAGTAGATGGACAAAGTAAAGGGCTATATGCTAAACAGAAAAGGAATTAATGCCAAAACAAGCTTTAGTTTACATTAAGAAATTATGCATGAATGTTTGCTGAAAAAAGTACAAAAGGATTTGCCTACATTGGTCAAAGTCTGGTTCTTGAACATCCCTATTGACCCTTTCATTCCTAATCCCTCATAGTGTTTCAACTTCCCCAAAATATGGCCATTACAAAGATGGTTATAAGAGAAAACCAGTCACTCCCAGATATGGGAAAGAAGGTGACAATATATCATCCTACTCAGAGACATTCTTTTGTTGAATTGTCATGTAGAACATTTCTGATGCTTTAGAGACTGCCCTAAGTGAAAACTTAAGATTCAGCTCATGAAATGGAAGAAAGGCATCAGCTTTCTTGATGACAGGAAATTTTGTGGAAGCCACAACACAACTTTGAACTGCCAGTAAAACTTCCACCAGTGCAGCTAAAATGGAGAAGAAACCCTCAAGAAAATGCTGTACCCAGACCAACTTTACATGGCCAGAAAGTCAAACCAAACTCTGTTTTGATGCCACTAAAATGCATACTAGCAGCCATGCAAATCAAGAAAATAGTAGCCAAATCAAAATAATCAATGTGACAATGTAGCAGTGAAGAACCTAATACTACAAATGACAAAGCACTTAAACCCAACACACAAAAAGAGCAGCAATCACTGGCTCTTGTTTTTGAAAGAAACAAAAATCATGTGATTACCCAGCAATTTATCACACATAGTCATAACTCTACTCTACAAAAATGGATTAAATCCGGATTTCCAAAAGAGCAGCCAACTGCAGGTGCCAGAGAAAATGCATGCTCTAAACCAAATATAGAGGGGATTACAGAATTTACTAGACTGTCTAAAGGATCTGGCAATCCCATCATGCTGTTTAGTAAAATTGGGAGTCTAGACACTAGAGAGCCCTCAATACTGCACCACAGAAGTCTCTTAATTCCACCGATTTCATAAATATATATGACACTTTAATACAATGGAATTGCCATAATTTGAAGTTAAATATTGATGAAATTAATCTACTTAAAGAACATGTATCCAATAGCTGTTTTGTCTTAAGGAGAAATTTGTTAAAGAAAACAATAGAGTTGATCTTGAAAACTAACCATGCATGGCAGCTTTTCAAGATATGCCAATAAGACTGCTGGAGGAATGATGGTACCTTATCATAAATAATAAAACTTCGCTACAGTCAAATTAATCTGAATGCTAATTTACTGGCCATTTGTGTGTCTCTACATAAAACTCAATAGATGCACTCAAGTCGGTCAGTCTGATCTTGACCATCTTGTTGACCCATTACCAATCCTTATCAAATTGAGTAGCAACCATATGCATTTGGCTGTATGAACTTCAAGATATTGAGAGAGGTCAGAAGATAAAAGACTTACTTTCAAACACAATCTTTGCATACATGACAACCATTACACTTTTGGCATAATCATTATGCATTTTTCACGAGGTTTCATCTAACTCGCCTCTATATGGATTATGCTTTTGATACATTAAAAAACAAAATAGAAATAAGGCAATAAAAAGTTTTGTTGGTCACTTTTATTATCATCTCCTTATCACACCACAGGAGTCTGACGTTTTATCAATGATTTATTGATAAAATGTCAGACTCCTGTGATGTCAAAAATGTACATGTACTTTCCTTTTCTTCTGTCTATAACAACTGTATATGACACATTTCCAAGAAAACAGATGGGTTTCATCAATTTGAAACTTTGTCTCACAGATTCATTATGTTGATAAGGTTGTTAGGTATCGGACCAGTCTGTACTTTCAAAAAAACTGGCATCAGGTGTTAATTAAAACAGGCTTTACCATATGAATGAAAATGTTAGAGTGGATGGATCTTTTCAAACTTAAAGTCATGTCAGATCAGAATGAAGGACAAATCAACACCACTTTACAGGAAGAATATGAGTATTGTAATACAGAACTCAAACTGAGTACATGGTCATTGCAGAATTCACTTTAAGTTCATGATCATCTAGCAAAAATTACACATATAGACTAGTTAAAGTGAGCGCTAAATATTAAATAATATGCCAGCATAATTTGTATTCTGGTTCTGATCTGCATGGTGTAAGAAGAATTTTTTCAAGCTGCAGGACCAGGTTAGTATAAAAAATAATTGTATCATTTTCATACAGGGTGGTGTAATTCTGTTATGTAATACAGTATATAGTTTCAACTTTTTAAGCCCAAGTTGTGCTTTTTTGTCACTTGTATTAGCAATAATTATGTTTGTACCTCGTAGGGGTTTGTCATGTATACAGTTGCTTTTCAATATCAAGTTGCATACCTACCTGCATCCTGTCATAGGATACCTACTTATATCTCAATGTAACCATTTGCATTCCATCTCTTTTTTCTGGGAATTTTCTTATTACTATGTGGTAGTGACCATTTTCCATTATATTTAAGAAGTAACATTCTCAAATCCCAAGGGCTTAGGCAGAGATGGAAATTAAACAAGGTAGAGTGGGAAACAGCTCAGTTCTCTGACAGTATAATGGATCAAGCATTAGGCAGAGATGGAAATTAAACAAGGTAGAGTGGGAAACATCTCAGTGCTCTGACAATATAATGGATCAAGCATTAGGCAGAGATGGAAATTAAACAAGGTAGAGTGGAAACATCTCAGTCCTCTGACAATATAATGGATCAAGCATTAGGCAGAGATGGAAATTAAACAAGGCAGACATGGAAATTAAACAAGGCAGAGTGGGAAACATCTCAGTCCTCTGACAATATAATGGATCAAGCATTAGGCAGAGATGGAAATTAAACAAGGCAGAGTGGGAAACATCTCAGTCCTCTGACAATATAATGGATCAAGCATTAGGCAGAGATGGAAATTAAACAAGGTAGAGTGAGAAACATCTCAGTCCTCTGACAATATAATGGATCAAGCATTAGGCAGAGATGGAAATTAAACAAGGCAGAGATGAAAATTAAACAAGGTAGAGTGGGAAACATCTCAGTCCTCTGACAATATAATGGATCAAGCATTAGGCAGAGATGGAAATTAAACAAGGTAGAGTGGGAAATATCTCAGTCCTCTGACAATATAATGGATCAAGCATTAGGCAGAGATGGAAATTAAACAAGGTAGAGTGAGAAACATCTCAGTCCTCTGACAATATAATGGATCAAGCATTAGGCAGAGATGGAAATTAAACAAGGCAGAGTGGGAAACATCTCAGTCCTCTGACAATATAATGGATCAAGCATTAGGCAGAGATGGAAATTAAACAAGGCAGAGTGGGAAACATCTCAGTCCTCTGACAATATAATGGATCAAGCATTAGGCAGAGATGGAAATTAAACAAGGCAGAGTGGGAAACATCTCAGTCCTCTGACAATATAATGGATCAAGAACCCATATTTACAAAGGTATTTCAGAATGTTGCTGGGAATACAATAGCAAAACTGTGTCAATAAACCGTGATTTAATACGTGCTGAAGATACCAAGATGGAATGGGAAATGGTCCTTTAGTGTTTCAATGCCTGTCCAATAATTGGAAATCTGTACAAATACCATATCTAACAAGCTAAAATCATACTATTAGAGAGAGAGTAAGAGGAAAACATGGAGATTAAACCTTATACAATTGCTTATAAGTCGAGTCAAACTGCAAACAACAAAAATCCTGTTCTGTAGCATAATGCACCTGCAGATCAGGGTCTGTGTTCTTTGTTTGGCTGACTACTCCTAACTTCACAGACCCAGATCTGCTGGTAGATTATGCTACTACAGATCTGGGTCTATGCAGTGTACAGTTGTCTTCATCTCATAAGTGAGTATAGTTCATATGTCTCCAAGTCGAACACTTGCTCCTATATTAAATTATTATCAAATAAGCACAGAAAAAAAACAGACAAAATTAAAGCAGCTGAATCATACATTTGAAGAAATTTTATGAAATGGTCACAACGATAACAGAAATCTAAAATACATCAGCTGAAATATTCTCAGAAAAACTGCTCACAAAAGAATTATTTAGAGACTTTCCACTGTGTCAGAATTCCTGAATGAAAAGACTACTCTAAACTTCAAATCTGCTAACTGTGATGATTCTAATGACCTTTGACTCTCAGAGTGTTACAAGACTCTTGGTTTGGCCCGTGGTGCTTCAAGAGAATCAGAAGATGTCCACTGTAAACTTCTAAAACGCTTACATAACACAGCTCTGAATATGCTTCTAAACATTTTAAATAAAATATGGGAATCTTATCAACCTCTCCCAGTCTTGGCAAGAAGAATCAGTGATACTACTACCCAAACCTGGAAAAAGCCAAACCATCTCTTCCAACTATCATCCCATATCATTAACAAGCTGTAACACCATGCAATATTTGCTAAATATGATTGACTGTTCTGGTATCTCAAATCCAGCAAACTACTGTCAGCTGTTCTGTGTCAATTCAGATGTCAGAGAAGCAAAATAGACCATCAGTCAAAATATAAGCATTTATTGAAGAAAGAACATAATACTAGCATTTGCTGTCTTTTTCAACTTGGAGAGGCTTATGAAACCATATGGAAGTGTGGCACAGTGAATGGTCCATTCATCCTACATCTTGTGAGGGGTCGCCTATTTTATCTCAGACTTTGGAATGGATGGAAACTTCAACATCAAAGAAGCTACCACCCTTTCTGAAAATAATTCGCGGGATACGGGTATAACTTAAGTATCATATTGAAAGTCATCCTATTCGACTTCAGAATTCATTGTGAAATGCCTTCATCTTAGAACTAATGACTTTTTCATCTGCTTTCAGTCAAAGAGTATTCATCTGCACATAAGTTTAAAAAGGGGTCAAAAATGGGCAGAAGAAAACAGGTTCAAATTTTCTAAACCTAGAACTGACTTTATGTACTGCTGCTGATTACATCATATTCATGATGACACAATGCTGGCTACATCATATTCATGATGACACAATGCTGGTTACATCGTATTCATGATGACAATGCTGGTTACATCATATTCATGATGACACAATGCTTGTTACATCATATTCATGATGACAATGTTGATTAGATCATATTCATGATGACACAATGTTGATTACATCATATTCATGATGACACAATGCTGGTTACATCATATTCATGATGACACAATGCTTGTTACATCATATTCATGATGACACAATGTTGATTACATCATATTCATGATGACACAATGCTCTGTCTCGATGGCCATCCTTTTCCCAGTGTGGAGATCTAAATATTTAGGGCTTATTTTTAGTTGTAAACTGTTTCCTTCTACATATTAGATACCCCAGGGCAAATGTCAAAAAGCCATGGAATTAATGCAGTACAAGTCGTGGCAAAAAAAAACGATTGGGGAGCAACTCAGAAAGTCGTTGTCCTGTTATTCAGGTCGTTAGTATTGACTATTGTTCAGTTTTGTATGAATCAGCTTGTAAATCTTACATGCAGATGCTTGATCCAATACACCAAGAGGACTGTCCAGTTGCATGACTCCTGGCAATAAAGCAAGTTGGATTTAGTCATAGACAATAATGGCATGTTGTGATACTTTGAAGACAGCCTGCAGGCCACACTCATCAGGAACATTTCTCCAATACTGAGTGCTGACAGTGCCAGGCTGCTCACTAACAAAGAAACATTACCACAAAGATGGGCAAAACACTTCAGCAATATTCTCAATCTTTTCAGTCATCTGTCACTGAAAGGGCAACTGATGACTGCCCCTAGTAATCAACACATCACTTGCTGATCAGCCAATGTTGACTGAAAATGAGAAAGCAATTGGCCAGCTGTCAAATGGCAAAACATTTGGAGTGGATGTTATACCACTAGAAGTCTACAAAGCTGGAGGTTCGCACATGGCACAGAATTCAGGAACACAATAATGCATCCATCCTCCACTTGTGCTAGTAGAAAGGCAGCAAACAATCCTGCAACAACCGTCAGGGCATATTCTTGCTATCAGTAGCCAGCAAACTCCTTGATGAATCGACTTCTGTGGGTTCAGAAAATGGAGAAATCACAGATGTGGTGTTTGCAGTTTATCAACTCCAGGTGAGAAATTGCAGGAACAGAACTCCAATCTGTACACAAGATTCATTGACCAGATGAAAGCCTATGACACAGTTAGTTATGTGGTTTCTGGAAGATATTGACAAAATATGATTGTCCAGAGAAATTAATCATAATTGTTCGGCAAATTCATGATGGTGTGCTCGCTTATGTTGTGGTTGATGGTGAGTCATCAGAACCATTCCCAGTCACCAGCATTTTTATTTCCAGAGAATAATAATTTGAATAAATAATTTCACCCAAATCAAATAATGAACACAACAATAAGACTGATTCTGCAAGAAAGAATGAATAATTTTTCAAGTAAACAAGATTATATTAAAATAACTAAGACACACAAGAAGAGCGAGGATGTAGGACAAAAGTTCATTTCTAGAACAATCTACATTGTAAATAGATACGATCTGTTCCTAAAATTATGATAAGGAATGTGGTAAACATCAGGTAGACGTGGCTTATCCATTGGGAATACCGATACCCATGACTCAGACCCAAATATGTTTACCTTAATTGATAATAATCTTAATATTTAACCAGTGTATCCCCTAGAGGTACAATACTGAGAGTCAAAAATCTCCTTGGTGTCAAACTGGGGGTCAGACCGAGTTAAAAGTAAACTTTGGTATCAAAACTGGGGGACAAGTTAAAAATATGGGGATGTCTGAAGCACAAATGAGGGTAAAGGGAAACACTGGTAACCCACATTTCTAGGGCAGTATTAACTATTAACAAGGTCAAGTCCAGCATATAATTATTTGTACCATATAATCAGGAGAAAAAAAGTAACAATACAAATTAAATGTAAATGTATAATGGATAAAATGCTCTAGGTCCTGGGCTGCATGATCAAGAACAGTTCCTTGTCACTAATTATGTGTATTAATTAAAATGCATATTTTCAAAAGGACTGCCTACATTGCCTCAGACTGCACCATACGAAAGACTGGATTGCATGCAGCACATGGGCTGCAGGTTGGGCACACGCGCTTTAGATACTGGTATATGGTTACATACAATGTGCATACAGACATTGACAAGACAGCTCTAAAATTGCATCCATTTCATTACTAGAAATAATGAAAAATGCAGACTTACAAATATCATAAGTCAGTTTCAGATTCACTAGTCCATCTGTATTAGAATTCTTCAGTTATAAATATTTTTTTAAAACTCTAACTTCATTTACTGCCTGGGTGTTGCTCACATAGAAAAACATGCCGTTTTCATCGAAATGGGGATAAGAGACAGCTCAACATTCCATTGTGCCAAAATGGAAATCGTATCAAAACAAAAATTTGGTGCAGCATATTTTTGAGATTTTAGGGAATATGCCTAATGGCTTGTACGTAAGTTAGTATCATATCTTAGTCATCAATTCTCAATGATGACAAATATATTTACAAAATTTTATGTCAAACATTTAAGTTAAAAAAAGAAATGGAATGAAATTCAATATAGCCATTACTTTAAATCATTTTTGTACTAGTGTTCGTGTTGCTTGTTTATCCCCCAAAAGAGATCTACCAAATGTTAGGTAATTTTGATAAAAACCATTCTAGTAAATTAAACAGGGAAAGAATGCAGGGGCTTTAGAAACATATTGTAATTGATTTACACAATTTAGTCATGTCAAGAGAGATTTGAATTTCTTTCAAGACCACATCTGATGTTTAAGATAGTTAGAATTTACTGTTTATCTGGTATTAAGACATCATGCTAAGGCCCAAATACATCCGATGCACTCCTTTTGATAAGGTCAAGGGAAGACTAGTGATCACTCCTAACTGTTTATAACATTGTTATTCTCCTCATTTGGAGATCCTCATAAATTTCTAATACTTCTTTTTATGTCAACTTATTGACAGACTGAAAATGGGAACAGAATCAAGTATTTTTAAGTATTCTTTTGATTTATCCAAGATTAGTAATTAAATATTTGGTTTTAAATATTGTAAACAGTTTTATTTAGTTTAAAGATTGTTTTCATAAAATCATCTGATAAATTGCCAGGTAATCACATGATTTATGAAGTCTTGAAGGTTCTTGACTGTGAACTGTTTGATCATTTTAAGAGACCATTACGGCAGTGTGTGCTTTTTAAGATCTGGCAACACTATGAAATGACAATTTTACTTTGTATCCATTTAAATTATACAGCTATTATAGCGCACCTTAAAGAGAGGTGTTTAACACTTTGGAAGGTAGTAAATACATGCCTTTAAGTGGTGACCCTGGATAAGCCCACCAAACACCTTTTTGGCCAACCATTTTCATAGTCATTATACCAAATAATAAATGAAAAAAATCTCCTGGATGGAAACATCATTACTTCCAAAGGCCACATTGTGAGAGCTGGATGATTACATTTCATTTCAATCGAGCCTAACCTGAAATTTTAAAGATTTTGTTTGTTTAAACTATTGTTTACCTCTGTCACTTGGGTCGTATCAAATCATCATTACTGGTTAGAAATGTAAGGTAATTTACAGAATGTTATCTCATTTTCCTTAACGAGAATCCTTGAATGTGCTGTCATTTTTTTTACTATTCATCAAAATGTTCTCCCACAGTGTATACAAATAAAAGGACAATAGCGCTTATTGATGTATAAAATGTCTCTGAAAATGGAACAGTCAAGGTTTTCCTTGCTGTAAAACATCAAGGAGAAGCATCTTAATATTTTGTTCAGTTGTAAATTTTTATGCATAGCAATAAAAAATAAAATGAATTCAGAATATAGATTGGGTGCACATTGACACTAATCTGGGTCTTATTTTAAAGAACGCTATAGTGAGGGATGGTGTTATACCATATATATATATATATATATATATATATATATATATATATATATATATATATATATATATATATATATATATATATATATATATATATATACACACACACAACAAAGATCCTAATCTGCTGTAGCATAATGCACATGCAGATCAATGTATATACTCTTTGTTCTGCTGATTACTCCTAATAAACTGCACAGACCTAGGTCTGCTAGTGCATTATGCAATGGCAAATCTGGGTCTGTGCAGTTTGCAGTTGGATTATAAACAAGTATATACAGTACATGGATGTAAGGTCTCTCTGGTTAAAGAGTATAGGTTGTCTTCATTTTTTAATCATCAAAATAAACTCGACATGTAAAATAGTACATGAATTAATTTGTTTATGACAAATATGAATTGGGTCATGTCATGTGTGATTAAAATAACGGTTTTGGCAAATATAAAAATCAGATCGTAGCCCAGTGGGCTCCTGGTAACAAAACTTGGCAACCCATCTTAAACACAAAAATCAATGTTTCATTTTATTTATTGCATGTAGTATGCAGGAAATATATTTTCTATAATTCCCACACCAAAAATGGGAAAAAATTAACATTTCTATGAAATGTCTTGAATGTACTGTATTATTGTTGTCACTGTTGTCCACCATTCGATATTGTCCATGATGTTACAAAGTTTGTTTCTGTACAATGGCTACATGTACAAAGCAGTTGAAACTCCTGATTATATTACTTTCATGTGGTACATAACAAGCTGTTTACTTGCTGGTAAAACATTTCCAATGCAGAAGCTAAAATGGGAACCGACTGCATTTGATTTTTGGCCCAGATAAAATGTGATTTATTTGTTTTGAAGTGATAGCTCCAGCGATAACAGCATTGTCTTTCTATGTTCACTCAGGTCACAAATCATTACAAACTTAAGTTCTTAGTGGCAAACAAAAGGTGTGTTCTAAAAGCAATCAGAATTTGAGGATTAGTATGTTGTTGGTTATTTTACAATAATAATAAAAATTTCAAGCAACATTGTTACAGAACTTTAGGTAAGTATTATATTTGCATAATGTTACACAAATAAATTAACTAAAAATGCATGAAGAACATTTTCCTTGCTTTAAAATTACACAGAACAATGTAATTGTAAGCCTTTTGTCAAAAGTTGTCATATTTCTCCTGTCCTAAGCACAGTGAGTGTTTTATTTTGACTCATTTGATCATTATAAACTCTGTTTGGAGGGAAGTTCCAGATAATATGTGTTAAGTTAAAATTATAATGCTGGATGACAATAAGAACTTTCCAGTTGAAACTGAATAATTAAGAACACTTGATACATTTGATGTTGGTCTCCTTCAACTGGACCTCACTTGTGTGATAACTTTGCCATTTAATGGTCTTGTCAAGGATTTTACAAAGTTTTAATCCTAAAACCATGTCTTATCAAAAGGCTGGTAATGTTACTGATTTTTTGTCAGGTTGGTCAGATTTCCTGATAAATGCACTTTAATGTTCTTCATGGTTTGGAAGCACCACCTCAACAAAGTACATAGGCATCTGAGTGACAGTCTTGATTTGTTGTTGTTGTTCTAGGGTTTAATGCCATTTTTCAGCATAAGATAGGCTATACATGGTGGCCAGTATAAATGGTGGAGGAAGAACCCGGGAAACCCCCGGAAAGAATCACCAACCCATGAGAAGATACTGGCAAGCTTTCTGACATAACCACATTAGCTGAATCCGAGACTCGAACGAGTGACAGTCTTGAAAACTTACCAATGTGACACAAGCTCATGAGGCACCATATATACTTACGTATAAGTAGAGTCAAATTGTAGAGAAGAAAGTTCCAGATCTACGATTACATAATGCACCTGCAGATTAGGGTCTGTTTTATTTGTTTTATGGATTACTCCTAACAAACTGGACGGAACCAGCTATACTGTCCCATATGGGTCTGTGTCATTTTGTGGTTGGGCATGTCTTATAAGCAAGTATATATGGTACATAAATGAGTCTGTGTTGTTTGCAGTTGGGCATGTCTTATAAGCAAGTATATATGGTACATAAATGAGTCTATGTCGTTTGCAGTTGGGCATGTCTTATAAGCAAGTATAGATGGTACATAAATGGGTCTGTGTTGTTTGCGGTTGGGCATATCTTATAAGCATGTATAGATGGTACATAAATGGGTCTGTGTTGTTTGCAGTTGGGCATGTCTTATAAGCATGTATATATGGTACATAAATGAGTCTATGTCATTTGCAGTTGGGTATGTCTTATAAGCATGTATATATGGTACATAAATGAGTCTGTGTCATTTGTAGTTGGGCATATCTTATAAGCAAGTATATATGGTACATAAATGAGTCTGTGTCGTTTGCAGTTGGGCATGTCTTATAAGCATGTATGTATGGTACATAAATGAGTCTGTGTCGTTTTCAGTTGGGCATGTCTTATAAGCAAGTATAGATGGTACATAAATGAGTCTGTGTCATTTGTAGTTGGGCATATCTTATAAGCAAGTATATATGGTACATAAATGAGTCTGTGTCGTTTTCAGTTGGGCATGTCTTATAAGCATGTATGTATGGTACATAAATGAGTCTGTGTCGTTTTCAGTTGGGCATGTCTTATAAGCAAGTATAGATGGTACATAAATGAGTCTGTGTCATTTGTAGTTGGGCATATCTTATAAGCAAGTATATATGGTACATAAATGAGTCTGTGTCGTTTTCAGTTGGGCATGTCTTATAAGCATGTATGTTATAGTACATAAATGAGTCTGTGTCGTTTTCAGTTGGGCATGTCCTATAAGCAAGTATAGATGGTACATAAATGGGTCTTTATCGTTTTCAGTTGGGCATGTCTTATAAGCAAGTATATATGGTACATAAATGGGTCTTTATCGTTTTCAGTTGGGCATGTCTTATAAGCAAGTATATATGGTACATAAATGGGTCTTTATCGTTTTCAGTTGGGCATATCTTATAAGCAAGTATAGATGGTACATAAATGGGTCGTTATCGTTTGCAGTTGGGCATGTCTTATAAGCAAGTATAGATGGTACATAAATGGGTCTTTATCGTTTGCAGTTGGGCATGTCTTATAAGCAAGTATAGATGGTACATAAATGGATCTTTATCGTTTGCAGTTGGGCATGTCTTATAAACAAGTATAGATGGTACATAAATGGATCTTTATCATTTGCAGTTGGGCATGTCTTATAAGCAAGTATAGATGGTACATAAATGGGTTTTTATCGTTTTCAGTTGGGCATGTCTTATAAGCAAGTATGTATGGTACATAAATGAGTCTGTGTCGTTTTCAGCTGGGCATGTCTTATAAGCATGTATGTATGGTACATAAATGAGTCGGTGTCGTTTTCAGTTGGGCATGTCTTATAAGCAAGTATAGATGGTACATAAATGGGTCTTTATCGTTTTCAGTTGGGCATATCTTATAAGCAAGTATAGATGGTACATAAATGGGTCTTTATCGTTTGCAGTTGGGCATGTCTTATAAGCAAGTATAGATGGTACATAAATGGGTCTTTATCGTTTTCAGTTGGGCATATCTTATAAGCAAGTATAGATGGTACATAAATGGGTCTTTATCGTTTGCAGTTGGGCATGTCTTATAAGCAAGTATAGATGGTACATAAATGGGTCTTTATCGTTTTCAGTTGGGCATATCTTATAAGCAAGTATATATGGTACATAAATGGGTCTTTATCGTTTTCAGTTGGGCATGTCTTATAAGCAAGTATAGATGGTACATAAATGGGTCTTTATCGTTTTCAGTTGGGCATGTCTTATAAGCAAGTATAGATGGTACATAAATGGGTCTTTATCGTTTTCAGTTGGGCATATCTTATAAGCAAGTATATATGGTACATAAATGGGTCTTTATCGTTTTCAGTTGGGCATGTCTTATAAGCAAGTATAGATGGTACATAAATGGGTCTTTATCGTTTTCAGTTGGGCATATCTTATAAGCAAGTATAGATGGTACATAAATGGGTCTTTATCGTTTTCAGTTGGGCATGTCTTATAAGCAAGTATATATGGTACATAAATGAGTCTGTGTCGTTTGTAGTTGGGCATGTCTTATAAGCAAGTATAGATGGTACATAAATGGGTCTTTATCGTTTTCAGTTGGCCATGTCTTATAAGCAAGTATATATGGTACATAAATGGGTCTTTATCGTTTGCAGTTGGGCATGTCTTATAAGCAAGTATAGATGGTACATAAATGGGTCTTTATCGTTTTCAGTTGGGCATGTCTTATAAGCAAGTATAGATGGTACATAAATGGGTCTTTATCGTTTTCAGTTGGGCATATCTTATAAGCAAGTATAGATGGTACATAAATGAGTCTGTGTCGTTTTCAGTTGGGCATGTCTTATAAGCAAGTATAGATGGTACATAAATGGGTCTTTATCGTTTGCAGTTGGGCATATCTTATAAAAAAGTATATAGGGTACATAAATGGGTCTTTATCGTTTTCAGTTGGGCATGTCTTATAAGCAAGTATAGATGGTACATAAATTGGTCTTTATCGTTTGCAGTTGGGCATGTCTTATAAGCAAGTATAGATGGTACATAAATGGGTCTTTATCGTTTTCAGTTGGGCATATCTTATAAGCAAGTATAGATGGTACATAAATGAGTCTGTGTCGTTTTCAGTTGGGCATGTCTTATAAGCAAGTATAGATGGTACATAAATGGGTCTTTATCGTTTGCAGTTGGGCATATCTTATAAGCAAGTATATATGGTACATAAATGGGTCTTTATCGTTTTCAGTTGGGCGTGTCTTATAAGCAAGTATAGATGGTACATAAATGGGTCTTTATCGTTTTCAGTTGGGCATATCTTATAAGCAAGTATAGATGGTACATAAATGGGTCTTTATCGTTTTCAGTTGGGCATGTCTTATAAGCAAGTATATATGGTACATAAATGAGTGTGTCGTTTGTAGTTGGGCATGTCTTATAAGCAAGTATAGATGGTACATAAATGGGTCTTTATCGTTTTCAGTTGGGCATGTCTTATAAGCAAGTATATATGGTACATAATGGATCTTTATCGTTTGCAGTTGGGCATGTCTTATAAGCAAGTATATATGGTACATAAATGGGTCTTTATCGTTTGCAGTTGGGCATGTCTTATAAGCAAGTATAGATGGTAGATAAATGGGTCTTTATCGTTTGCAGTTGGGCATGTCTTATAAACAAGTATATATGGTACATAAATGGGTCAGGCATTGGATGCTAGTACGCCACTACATTCTACCACCTTTAAAGAACTTTATAAATGTGTCTACATGTATCGCACATGTACAAATCATGCAGATGAACTTTATGGACAACTTGAATGAACATGTTACTGCATTTTAACTTGGGAGTTAAATGAACCTTTGATGTACAAAGCTGAATGGAATTAATGTTAACCATATGACAGAATTCATGATATATTATGTAAATGGTATAATGTATTCATGTGACTTAATCGATGATATATTATGCAAATGGTATAATGTATTCATTTGACTTAATTGATGATACATTATGCAAATGGTATAATGTATTCATTTGACTTAATCGATAATATATTATGCAAATGGTATAATGTATTCATGTGACTTAATTGATGATACATTATGCAAATGATATAATGTATTCATGTGACTTAATTCATGATATATTATGCAAATGGTATAATGTATTCATTTGACTTAATTGATGATACATTATGCAAATGGTATAATGTATTCATGTGACTTAATCGATGATATATTATGCAAATGGTATAATGTATTCATTTGACTTAATCGATGATATATTATGCAAATGGTATAATGTATTCATGTGACTTAATTGATGATACATTATGCAAATGGCATAATGTATTCATGTGACTTAATTCATGATATATTATGCAAATGGTATAATGTATTCATTTGACTTAATTGATGATACATTATGGAAATGGTATAATGTATTCATGTGACTTAATTGATGATACATTATGCAAATGGTATAATGTATTCATGTGACTTAATCGATGATATATTATGCAAATGGTATAATGTATTCATTTGACTTAATTGATGATACATTATGGAAATGGTATAATGTATTCATGTGACTTAATTGATGATACATTTTGGAAATGGTATAATGTATTCATGTGACTTAATCGATGATATATTATGCAAATGGTATAATGTATTCATTTGACTTAATTGATGATACATTATGGAAATGGTATAATGTATTCATGTGACTTAATCGATGATATATTATGCAAATGGTATAATGTATTCATTTGACTTAATTGATGATACATTATGGAAATGGTATAATGTATTCATGTGACTTAATCGATAATATATTATGCAAATGGTATAATGTATTCATTTGACTTAATTGATGATACATTATGGAAATGGTATAATGTATTCATGTGACTTAATCGATGATATACTATGCAAATGGTATAATGTATTCATTTGACTTAATTGATGATACATTATGGAAATGGTATAATGTATTCATGTGACTTAATTGATGATACATTATGCAAATGGTATAATGTATTCATGTGACTTAATCGATGATATATTATGCAAATGGTATAATGTATTCATTTGACTTAATTGATGATACATTATGCAAATGGTATAATGTATTCATGTGACTCAATTCATGATATATTATGCAAATGGTATAATGTATTCATGTGACTTAATTCATGATATATTATGCAAATTGATTAATGTGTTCATGTGACTTAATCGATGATATATTATGCAAATTGATTAATGTATTCATTTGACTTAATTGATGATATATTATGCAATAAAGAGTTTATTCTTAAGTTGTAAAGACCTCAAAAATGGCTATTATTTCAGGTATTTTCTTCATAAAGCACAGGTTCATAAAGTGCTTGTTCAACCTTAATATTTATCAATTTCAATTACAATACCTGGTGCATATTAGTTATATAATAATTACAGTGGATTGTCATGTAGGTACAATATGTATATAATAAACTTTTTCCATAATTTTGTCCAAGTGACATGGAAATTTCGCTCATTTAGTGCAGATGGTGTTGTATAAAATGTGAAACTGTTTTCTTGAAGGGTTCAGTCCTAAAAGATGTAAATACACGCAAGTATGAAGACATGTTTCCTAGACATTGTATAGATTTCCATGAAAAATGATTAATGAAACTCTTCTTAGAATTATACTAAATTTCCTTTCTTTTAGAAAATCTTTATTGACTTCATGCAGACTAACATGGCAATATTTTTTATGTCACAAAATATCTGGTGTCAGTTATCAAACAGTTCTCACATTCACATTCAACTCAAAATTCTGACTTTGCATAGCCAGTATGCTATCGGCATTTTGAGTTCAGTCTGGGTGTGAGAACCTGTTTGTAACCCTTTGTCCAATGACCTTAAGGTCTGTAAAATATTTTGCATAGGTTTTAGTGTAGCACTAGATGTACATGAATCAGTATTATGTTATAATGAATTTATTTTCAAACACAACTATCAAATATTCTTACAGTAGGATTCATTATTTTTAAAGTGGCCATGCCTTTCTGATCTCAGGCAACCAGTGAAATTTGTACTGTAGTTGTTGCACACATTGTGTATATTCTATACCTATTCAGATTTTAAACTTTTAAATTCCCAATTTAGTAGTATTCCCATTCAACTTTTACTTTGCATTGTAATTGTTCAAGTTGACAGATTTTGACTAGAAAAAGTCAGCTGTCATCCTAAATGCCCCTTTCTGAGAGGAAGTTAAGGAATTACATAGGATGCTATCAGAAGCAAGCTCATCCTTTCTAACATCATCACTGTGGCAATCAATACCCAGCATGACAGGTGACATCTTAATTTTCATACTTTATGGAAATCATGTACCCAATATGCAATTTAAGAAAATCTTCTTAATGTGAAATAGCTAAATCACTGATTTATGTGTATGTTTAATGTACGTAGATAATATTGCTTTTATTCCGTATTTAATGTCTGTCATATTGAAGAGAGATGAAAATATTCAATGGAGTGAAGCAGCTTTTCAAGGTACATGAACCTGTACATAGTCAAGCAAATTGAGCCACTAAGACACAATTGATGCCTTATTTTCCTGAGTGTAATGCAACAATAAATACTCAAAACTACTTATTTTCTTGGGTGTGAAATGAGGCAACTGGAGTATGAAGATTTGGTGTGTTTTGAGTAATTATTCAGGTCTTTTTTGGTTTGATTTAGCCTAGGAAGGTCTAAGCCCATGCATATTGTCATTGATTTATTATCAAGTCTTTAAAATTTCCCATGTTCTGTGTAATAATGTTATTGAAACCTTGTTCATCCAAAGTTTCTTTGATTGGAACCACATTTATATTCCCTGAATGAGCGGATAAAATTTATTTGTTCATGTAAACTGTTGCTTATATTCAAGTATATTTTTGTTCCCAGACAGATAAATGATGTTCTGCTGTATAAAATTACTGTTGAATTCATGCACATGATTTTCATAATTTGAAAAGGAATAAAATCTTTGTGTGGGGAAAAAAACCTCTGTTTTACATGTACTTGATTTTCTGTACCAGGCAATGGAACATCTGAATCACAGTTACTAGCATTGAATTAACCATGAATCAACTCAATTCAGGCCGATGATACAGAACAAGGTTAGGCAGTTTTACCTCAAGAGACTTTATATTTACTTAGTCAAATGAGCAATTTAGAAAATGACAGTGCTCATAAATTATGGTGTAGGCCCACTAAATACCTGTGGCTTTGATATTGTAGCTGTCCAGACTTTGTTTGGGGTACTGTTAACTTTTTTATTCAGATGCCAAAGAATTGATAGGTACACTTTGCTGAGTCATTGTGTAATACTAATTTAGACAGCTGAATAGTTAACTTTGATTCTTAAAGACAACTGGAAAAAGTATTCTTCCAACCACTGGGAGACCACCACTGGATTTAGATCATAGCTGATTTTTATGTTATGTATGATGGTCAGTTGATAACAATTATTAAAATAAGATGGTTTAACAATAATATTGACTATTCCTATAAGTATATCACTGCATGACTTGAATTTGTTACTTTCATTTAGCTCATCTTGACATAAGGCCAGGCGAGTTTAGGGTAGGCCTCTTCATTCTGCAAGCATTGTAAATCTGATGTCATCTGTTGTGTGCCATCCATCTGCTAACATTTGCTAATTCATCCTCTTCTCAAATCCAGAATTTTGCAGGAATCATTCTGACATAAACACTTTCTTAATTTTGTAAAATGATGTGGATCCACTATCTATTATGGCCTTTTTATTGTAAAAACAAAACTTTATAAAAACTACTCATATGAATTTGCCCTGATATGAAAACCTTTCAGTTGTATATAAATGAAGCCATAAGATATGACTGTAGGTGCTAACATAGAACAAATAAAACTTTAAACTGTTTTTGTTCAGGGGCCCTGGGTGGCCAAGTGGTCAAAAGCACCGGCTTTTACCAATCACTGTCATCTTACCTCTGTCCACATGGGTTCAAGTCAGGGACTCAGCCAATGTGGGCATGTGAGAAAGCTGCTGGTAGCTTCCCCCATGGGTCAGTGGTTCATACTGGGGTTTTCCCCAGTTCTGTTTTGGTATTCTTGATCCTCCTTTTTTTCACATACTTTGCTTGGCAGTTGTGGATAATTATTTCATTGACAATTTTAATTTTACTTCAAAATTATTTTGGTCTGTGATTAAATTTCTTAAGTAACCCAACAAAAAAATGACTGCAGATTTTTAGTTGATCTGGTCTTCAGACAAAGTGGCTTTTGTTATGGACCATGCTCAATCAGCTGTTCTTCCTTTAAAGCCTTGTTACTAATCCAGATGTTATATTTCTGAACAGATTTTGAGCAGACTTAGTACATACATGTATACAGATTAACAGTGTATCCCCCTATGGGGTGAGAGTCACAAATCCCCTTTGTGTCAGATCTGGGATCAGACTGAGTAAAAAACAAACTTTGGTATCAAATCTGGGGATCAAATTAAAATCTTGGAGGTCCCTGGAGTACAAATGAAGGTAAAGGGAAACACTGGGTTAATTAAGATCAGAATGATTTAATATGGGTGTAATTAGGATAATTAGGAAGCATGTCTAATTTTTTTTGTTCTGGCATTTGATGGGCTGAGCCTGTCACTTCTATACAAACTGTATATCTATACAAATTTTGACCTAACATTTTATACAAGCATAGATCATCATGTGTCAAATGGATTGGTTCTTTTTACAAGCATAGATCATCATGTGTCAAATGGATTGGTTCTTTTTACAACATTTATGCTTACTAATGACATGTTCTGGAATGTGGTTGAGGTTGTTTCCGTGCAAGAGGCTGACTTTCTATATAGACTTGTGAAGTTCATTAGGAAAAATATATGTGCATGTAAATGAGGGATGTTCATTTAGAACAACATCTGTGCATGTAAATGAGGGATAGATGTTCATTGAAAGCAACATCTGTGAATGTAAATGAGGGATAGATGTTCACTGAAAGCAACATCTATGCATGTAAATGAGGGATGTTTATTGAAAGCAACATCTATGCATGTAAATGAGGGATGTTTATTGAAAGCAACATCTATGCTTGTAAATGAGGGATGTTCATTGAAAGCAACATTTTTTCATGTGATTGAGGGGTAGATGTTCATTCAAAACATATATGCATGTATATAGGGGTAGATGTTCCTTCAAAACAACATCTATGCATGTAAATATGGGTAGATGTTCATTCAAAACAACATCTATGTATGTAAATATGGGTAGATGTTCATTCAAAACAACATCTATGCATGTAAATATGGATAGATGTTCAGAACAACATCTATGCATGTAAATATGGGTAGATGTTCATGATGAGCAATATCAGTGCAAGTAAATGAGGGATGGTATTCATTAGGAGCAACATGAAAAGGTAAATGATGGGTAGGTGTTCATTAGGAGCAACATATGAAAATGTTAATGAGGGGTAGGTGTGCATTAGGAGCAACATATGAAAATGTTAATGAGCGGTAGGTGTGCATTAGGAGCAACATATGAAAAGGTAATTTATGGGTAGGTGTTCATTAGGAGCAACATATGAAAAGGTCAATGATGGGTAGGTGTTCATTACAAGCAACATCTGTGTATGTAATTATTGGGTAGCTGTTCATTAATACACAACAGTTGTGTACGTAAAGCATGGTAGGTGTTCAATAGGAGCAGCACCTGTGTATGTACATGATGGGTGGGTGTTCATTAGGAGCAACATATGAAAAGGTAAATGATGGGTTGGTGTTCATTAGGAGCAACATATAAAAGGAAAATGATGGGTAGGTGTTTATTAGGAGCAACATATGAAACGGTAAATGATGGGTAGGTGTTCATTAGAAGCAACATCTGTGTATGTAATTATTGGGTAGGTGTTCATTAATACACAACAGTTGTGTACGTAAAGCATGGTAGGTGTTCAATAGGAGCAGCACCTATGTATGTACATGATGGGTAGGTGCTCAATAAGAGCAACAGTTGTATATGTACATGATGGGAAGGTGTTCATTAGGAGCAACACATGAAAAGGCAAATGATGGGTAGGTGTTCATTAGGAGCAACATTTGTGTAACTGTTGGGTAGGTATTCATTAATACAATTAAGAGTATCCAACAAAAGATAGTGTTTATCTAGAGTATAAATGTAAAATGGTAATTGGTCTTACCAGTATATAAATGAATCATAATTGATGTTGCCAGTTTGTAAATGAATGACAGTATTATGACTCTTTGGTCTCAAAATAAGTAATCAAAAAGAGCTAAGCCATCAAGTTTTGTAAAATTAATCAAATAATTTATTTCCCTAGAATACAAAAGTGAAAATGTAAAAAGAACTTATGCTATTGTGAATTATATCCCAAACAATCATAGAATTACTAACACAGTTTTGAATGAATGAAGTTCTAGAAAAAAAACTTGAGTGGTGTTCCAAATAATGTCCAACACTGAAAGTGTTGATGTGCCTGTAATGGCCTGTAGTCTCTAATGTACCAGTGTCCTGAATTGTAATGATGTGCCAACAGACTTTTGATGAATCACAATAGTATAATCCAAGGTTTCCTAGTTTGAATTCACTTTTTGTTCCCATTTAATGTCTAATTCAAAGAATATTATAGAGCACTTTGTATTTCCAGAAAGGACAATTTGAATTAAATAATTTCAGCTCAAATCAAACACTAAACACAACAGTGATTCTGCTTCAAGATCTTACAGCAAGAATAAATAATTTTCACAGTAAACAAGATTATAAAGCCCCCTATTTGACCTAGGTCACTATCAGCATTTTTATACTAAAAATATATTACCTAATGGAAAATTTCATTCCAGAAAACTTGAAATGTTTACAAGATAAAATCCTTACCAAAATGTAAGTTGTACAGAATCCAAACTTGCAGTCACTATCACATTGATATTATTGATATGACCTGATAGATACTTTACCCATCACATCTTGTATCCTTGGACATTGATATTATTGATATGATCTGATAGATACTTTGCCCATCACATCTTGTATCCTTGGACATTGATATTATTGATATGATCTGATAGATACTTTACCCATCACATCTTGTATCCTTGGAGGACATTGATATTATTGATATGATCTGATAGATACTTTACCCATCACATCTTGTATCCTTGGACATTGATATTATTGATATGATCTGATAGATACTTTACCCATCACATCTTGTATCCTTGGAGGACATTGATATTATTGATATGATCTGATAGATACTTTACCCATCACATCTTGTATCCTTGGAGGACATTGATATTGTTGATATGATCTGATAGATACTTTACCCATCACATCTTGTATCCTTGGAGGACATTGATATTATTGATATGATCTGGTAGATACTTTACCCATCACATCTTGTATCCTTGGACATTGATATTATTGATATGATCTGATAGATACTTTGCCCATCACATCTTGTATCCTTGGACATTGATATTATTGATATGATCTGATAGATACTTTACCCATCACATCTTGTATCCTTGGAGGACATTGATATTATTGATATGATCTGATAGATACTTTACCCATCACATCTTGTATCCTTGGACATTGATATTATTGATATGATCTGATAGATACTTTACCCATCACATCTTGTATCCTTGGACATTGATATTATTGATATGATCTGATAGATACTTTGCCCATCACATCTTGTATCCTTGGACATTGATATTATTGATATGATCTGATAGATACTTTACCCATCACATCTTGTATCCTTGGACATTGATATTATTGATATGATCTGATAGATACTTTGCCCATCACATCTTGTATCCTTGGAGGACATTGATATTATTGATATGATCTGATAGATACTTTACCCATCACATCTTGTATCCTTGGACATTGATATTATTGATATGATCTGATAGATACTTTGCCCATCACATCTTGTATCCTTGGACATTGATATTATTGATATGATCTGATAGATACTTTACCCATCACATCTTGTATCCTTGGAGGACATTGATATTATTGATATGATCTGATAGATACTTTACCCATCACATCTTGTGTCCTTGGAGGACATTGATATTATTGATATGATCTGATAGATACTTTACCCATCACATCTTGTATCCTTGGAGGACATTGATATTATTGATATGATCTGATAGATACTTTACCCATCACATCTTGTATCCTTGGACATTGATATTATTGATATGATCTGATAGATACTTTGCCCATCACATCTTGTATCCTTGGACATTGATATTATTGATATGATCTGATAGATACTTTACCCATCACATCTTGTATCCTTGGAGGACATTGATATTATTGATATGATCTGATAGATACTTTACCCATCACATCTTGTATCCTTGGAGGACATTGATATTATTGATATGATCTGATAGATACTTTACCCATCACATCTTGTATCCTTGGAGGACATTGATATTATTGATATGATCTGATAGATACTTTACCCATCACATCTTGTATCCTTTGACATTGATATTATTGATATGATCTGATAGATACTTTACCCATCACATCTTGTATCCTTGGACATTGATATTATTGATATGATCTGATAGATACTTTACCCATCACATCTTGTATCCTTGGAGGACATTGATATTATTGATATGATCTGATAGATACTTTGCCCATCACATCTTGTATCCTTGGACATTGATATTATTGATATGATCTGATAGATACTTTACCCATCACATCTTGTATCCTTGGAGGACATTGATATTATTGATATGATCTGATAGATACTTTACCCATCACATCTTGTATCCTTGGAGAACATTGATATTATTGATATGATCTGATAGATACTTTACCCATCACATCTTGTATCCTTGGAGGACATTGATATTATTGATATGATCTGATAGATACTTTGCCCATCACATCTTGTATCCTTGGACATTGATATTATTGATATGATCTGATAGATACTTTACCCATCACATCTTGTATCCTTGGAGGACATTGATATTATTGATATGATCTGATAGATACTTTACCCATCACATCTTGTATCCTTGGAGGACATTGATATTATTGATATGATCTGATAGATACTTTACCCATCACATCTTGTATCCTTGGAGGACATTGATATTATTGATATGATCTGATAGATACTTTACCCATCACATCTTGTATCCTTGGAGGACATTGATATTATTGATATGATCTGATAGATACTTTACCCATCACATCTTGTATCCTTGGACATTGATATTATTGATATGATCTGATACATACTTTACCCATCACATCTTGTATCCTTGGAGGACATTGATATTATTGATATGATCTGATACATACTTTACCCATCACATCTTGTATCCTTGGAGGACATTGATATTATTGATATGATCTGATAGATACTTTACCCATCACATCTTGTATCCTTGGGCATTGATATTATTGATATGATCTGATACATACTTTACCCATCACATCTTGTATCCTTGGAGGACATTGATATTATTGATATGATCTGATAGATACTTTACCCATCACATCTTGTATCCTTGGAGGACATTGATATTATTGATATGATCTGATAGATACTTTACCCATCACATCTTGTATCCTTGGAGGACATTTGTACCGAATCCAGACTTGCAATTACTATCACATTGATATTATTGATATGATCTGATGGATACTTTGCCCATCACATCTTGTATCCTTGGAGGATATTTTCATTAATTAAATATTACATGAATTAATATTTTATTTTTGTATTATAAAAAGAAACACATTTTAATCATGTAAATAATTCTAGTAATTGTCTTGTGACTTCCTGTTATGTGCTGGTCACAGAACAAAAAAATCCTTATATAAAACATTTTTCATCATTTATAACATTTAAAAATTAGTAAATATACACTTCATATGTATTTATATTGCATTATCAAAATATAAAGATGCTTACAAATCTTGTAATGATTGGTTTGTACAAATGTCATGATTGTAAGCAATATATTGGTTAACCAGGAATGTGCTTTCTGTCAAAGCATATTGCAACAGAAAGTAAAAACCCTCGAGAGTTGTTGGCAATCCATACTTGACACTTGAACCTGTGAATAAACAATGAGAGATAATCTGAATGTTCATTCAATTAAAGCTGAGATATTTCTTTGACAGAGTTTATCTGACAGTAAATGATAAGGTATTTTTGTGATTATGTACACACACTTGTTGCCATTTCTATGATCTGTTTTTGGAATGCAAATAAAATTTGACGTACGTGTCTGGTCGAATGGCACATAGCGCAATCATGGCTTTGTAGTGCCCAGAAAGCTTAGGTACCCAAACAAATCCATACAAACCAATATAAAAGCAGAAGTCAGATATTTTATATAAACCACACTCATTTAAAAGTCTAAGACCTTCTTGGCTTGTGCAGCATGTTGACATACAAACAGCAACTAGTCATAAGAATGACAACAACTACTACCAAATTCAGGGGTTGGTTAGCAATCATTAATATCTATATTCGTACAATTACTAGATTATGAAGAATGAATGTATAGTCCTTTTCTTTATTATGCATGGACAGTTGTAGTTTTTCAACTGTATATACTAGCTTATAAAGCCACATCTTCCATTGCATAATGCACTGGCAGATCTGGGTCTGTCCAATTTGTTAGGAGTAGCCAGTAGAACAAACAACATAGACCCTGACTGGCAGGCACATGATGTTATAGCATATCAGGGTCTTTGTTGTTTGCAGTTTTACTCAATTTTCAAGTAAGTAGATACAGTAGATTGAAATCATGTGAAGTTTGTGCTGCAAAACTGAAGCCTTGAAAAATTGGCTCAGTATAAAAGACTCCCAAAATTTAAAGTTGGCGTATAAAATAGGGGCAGTAAAGTAATGATAATGTTTATGGAAAGATGTTTTTGCAGGGCAAGTTTATTTGTTGCTGGGCAAGTAAAAATTTGTTTTTACTTGTCCAGTAGACAAATGGAATAAAATGAAATTGTTCTGGCCAGACATTCTAATGTCTATTATTAATTAGTATATTTAATATAGTAGTTGTAGTAAAGTTTTAATTAGCAAGATTTAAAAATTAGAAACAGGGTTAATTGTATGGATCTGACTGATACAAAAATAAATTTTAAGTTTACCTTGTGTTAAATGACAATGAATAGATGCCAACATCTTAAGACTGAAATACGCAATGTTAGCGCCATGTTAGCCTTTCTCAACGGTTTGCTTTTACAAGTTTATTAACTTTTCTTAAAAGATAATGGGCAGGTTTAAATTCAGATGCTTTTGTGCCTAACACCAGCAAAGTTGCCACGTTGGCACATCATTAAATAAAAGTTAAAATTAAGATGATGTGACCTAATTCTCAGGCAATACTAAACAAAGATGGGTATTTTGTGAGCTCTTGATCACAATTAACTTCAAAGATGTTCCTTTGTGAAAATATAGATAATCAAATATGCACTAGGGTAAGAACCAAAGACTTTTGGCAGGTGTTTGATTGTGTTTTTTTATATACATTTCAAAGATGAATTGTTTTTATCACCTAAATGAATAAAGAGATATTTATCAGGGACCAGTGGATATGAAACATTTTGGTCAAAGTGTATCATCCTCCCCAACAAAAGTTTTTTTTAACCTTCAAAAGACGACTAGTTATTTTCCTTGCTTTTGTCAGGCTCACAGTACCAGGCGAGTCAGCCAGCTGCAGACCAGCATGAAGCAAAAGAAAGAAAAGGAAGAAATCCAACAGAGAGAGTTGGAAGAAAAGTTCAGACGAAGGCAGGCTGAAGAGCAAAGAAAGCAACATGAAGACTCCCTCAAATTTTTCAAGGTGATTAATTCTTCCCTTTAATACTGTTGCTCCTCTGTAAGACTGTTATCTCCTCTGTTAGACTGTTTTATTGATACCATTCGTCAGAAGACATGTTCAATATAGGATGGTTGACAATATAGTTAACATGCAACATTATCCTCTTACTCCTTGGCCTTAGAATGTATTTTTTATCATGACACAAGAACACATAGATTTTAACCTTTCTTACAAAATGTTTGATATATTATTAGTGGCAAATACTAAATACTTTTCATAATCTCCTTTCTAATAATTTGCATAGATCAGATGAATGATGGATATGTTTCATTGAGTGGGGTGAAAAATCTAAGTATTTTTACAGTGGCAAAGCCACAATGAAAATACTTAAGTTTTTTTGCCCACTCAATGAAATATATTCATTATTCACTCAAAACAAGAAACTTTTCTTTTCATTTTATGCTCAAACATAATGGCAAGCAACAGATTGTAGAACATATTGAAGTAGTAGATTTCTTATTGTATCTTGCACATTAATGTCAGCTATTTGTTGTTCATGTACTGCTGTCTTTTCGATATATTCACATGGAAAAATGTCAGTAGTATCCTCATTCATGGCAGAAAGTGCATAAACACATTTTTAAAAACGGTTGAAGAAAATAATATCAAGCGTATCATGTGACTTGAACTGCATACTGCTTCATGACATGTGTGACTTTATTTTCTACTCTACTGGATTAAGTCAGTGACAAAATGGTGGGTCAAATTATTTTACCATGATGTTATTCATATCTATTGAGCACAGTTAAAAAATATTGGTTTAATTCAGGCCATTAAACTATTTCTATTGGAAAATCAACTAATTCACATGTTCTGTATTCAGTGTAGATATCCCAACTTAGTATGTTCTGCAACTCATTATAGACAAGAGCTTATGGACCTATGGGATAGCCTGTTGTATATTGTCGTTCCATCCATTAGCACAAGTTTGTTATCACTACTTCTTCTAAACTACTCGGAGGATTGTCGTGAAGCTTTACATTCATCCTAGTTGGTCCTAAATAAAATGTGTGCCACTCAGATATCTGGTATGGCCACTGTAGTGGTAACCTTGAAATTCTTGTGATCACTATTTTTGAATAAATGGTAACATCAACATAAGGTTTTCACTGAGAGACTTCTTATGATTAGTCAGGTGGTTCCTAAATGAAAATGGTGCTGCTCATACATCCAGTACGGCTGCCACAGCATCTTTCTTGAAAATTTTGTCATTACTACTGAACAGAAAGTCATGTTCATGTGGGGTTTCACCAGAATGCTATGATGCCATGTTGGCATTAAATGAAAATGGTCCAGATATCACTGACAGTATGGCCATTAAATGAAAATGGTGCTGATATCACTGCTAGTATGGTCATTAAATGAAAAGTGTGCTTATATCACTGCCAGTAGGGCCATTAAATGAAAATGGTTCTGATATCACTGCCAGTATGGCCATTAAATGAAAATGGTGCTGATATCACTGCCAGTATGGCCATTAAATGAAAATGGTGCTGATATTACTGCCAGTATGGCCATTGTGATGGCCATCTTTTTAATTTTTGTTGTCACAATGCTTTCTGGATGGATGGTTGGTCATACCAACATGGAGATTTTACCGAAGGACTATTTATGTGATTTAGTCTGAAAAGTCAAATAATACTTTGTAATTACAATGAATATTTAAATGAATAAATCCTGTTAAATATTAACTGAAACAACTGAAATTGATTTGTCAATAGAATGATGTTAAGATAGGAATGAGAACTTCTGAGGTAAACAACATTTATATAAAAAGCTAAGAGGCAGTAAAGAACCAGGATGAGGGTAATTTTACCAGAAAATTTATAAACATCTTGGTTCATGAATATTCTTAATTTCCATTAAATCTAGACCTTGAACTCAACACCTGTAAATAAGTCTATCTCCAAGTAATAATGATCTTAAAATATAATCTAAAATCATAGATAAGTATTAGCTGTATAATATGTTGTTTACAAAATATAATCTAAAATCATAGATAAGTATTAGCTGTATAATCTGTTGTTTACAAAATATAATCTAAAATCATAGATATGTATTAGCTGTATAATATGTTGTTTACAAAATATAATCTAAAATCATAGATAAGTATTAGCTGTATAATATGTTGTTTACAAAAACAAACAAAAATGATGAGTAGTCAGGTATGCCTCTACCCTCAATTGCTTACCAAGGTCAAGGTCACAATACAAATTAAAAATACATAACCACATCCATTCAGGGCACCAAGACAGCCATCTTGAAAACTTTTGAACATTGCTCCTTCTGAAAGGATTTGTTGATATTGATTTTCACCAAAAGACATTATTATGACTAGTTGGTCCTAGAGGAAAATGGTGACATCCTAACAGTCAATATGGTTGTTACAGATGCCAGCAGGAAAATTGTGTTTGTTGCTGAAGAATATCAGAGATTTTTTAACACTTAGCAGTTGATAAGAAGAAATGGTCTTGTCAGTTCCTTCAAGGGACTTGGGGGGGGGGGGGTCTGTGCTGGCATCAGTTAGGCCATCAATTTTAGTTTAATTAAGATTTTTCAAACTGCACTATTTACAACCATAGGTAAGTTTAAAATATAATGACTGTTTAGTCAGTGATGAGCTACAGCGGTTATTTCACCAGACTACTGAATGAAAGGGTACAGATTTGAATTGTGCCATTGGATCAGCCAGATTGGCTCTCACTGTGTGCAGATTTGAATTGTGCCATTGGATCAGCCAGGTTGGCTGTCACTATGTACAGATTTGAATTGTGCCATTGGATCAGCCAGGTTGGCTGTCACTATGTAAAGATTTGAATTGTGCCATTGGATCAGCCAGGTTGGCTGTCACTGTGTACAGATTTGAATTGTGCCATTGGATCAGCCAGGTTGGCTGTCACTGTGTGCAGATTCACAACATGCAGATTCACATGCCACTTGATCAGCAAGGTTGGTTGCCATTGTGTATTCCTGGGCAAGGCACTTCAATGGCCTTGGTACAAAATAGCCTTTAGGTGTTGCTGTGCAATAAAACCCAACAAATCACTGAGTGACATTTTAAAGTAACTTTACATTGAACCATGAATATGCCACTTAAATGGTTTTCTGATTTTCTTGTCATCTGTGTATTGAATTACCAAGGAATTTTAACCTTTTTCTAAATGTCAAAATGTCAGGTGGAAGAAAATCTCCATATATCAGTGGCAGGTCATAAAATTGTCACCTATAGTTTTGTACTACCTCCCGAGGTGGTCAAGTGACATACAGAATATCAGGCATAAAATCACTTTTGTCAGTGTTGAAATAGTCACAGTATGTATTGCTAACACTAGTACAAAGCTTGGTAAAGTATTACTGTTTATTTCATGTAATCCTGATGTTAAACCTTTCGTCTAGTAGTAAAACTAAATTCTACTGTAAAATTCTGTCATTTACCATATGTACTCATTTATAAGATGAGTCAAACTGCAAACAACAAAGATCCTGATCTGCTATACAATAATGTGCCAGCAGATTAGGATCTGTGTTGTTTGTTCTACTGAGTACTCCTAACAAACTGCACTGAGCCAGATCTGCTGGCACATTATGCAATGGTAGATCTGGGTCTGTGCAGTTTGCATTTGGGCTCATCATGTAAGCAAGTACATATGATTTGCTTTTTTGACTTGATAACCAGTAATCTTTGCTCTGAGGGGTCAGCAGTTATACTCTGGCTTCAGCCAAGCTTTGGTGATCATAGTAAGTGGACCTAGTAATGCAGGCTAATTCATCCATTCAAAGCAAGAGAAGAAAGAATGTATTTAAACTGTTTCCAGGGTTTATATTTATAAAACTGATAAAAATTCCATCCACAGCAAGAATTTAATGTCAGCTCATAAACACTCACACTTGTCACCCAGCCAATTTGCTGTATCTGTTTTATTGACAAGTAAATTACCTGTAAAAGGTCTAAATTTGAACTTGTGCCACAGGGTTAACAAAAATGGACGATAAATTTACCTGTTAAAGTGGTACCATACACAGTCAGCTGAAAGTTGATTGTTAACACATCACCTTCTGTTGTAAGAATTTTCAGCCTCAAGAGACAGTATAGTACATGTACAATATGTCTTGAGAAACCACCTCATATGTGAATACACACAGGTGTCTCAAGACAAGTGATCTCTCATAAGAGGTATGTGGAGGAGGGCTTGGTTTCAATCTTATCGAGTGCATCTATAAGTCAACGGGAGGGTTGACATCTAAGGTGTGTGATGCCAAAATGGAGAAGCTTTTGTGATTAGCGTATTAGGAAACTTATTAATCCTAGCTGTTCCTACTGACTGCATTGGCTTATTTTCTTCCTTTCCAAAGAGGAACCATGCTCAGTTTCTACTATTAAAGCAAAGGCTATCAAGCTACAATTTCCAACACACTCAATATTTCAAAAGGCCTGGTTATAATGGACACTGATCCTGACTTAGGAGACCTGATCAAGGTATTGTGAAATGCAATTATCAGTGGCTCACTCTCTAATGTTTAATGCCTTGTGTCTTGTGGTATTTCAGTAGCAATCTTTAGCTGAAGCTTCCTTCAAGAACCAAGATCTTTGGCATTTTTGTTGCCTTAGCATCAGGAAGGGAGAAGGAAGGGTTGGAAGTATATTTTCCCCCTCATTAAAGGTTCAACTGATATTTCAGCTTTCACCATTTCTAGGTGGATTGGATTAATTGTCAAGAGAGCTTACCAGTCCCTTACTGACAAGGACCTGACTTTCATGAAAATTAAAGCCCATTAGGTTCAACCTGCCTGATGGGCCTGTCTAAATCATTTTTCTTTGGAAGATATGATGAAGACATGTTTTGCACTCGTATGTTACTTTTTTTCTCCTTTAACGTTTGCTCAATTACCCACAAAAGCAAAGGCATTTTCTCGTTGGGCCCAATCAGTATTTGCTCAGAAAGTGGCCCATGCAGATTCCATCCCACAGTAGTATCCTGCTCTTCAATGAGAGTGAGTATTCCTTGTGTTAGTCTTTACTCACCAGTCATCAGCCTCTGACTAATTTAGCTATGCAGTATCAACACGTATGATAGTAATGCTATTTTCAGTGAGGTTACAACCAATTTTAATGATGGAATACTGACCTGTTGCTATTGCCAGATTCCTTCCACCTGTTCTACACTGATGTCCCACTAAGCTAGACTGCTCAGTTGAAAAGCATAGAGAATTGCAGTAAATATGGACAACATGTGCAGGGTGTCCCACAAGGGCAATCCATTATTCTGGAATCTCACATGGACAACATGTGCAGGGTGTCCCACAGAGGCAAGCCATTATTCTGGAATCTCACATGGGCAGCATGGGCAGGGTGTCTTACAACGGCAATCCATTATTCTTGAATCTCACATGGACAGCATGTGCAGGGTGTCCCACAAGGGTAATCCATTATTCTGGAATCTCACATGGACAGCATGTGCAGGGTGTCCCACAAGGGCAATCCATTATTCTGGAATCTCACATGGATACCATGTGCAGGGTGTCCTATAAGGGCAATCCATTATTCTGGAATCTCACATGGATACCATGTGCAGGGTGTCCCACAAAGGCAGTCCATTATTCTGGAATCTCACATGGATACCATGTGCAGGGTGTCCCACAAAGGCAATCCATTATTCTGGAATCTCACATGGATACCATGTGCAGGGTGTCCCACAAAGGCAATCCATTATTCTGGAATCTCACATGGATACCATGTGCAGGGTATCCCACAAAGGCAATCCATTATTCTGGAATCTCACATGGATACCATGTGCAGGGTGTCCCACAAAGGCAGTCCATTATTCTGGAATCTCACATGGATACCATGTGCAGGGTGTCCCACAAAGGCAATCCATTATTCTGGAATGTTGTGATTGATGGTAATGCAAGGACAAAACTTTTGTTGTATGGTCCAGGTATTTTACTCTGGAAAAGTACCAGCTATGCAGAAGCAACAGTTAAGAATTACTAATTTACAATTCAACAATTCATTTAACCTACCCACCACCCACCCAAGGGGCCCCGAGTGGCAGAGTGATCTAAAGCGCTCTCCGTTATGAATCACTGCCATCTCATCTCTGTCTGCATGGGTTCAAGTCACGGATTCAGCCAATGTGGGTATGTGAGAAAGCTTGCCAGTAGCTTCTCGTGGGTCGGTGGTTCTTTCTGGGGGTTTTCCCGGGTTCTTTCTCCATCATTAATACTGGCTGCCATACATAGCCTATCATGTGCTGAAAAATGGTGTTAAACCCCACCACAACAACAACAACAACCCACCCAAAAAAATCATTTTTCTCACAATATAGGTCATCAGATGTTTTCAGTTGCAGTGAATTAGAGTTTATTAATTAATTAAATTATCTGTACCATTACATGTGAAGATATAAGGAGGGACTTTTCCAAATTAATTTAACTAATATTGTACATGTAATTAATTTCACATTGTTTTCTTCCACAAAATAATTGTGTTCAAAAACCATTTTAATTTTTTGTCTCACTACAAATTAATTTATTTTTGTTCTGAACTAATTAGTCAGCTGGAACATGAATGGTGGACCAGGTGAAAAACATAATTGGACCCATAACCACCTCAGTAATTGATCACAGAATCACTTTTCGAAATGTCAGATGTGAAGATTAATTTATTTACATCACTCATATTTCTCTAACACTTGTACATAAATGTTCCTAAAACAAGTTTTATTTGGTGTATGGGATATATATATATATATATATATATATATATATATATATATATATATATATATATATATGAGAATTCAGAGTCTTTCCTGAATGATCAGCAAAAGTTTTGTACACAGCAAACCATGTATTATTCTTACATTGTCAGTTATTGAGTAACTGCTTAGTACTTATTATATTCCAGGTACTTATAAGAGTGTTAAACAAAAATCATGTACTTGAGCATTTTTTGGCATTTCCGCATATCGCTAGTAGAAGTGCACACATTAAAGAAACAAAATATTTCCAGGCCTAGAAATCATACAGCTTCTGAGCTTGAGTATTAGCCAATCAAAAATGATGTTACAAAAGTAAATATCTTGGCAATTGGCTGAGCAACTCAGTCTCAAGTTGAAGAGATTTATGATCTCCAAGCCATATTATATAAGAATGTGGAACAATTCTTATTTTATTCCATGCCATTATCAAACACATTGGAACATGAGAATAGTATGCTCTCTATCTCTAATTGATAATGTAAAAAAAGGTCAAGATCCTAAAATTTCTAAAACATCCATTCATAGACATGTTGGCCACAAATCAGATAAACATGTCATACAAATGGGTGTTTACATCTTACGTTGATACACAGTAGGTTTCAAGAGGGGTGGTCGACTTTGATTTATCCAGTTAAAGATATTAAAATATTACCATATTTGCCTGCATGGAAGTAGTCTTCTTATATGGACATTGTAACTTGATCAGGTTATAAAGAATCAGATTTTATCATTTTAAGTCCATTGTATGTGTCTACATTCTATTCTTAAATGGACCAGCAAATCTGTACAGAGTTCACAGCTTAGCATGAAACTGAAGTATTGTGCCCATTCAGTACAGATTGTATGATGTAGGTGAGTCTTCAATAGTAACCCCAAGGTGAAAACACCTTAATTGGAGAATAAAAATAATCTGGCACTAAACATGCCAGCGGGAAAATAAGGCCAATATGTCCCTACTTTTTATTGAAAATAAATAATTGGGGTCACAGTCTCCCTTAGACCTCCCTCACTGATGCCAGCAGCTATTACTAGAGGCAAATTAAGTTGTATTTCAGATTTGCATTGAAAGATCAAATTGGAAGAAGATTTATGATTTGGTTTAGCATTGTGCTCAGCTGCTGATATTATCAGCATGTTGTGAGGACCTACTATATCAGGAGAAATATCCATTTGGCAAACAGGTGTCTAATCTGTCAACAGGTTGGGTCTCCTTGGGCAAATTTTATTTAAACTGTGAAATTTCTTCATATCTGATATTTATCTACAGTATATGAGCATGGCAAAACAACATAAACTGTAACTGATTGCACTTTATGACTACTTTTCATATTGTTGAAATTGAATATGTTTCCTCAGTCAGACATGTACAAGATGTTAGCATAAGTTTACATGATATCTGAAAATAATGAAAGCCATGCCTTGACCTTTTAAACACTTAAATGATAAACCTTCATTTGTTTTATTCATATTATGAATCTCGTTGAATATTTGAATATTTCCAAAATTTATCACTTCTAGTCATAGACTTATTGCATGGCCTGTTGTCCAGTGATGCACAACACTCATCTGTTGTCTCTCTGACTGTCTTTCCATTAGCACAAGCTTTTTATCACTACTTGCAAGATTGCAATGTAATTTTACACACACATTCATGCCAAGGTATAGTGTGTCCTGTATGGTGCTTCTAAGACATCCAATATGGCTGACATGGCAGCCATCTTGAAAATATTATCAATACTCTTCTTGAAAGGCTAGTCATAATCAGCATGGGGGTTCAGCTGTAAGACTTTATGTTGTCTAGTTAGTCCTTAATGAAAATGGTACTGATTTGGCATCCAACATAGGTGGCACTCTATAGTTTCATATTTTGCATAGAGTGAGAATTTTAAAGAAAAAGAATTTCCCTGGCTTTCCTCACTGGTTATACTGGCTATTTAAGAAAAAAAGACCTTGTATATCTTAGGTATAGTTCAAAAAACCTTTAATTCCCTTTTTTTTGGTGTACAATTGATGGTTGTAATATGGGTTATAGAGTATACAGCTTGACCTTACCCCAGATGTGCACCTTTCAAAAAAGTACTAGCTCCACTTGGTCATTTTCACTTCCTGAACTTCAGAGGTAAATTGTATAAAAAAGAGCTGATAACTTTTTTTTAAATTTTATGTATTTGGTAATTCATTCATTGCACTTTCAGAAGCTGGTATTGTCTTGTCTGGCAAAATTCATTTTCCCTATTTTAATAGCTGCTACAGATAGTGTACTTTAGACTAATTCAGGCTGATTTTTTTTAGCACAAGGGAGCAGTCATTTTAGTTAGCAGTGTGCTTAGATCATGTACAGTTTCCAAAAGTACAGTATCCAAAGAAATGGCAGCCATATTACATTAAAGCAGCATAGATGTATGCCAACATTCTCTCCATTGTGCATGTGTTAAATGCAAACAGCTTCGCCTTACATACGTCACTCTCTCAAAAGCACATAATAACTGGTGAGCGCCCCCATTACAGTCAGCTTGAAAAAATGTTATTGCTAGTTGATGGTCCTAAATGAAAATGGTTCTGCTTGGATATCCAATTTTGCCACCACAGCAGGACAATCTTGTTATGACTGTTCCTTCTAAGTGGATGGTGACATCAACATGGGGGTTTCATTTCAAAGATTTTGTATGATGCCTGGTTGGACCTAAATGAAAATGATGCCTATCCAATTTGGCCATCACAGCAGCCATCTAGAACATTTATTATTACTATTCCTCCTGGATGGAAAGTTATATTATAGGGCAAAATTTAGTTATTTTAAGTGGTATAGTATTTACCTATGTTTTAGAAGAGAAGGTAAATTTTTATATAATTATCTAAATTATCTTGATAAATTTAATAGTTGTTTGTCAATAATGGAGAGGTACATCTTTATTTATAGCTAAATTTAGTGGCTGTGATTCCTGTTAATAAAATATAGTGCTATGTTTAGCTACTCAGTCCCAAATGGGATTATCTTACAGTTCAGGCTGGGAAGCCACTGAAACAATGAAGCCATTACATTGGTGGGATTGTGTTTTTGTAGACTTACAATAAATCAATGATAACAAGTTTCCCTTAATAGTCAGACATTTAGTTTAATGACCATTTGTTGTGAAATTTGAAGCTCTCTTAGTAAGTGTCAAGTGCTTAAAATAGAGTTAAGTAGTTACAGTTTAGTTTGGAATTAATTAGCTCATAAAGATAAATTTTACAAGTAATTTCCCATTTAATATAACATTTTTGGAAATTCTAATTCACATTAAAGGCTGCAAATCATGTGTGTGGAGAGTGAATATATGGCTATAATTTGTTTATAAATTATCAAACCATAAGTTTAGTTCCAGAAAAGTTCTTCAGGAGTGCTTTCTCTAGCTAGTACATGACATACTGTATCTTGTCAAGCCTGTATGTAGCTAGTACATGACATACTGTACCCTGTCAGGCTTGTATGTAGCTAGCACATGACATACTGTATCCTATCAGGCCTGTATGTAGCTAATACATGACATACTGTATCCTGTCAGACCTGTATGTAGCTGATACATAAGATACTTAAAGGCTTGATAGGATACAGTATGTCGTGTACAAGCTACATACAGGCCTGATAGAGACAGTATGTCATGTACTAGCTACATACAGGCCTGATAGGAGACAGTATGTCATGTACTAGCTACATACAGGCCTGATAGGAGACAGTATGTCATGTACTAGCTACATACAGGCCTGATAGGGTACAGTATGTCATGTACTAGCTACATACAGGCCTGATAGGGTACAGCATGTCATGTACTAGCTACATATAGGCCTGATAGGGTACAGTATGCCATGTACTAGCTACATATAGGCCTGATAGGGTACAGTATGTCATGTACTAGCTACATGACATACTATATCCTGTAGCTTGTACATGACATACTGTATCCTATCAGGCCTTTATGTAGCTTGTACATGACATACTGTATCCTATCAGGCCTTTATGTAGCTTGTACATGACATACTGTATCCAGTCAGGTCTTTATGTAGCTTGTACATGACATGCTATATCCTATCAGGCCTGTATGTAGCTTGTACATGACATGCTGTATCCTATGAGGCCTGTATGTAGCTAATACATGACATACTGTATCCTATCAGGCCTGTATGTAACTAATACATGACATACTGTATCCTATCAAGCCTGTATGTAGTTAATACATGACATTCTGTATCCTATCAGGCCTGTATGTAGTTAATACATGACAGTCTGTATCCTATCAGGCCTGTATGTAGTTAATACATGACATACTGTATCATATTAGGCCTGTATGTAGCTAATACATGACATACTGTATCATATTAGGCTTGTATGTAGCTAATACATGACATACTGTATCCTATCAGGCCTGTATGTAGCTAATACATGACATACTGTATCCTATCAGGCCTGTATGTAGTTAATACATGACATTCTGTATCCTAGCAGGCCTGTATGTAGTTAATACATGACATACTGTATCCTATCAGGCCTGTATGTAGCTAATACATGACATACTGTATCCTATCAGGCCTGTATGTAGCTAATACATGACATACTGTATCCTATCAGGCCTGTATGTAGCTAATACATGACATTCTGTATCCTATCAGGCCTGTATGTAGCTAATACATGACATACTGTATCCTATCAGGCCTGTATGTAGCTAATACATGACATACTGTATCCTATCAGGCCTGTATGTAGTTAATACATGACATTCTGTATCCTAGCAGGCCTGTATGTAGCTAATACATGACATTCTGTATCCTATCAGGCCTGTATGTAGTTAATACATGACATTCTGTATCCTATCAGGCCTGTATGTAGTTAATACATGACATTCTGTATCCTATCAGGCCTGTATGTAGCTAATACATGACATTCTGTATCCTAGCAGGCCTGTATGTAGTTAATACATGACATTCTGTATCCTAGCAGGCCTGTATGTAGCTAATACATGACATTCTGTATCCTATCAGGCCTGTATGTAGTTAATACATGACATTCTGTATCCTAGCAGGCCTGTATGTAGTTAATACATGACATTCTGTATCCTAGCAGGCCTGTATGTAGTTAATACATGACATTCTGTATCCTAGCAGGCCTGTGTGTAGCTAATACATGACATACTGTATCCTATCATTCTGTATCCTATCAGGCCTGTATGTAGTTAATACATGACATTATGTATCCTATCAGGCCTGTATGTAGTTAATACATGACATTATGTATCCTAGCAGGCCTGTATGTAGTTAATACATGACATTATGTATCCTATCAGGCCTGTGTGCTGCTTCTTATAATAATAATAATAATAATAATAATAATAATAATAATGACCTTATTTAAAGAGGGTAACACAATTAGCTAAAAACTAATCTACCTTGAGGCCCTCATACAAAGGAATTTATTTATTTAAGCTGCATCTCTGAAGCCACTGAATATATTGGGTTTGGAAGAAGGAAATAGAGTGGGCATTTCTAATCTCAGCTGGAATACTATTCCAGAGCAGAGTTCCAGAGTATTGGAAACTTTTTTTAAATAACTCCTTATTTGGTTTGGGAATTTTATACTGTTTGGTAGACATGGATTGCAGGTGGGGAGTATTACCAGGTAGCCTATACTGGAATAGTGATTGTAAATATTCAGGAGCACTATTCTGAGATATCCTGTACATTAATTTGGCTTTTCTCAAACAGATTCGGTCTTTAATAGGTAATATTTTTAACCTACCAGCTAAACTTTCCTTGCTTTCTTTCTGGATTGATATTAGCCCAAATGCTCTTTTTTGAAGATGTGCCAGCTTTGCTATGTTTTTATCATTTGAATTACCCCATACTGTACTACAGTAGTCCAAATAGGGTTGTATGTAACTGTTATAAAATAGTTTCCTGTGCCTTTCAGGGAGAAAATGTCTTATCCTACTGAGAAGCCATAAACTTGAATTGACTTTTTTACTGGTATGTTTGATATGTTCAGTCCATGATAGGTTATTATCTACCAGAACACCAAGTAGCCTATCATGACAGACTATTTGCAGATTTGTATCCTTCCATGTCAGACATAGTTCATCACTATCAAGATTTGTCCTTCTCTGCCGTGTTGAGATAAGTAATATTTTAGTTTTACCAGTATTTACCACCATGCCATTACATGTGCACCAGTTTTCCAGTTTGTTTAGTGCATTCTGTAAAGAAATTTCGAGCTCATGCTTTGTGTTTTGGATGTCTGACAATGTTGTGTCATCTGCATAGAGATCTGTAGATGATATTGAGTCTCTTAGTAAAAGTGGTAGGTCATTAATAAATAAAATGAATAGTAGTGGACCTAGAATTGAGCCTTGTGGTACTCCATATCTAATTGTTTCAGGTTCAGACGGAACATTATTTATGTAAACATGTTGTGTTCTCTCATTTAAGTATGAAGTAAACCATCTAATTGTTCTTTCATCACACTGGTAGATTTTCAGTTTCTTCAAAAGGATTTCATGATCCACCATGTCAAAAGCTTTCCTGAAATCTACAAATACAGTTCCTATTATTCTACCTTGGTCAAGTGCTTGAAGCCATTTATCAGTTAGGGAGATCAAGGCAGTCTCACAGGAATGGTTCTGTCTAAAGCCTGATTGATTAGGGTGTAACAGCAAGTGTTTGGTTAAATATGACATGAATGAGTCATGGACATGTTTTTCAATCAATTTTGACAAGTTTGGTAGTATTGAAATTGGTCGGTAGTTATCAGCATCATCCTTAGAACCAGATTTGTGAATAGGAATTACTTTTGCAGTTTTCCATATTTTGGGGACAGATGAGGTTGCAATACTTAAATTAATTATGAATGTTATGCTGTCTACAATAGCAAAGGCAGAAGATTTAATGAGTCGTGGACCAATTCTTGTTGTTAATGAGCATAAGCAATACAATAAATGTCTTTAAATGACATGAAGTCACACCATAATATTATGTAATGCCCTTGGCCCTTTCATTCAAATGTTAAAAAGTGCCTAAGATGTAAAATGATGGCCATTTTTAATTGCCGTTAAGCCCATGACAAACATAATGATGTCACAATAACATAAGCAATAAATTCAGGCTATTTAAACTGAATGATTTCATATTGTTTTCATTACTATGTTGCACAGGTAACATTATATATTAAAAGTGCAGGTATTTCAATGATTGTTGAAACATCAAAGTGTAATTTGTTGTCAGAGTCCAACATTTTGTAAGAATCTGTTCTTCACACATCAGGCTGAATGTTCATCTGCCAGAAGAAGAAAAAAATTGAGTTGGGATGTATCACATTGATTGGCTCCAGGTCTTTTTGAGTTGGAATCGCTTATCTCCACATCAAAAAGAGATTGAGGTGTTCCAGATTAATATTACATTCATAAAACAGGGCAAATTAAATAAAATACTTACGTGATCTGACAGCAGCTTTTTTTCACAAGCAAGAACATATGTGATTTTTCTTATCACCTTTCTCCTGATCATGTTTATTACTCCTGCCAAGCTGTGACACTAGACATGGCTTGTTTATAGCTTCCTTTGTGCTAATAATGGTCTTTGTCTGGATGAGCATTTCAAAATAAAGCGGAATTCCCAATTTTAGAAATTTTCTTCAGGATTTTGTTTTCCATTCAGTCCGATTTTTTCCCAAAATGGTGGGCTGCAGTTTCATTTCCATTCACCCTTTAAAAAGACAAAAGCCTTCTTGGAGGTTGCAAGGTTCGTTTTGAATGGTCTAAGACGTTGATTTTGTTTCTCCTATGTTTCAGAAAATGGTATCAAAAGGCGAGGATCTGGAGCAGATGTTGTATGGAAAAGTACGAAACTGTGAATATAATCGGCAGAAACAAGAGCAGAATGTGCGGCGGATTCATCAGGCCCTTAGTGACCTACGAAAGAAAAATGCATCCAAGGTTAAGGAGGAGATTGCAGAATGCTTTCAATTGGAGAAGGATCTTGAACAAAAACTTCTAAAGGAAAAGGCAGAATTAGACAAGGTAAGAGAGCATTTTGATGTGGTTAGTAACATGGCTGCCAAAGAGGGACAGTCAGATATAATATAAACATGTCCAGAACATCATAAACTGAAGTGTTGGACCTAGCAAAAATGACTTCAGTTTTTTCATTTTAGACAAAGTTATGTTGTCTTCTTAGTAAGTCATAGTGGCAGGATTATTATTTGTATATTTATATTATTCCCAACATATCATCTCTTTAAAATCCAAAATGTTTCAGTGCTTGCCCAGGGAAAAAAACACTGGTAGCACAGTATAAATTCAGTAGCCTCCCACACACACAGGCAAGGAGACTCTCAGCCTTGAGGACTATCCTTTGACATTTTTATCTGTCATTAGCAAAATTAAAATCCTTTGTAAAGTAGATCTCCTTTGAAGAATACGAGAATAATTCATGATATGATATAGTAGTCCACTAGTCTACCAATCTTAAATATATGGTAGTCCCAACCTAGTAGTTTTGTAGCTCCAGGGTTCCAGGCGCAAGAGTTGTCATCCTGTGGTTGATGTTTGTTGGCACTCCTAACCAGGCTATTTGGGCAGCCATATATATTTCATATGTTTTGCCTACTTTGGTTTGCCATATATGGGCTTCCTACATGAAGGTTGACACAGCATCATCCACTAAAGAGTTATGTAGTCGTGATTGTTTCATGAGAGCTAACTGTAAAAGAAATGAAACAAGGCCAGAAAATTAACTACAAACTTCTTTTCAGACTGGAAGTTTAAGTGAAAGCATTGTTAACTGGTTAATAAAATTTAAATGTAATTCTTGATTTAGTAATAAATTTATTATGAGAGTAAATTTAATATGGAAGGAAATAAATATGGGTTTTGGCAAGCCTCAGGTTAATTATGGGTGTGCAGTGTCCAGTTGTAGTTTCCATGCTAACCTCTTAGCCACTTTGATTATGTATACATGCCATTTTGGGAATCTCCATTGCTTATATACATATGCCAGTCAGATGGTTTCCAGCCCCTATTTGGATTTCCCCCATGCAACAAAAATAAATCATTATACTTGAACATGAGAGCCACAAGTATATGATATTCCATTATCTCAGTTTTCAGTTTTTGAGAGGAAATACAGATTTAAAAAATATTGACAATGAAACTGTTGTACATTTCAAGTTTAATAGAAAATCCTCCATTATTAAACAGTAATTCACATCAGTTCTACACTAATACTGTTATTGAAGAAACTGTCACTTTACATGCCTTAGAAGCCAGCATTGCTGTCTGTCTAATTGATTTTCTCATTATATATACCTGTATCTCAGGACTCAATGGTGGAAGATTTCTCCATAATTGCGCTTATTAATTGCATGATAAAAATCAGAATGGCAGACTCACACTGAGAAAATTTAATCCAAATTATGTTTAAGCAAATTTTGCAAATAGCCTATATTCATGGCCATCAATCATCGTGTTTTATTATCAGCAGATCATCTCTTGGGTGGAAAAGTTCCAGTTATTGTTTTTCTTTCTTTCTTCCAATGACAAATAGCAGATGAGGCCAACAGCATTAATTACAAGTTATGTGCATTCTGTGGGTTGTCTGAATGGGCCTCACAAGTGTGTTCTAATTAATATGATTTCTGCAACACAAATCATCCAAGACATAATGGTAAGAGTTTCAAACACACATTTTAGGTTTCTAAAGTTGCTGCAAAATCTCTCATTTTGTACATATCTTTTGCAAAACACATTTCTAACATGAATTTCAGACGTTACAGAAAAGGGCACCTTCTGCAGAGTACAAGAATATTTAAGAAAAACCAGTTGAAAGACAGAATTTGACAATACATCTTACACTATAGAAATTGGTTTTTGTTTATAGACATTACTTTTACACCATTACTCTTACACTATAGACATTACTCATACCATTACTCTTACACTATAGACATTACTCATACCATTACTCTTACACTATAGACATTACTCATACCATTACTTTTACACTATAGACATTACTCTCACATTATAGACATTACTCTTACACCATTACTCTTACACTATAGACATTACTCATACCATTACTCTTACACTATAGGCATTACTCATACCATTACTCTTACACTATAGACATTACTCATACCATTACTTTTACACTATAGACATTACTCTCACATTATAGACATTACTCTTACACCATTACTCTTACACTATAGACATTACTCATACCATTACTTTTACACTATAGACATTACTCATAACATTACTTTTACACTATAGACATTACTCATACCATTACTTTTACACTATAGACATTACTCATACCATTACTCTTACACTATAGACATTACTCATACCATTACTCTTACACTATAGACATTATTCATACCATTACCCTTACACTATAGACATTACTCATACCATTACTCTTACACTATAGACATTACTCATACCATTACTCTTACACTATAGACATTACTCATACCATTACCCTTACACTATAGACATTACTCATACCATTACTCTTACACTATAGACATTATTCATACCATTGCTCTTACACTATAGACATTACTCATACCATTACTCTTACACTATAGACATTATTCTTGTGCTAGACATTGCTCTCACATTATGGACATTACTCATACCATTACTCTTACACTATAGACATTATTCTTATGCTAGACATTACTCCCCCACAATAGACATTACTATTATGCTATTGACATTATACCCACATTATAGACTTTACTCTTAAACTATAGACATGTTATTCTCACATTATAGACAATTACTCTCACATTATAGACATTACTCTCACATTATAGACATTACTCTTACTCTATAGACATTGCTCTTACACTGTTGACATTGCTGTTACACTATAGGCATTACTCTTACATTGTATAAATTACTCTTATGCTACAGACATTACTCTCACACATTACTTTTATGCTAGACATCACTCCCACATTACAGACATTACTTTTACACTATAGACATTACTCTCACCTTATAGACATTACTCTTACACTATAGACATGTTATTCTCACATTAGAGACATAGCTCCCACATTATAGACATTGCTTTTACACTATAGACATTATTCTTATACTATAGACATTACTCTCACATTATAGACATTGCTCTTACATTGTAGACATTGCTCTTATACTATAGACATTACACTTACATTATAAACATTGCTCTTAGACAATAGATATTACTCTCACACTATTGGCATTATCCATACACTATTGATATTACTCCTACACTATAGATATTACTTTCACACTGTAGGCATTTACTCATACACTATTGACATTACTCCTATACTATAGACTTTACTCTTACACTATAGACATTATTCTTCAATATATATGTGTGTGTGTGTGTGTGTATGTATATGTGTGTGTATATATATATATATATATATATATATATATATATATATATATATATATATATATATATATATATATATATTACCCAACACTATAAACTACTTTTAGACTATAGACAATACTCATATGCTATATTGATGATGGTATCCCACCGTTAGCACACAGGTCAAAAGTGTGCCGACAATGTGGTCATTGCTTTACGATGGATATCTGCTATGGTCTTCTTCGCTTCATTGCTCTCCGGATCTGGAGCATGGTTATGCTCAGAAAGCACAGTGCTTGTGTCCACTGTGATCACCTTAATTTGCCCTTTACAATTATGTTTAAAGCATCTTATGATGCACTGCCATCGGCATTTACTCTGTCTTTTCTATATTGGTATCCATCAGTTATTATATGCTCTTTCTCCTTCTGCAACTCAGTCTTTTCCATGGTTAGATATGATTTTTAAATTTTTACAAAATGAATTTGGTATTTATAGTTTTCTAGGATTATATTGCGTAAATACGCACCTTGATATCTGCTAAATGTGATTGTTTCAGTGATTGAAACCAGTACTTTATTTCTACTCAATATTAAGAGTGTACACAATTTATTGTTTCTTTTAAAATACCACATACAGCACCAAAACTCTCAAAATGCTGTCTGTAAACTTTCCAGAAGGGGAGGAAAGAGGAAGATCATGCATATGTGCACAACTATGTGGCCTTTTTGCCCATGTGCACCCCAGTATGTAATAGTGATTGTGGTTGCTGCTGTTCATACTAATGGCATTAAGCACTGCCTGTTCATTAGGGCTGAGTATGGCAACATTGGGCATCTTTTGGCATATTTGGATTATCGCTGCCAAACTGTTACTCTGTTACATATTTTGTTTACACTGTAATCATGTATGTTTCAAATTTGTTTTTAGAAATGTCATCAATGAACATTGGTTGGACACTATGTAATGAGCAAACATTTATTATTTGCTTAAATTCAGGTTGCAGTGATAGTGAAGTATATCATATAATCTGTTTAGTAAGTTTTCAGAACTAAAAACAGCAAGAATCTGTGAGCAATTTAAGACTTACCTTTAAGTCATTTTATTATGAAGACCAGTTAGTTGGAAATGATTAGCAATAGCAGTAAACAGAAATCAAATTTTCCTGAGTAAAATATTTATGAAAATTGTAAAAATGAGAAAGAAGAGGAAACTTTGCAACGTCTATTATTGAAACACCATATTATTCACCATTTTGGTTGTGAATATTTATGTTCAACACTGTTTGCAGTCAAAATGTAGGACAGGTGATATGTTGCTTGAATGAAGATGAGTATAAAAACATTAGTCTGCAAATAAGTTTATGTGACTTTTGTTGAATATGTTAAAAATGTAATTAAAGACAACAAAGAATCTGAAGTAGGAAATATGATAAGAATACCATTTGTTCCTGGTTGGGTATCCTTATTATCACTCTGGTCAATTTGTCCAGTTAGCAATAAATGCAAGGTGCCTGTGATATGGCAGTAATTTTGGTCTAAACATGTCATCAGCTTCATGACATTATAATTAAATATCATGCGGCCCTGAGTGGCCAAGTGGTCTAAAGCGCTCACTGTTACGGATCATTGCCATCTCACTTTTGTCTGCATGGGTATGTGAGAAAGCTTGCCAGTAACCTCTTGTGGCCAGGTGGTTCTTTCCATGGTTTTCCTAGGTTCTTCCCCCACCATTTTACTGGCCACCATGTATAGCTTTCTTGTGCTGAAAAATGGTGTTAAACCCTACAACAACTAAATATTACCTCTTTCTCTCAGAGACATAGCAGTTTATAGTGTGGCAATATGGCCTTTGGGATCAGTCATGTATGCCAGACATGTCTGACAGGATTGATTTTTTTTAACAACTGTAAAATGACCTAGTCATACAATGGGAGTTTATAGTAAGACACTCATTTAGATTTTATAAACTCTTTGATCCAAACAAGGATGGATTGACAGCTACAATTGGATTTACCACAACGTTATCTCCAGCTCGGTCATTACCTGGTAACAATTGAATACCCTCATTGCATAAAGAAGTTACTACTCCGACAGTCACAGGTCCTGAGACTAATTCTGATGCCAAGTTGACACATTAACTAAGCTGCATTCCAGTACCTGACTAAGAACACTTTCACTGGAAAAAGACTTCTCAGACGAAGGCAAAGTAGCTGATAATAAAATAAGTTCCTGTTTCCCTTAGTATTTTAATAGGGATAGGCCTGGCATAATCACCAGTAAGTGATATAGAACCTTTCGACATGAATGGTTCTTAATTCTCCATAATAAAATCAAACTGTGGTTTGTTTGACCCAACAAATGTGCTGCTTTCAGTATGGTGTTGATCTGTCATCAGATATGCATGTTGCTATATAAAGAAAACAAATAGAGAATTAAACCAAAAACAACAAAATTCAACTAGATTTTATGCTAGTCTGCCATCAGATATGATCACTGTTACTAAAATACAAAATCATTTAATTGACTTCTTCTCAAAAAGCTTTGAACAGAATTTCATTAAATTTGACAGAAAGACCTTGAAGGCCATCAGGGACTTTAAAGTTTCTACAAATTATGCTAATCCACCATCAAATATGGAAACTGTTGCTAAAATATAAAAAAATAAATTGCCTTTTTTTCAAAAACTGATTGACAGAATTTAACCAATTTGGCAAAAAGTACCATTGCATGAAGTTTTTTCAGATTTGCACCAGGGATGCCTCTTCACCATAAAATTTGGCTGTCATTACCAGAAATACAAAACATTGCTTCACAAAAACCGTTGAACAGAATGTGACCAAATTCGACAGAAAGCATCCTACCTTGAATGCTTTTCAAATTTATACAAATGATGCTGATTTAATATTATATGTAGCCACTGTTACTAAAAATAGAAAACCATTTTAACAATTTTATCTCAAAAAAACTGCTCAGCATAATTTAGTAAAGTTTGACAGAAAGCTTCTTGGCATTCAGTATCAGATAAATGATGCTCATGTGCAATCAAATATGAATGAAGATATAAGAAATGGAGAAGCCTTTAAACAGTTGTTCTCATTACATATGCACTCAACAGCATTAGAAGAAATTGCTACACTACTAATGACCCACTTTTCTTCGGCTACTGCTCTTGGCATTTAGCTATCAGCCAGATGTTAGCTAGGGAACCAATTTCAGGCTGACTTAGGCTCCGTTTTTGTTTGATGGTATCACATTGTCCCCTCTTTCCACCATGTCGTTTATTTGGGGCATTTCTTGCATAGTGTACCATTCCAGCTTTGTCCGGGGGGTGGGGGGAGGGGCCATTTCCAAGTTTCGTGCATTCACAATTTTGCTTTTGACCCCCAATTTGTGTCAGTACTTAAATGTACTCAGCTATTATGCCCATATACTTCATACCCGCTTCCTACAGTGCATGTATGGAGTATCAGCTGATGTTTTTTTGTCATAGCAATCCTCAGGATCAGATTTATCGAGCTTTGGTTGATCAGTGTCCCTGTATACCTCGTAGCAGCCCCTCAGGCACTCTTCACAACCCTACAAACTCTTTCAAGTCTCTCATCCAGAAGTATTCCTTCAGAAAAAAAATTCAGAGCTGTCTGGTGCAGTTTGCTGTGTTGGGATTTGCCCCCGTTATGCTAAAGATTATTTTATATGTACAATAAAGTTTCTATTGAACCCATGTATTGTGTTATATATATATATATATATATATATATATATATATATATATATATATATATATATATATATATATATATACACATACATACATACATACATACATACATGTGTACAGTCTTGGCAAGGTTACTCTGTATACTGTTGCCCATTTTATAACATGCATGCAGTCTTAGCAAGGCTACTTCGTATACTGATGCCCATTTTACAGCATGTGTACAGTCTTGACAAGGCTACTTCATATACTGATGCCCATTTTATAACATGTGTACAGTCTTGACAAGGCTATTTCATGTACTGATGCTCGTTTTAGAACATGCATACAGTCTTGGCAAGGCTACTTTGTATACTGATGCTCATTTTATAACATGCATACAGTCTTGGCAAGGCTACTTTGTATATTATGCCCATTTTATAACGTGTACAGTCTTGGCAAGGCTACCTCGTATAATGATGCCCATGTAATAACATGCATACAGTCTTGGCAAGGCTACTTCATGTACTGATGCTCATTTTAGAACATGTATACAGTCTTGGCAAGGCTACTGATGCCCATTTTATAACATGCATACAATTGTGGCAAGGCTACTTCGCATTATGATGCCCATTTTATAACATGCATACAGTCTTGGCAAGGCTACTCAGTATGTGTCTTGTATGTGATTTGGATTTTTAATGTAGCTTTAACAATTTTTCAGTCAAATTGCTACGATTCTGCAGTGTGGCAGTTCATAGTGATGTCTAGCACTGGGGCATCATACCAAAGACATGTAACATTATGTCCCACCCAGTCACATTATCTTGAAACCAGGCTGACCAGTCCTAACACTAACTTCTTAATGCTGAATGTCTAGTGAGGCAGCACTATTGCCACTTAATTTATTTCCATTTATTGTAGTTTTTTGTTCATGAGAACCAAGTGCAATGTAATTCATTAAATACTCCATTTTTGTGTATGTTTGAATGCACTTCAAAACACACACATACTTGTTGGAAATTCCATTAATTAAAGTTTCATGATATTTAGGTTATTGCATTCAGTGGATCATGATCATGATTTTTAGGTTATTTCATTGAATCGATCATGATCATGATATTTAGGTTATTGCATTGAATGGATAATGATATTTAGGTTATTGCATTGAATGGATCATGATCATGATTTTTAGTTTATTGCATTGCATGGATTGTGATATTTATGTTATTGTATTGAGTGGATCATGATCATGATGTTTATGTTATTACATTGAATGGATCATGATACTTAGGTTATTGCATTGAATGGATCATGATTTTTTGGTTGGCACATTGAATGGATCATGATTTTTATGTTATTACATTGACTGGATCATGATCATGATATTTAGGTTATTGCATTGAATGGCTCATGATCGTGAGTTTTAGTTTATTGCATTGCATGGATTGTGATATTTATGTTATTGCATTGAGTGGATCATGATCATGATTTTTATGTTATTACATTGAATGGATCTTGATCATGATATTTAGGTTATTGCATTGAATGGCTCATGATCGTGAGTTTTAGTTTATTGCATTGCATGGATTGTGATATTTATGTTATTGCATTGAGTGGATCATGATCATGATTTTTATGTTATTACATTGAATGGATCTTGATTTTTGGGTTGGCACATTGAATGGATCATGATATTTAGGTTATTTCATTGAAAGGATCATGATCATGATTTGAAGTAATTATTACATGTATTGAATGGATTGTTATCATGAATTTTGAACTATTACATTGAATGGATCATTTGATTTTTAGGTTATTATTGCTTCATCGAGTGGATCGTGATCATAATTTTTAGGTTATTGCATTACTGAATTGATCATGATCATGATTTTTAGGTTATTACATTGAATGGATTGTGATAATGACTTTTATTTTTATTGCATGTCCTGAATGAATTGTGATCATGATTTTTCATTTATTCTTGAATATACTGAATGGATCATGTTCATGATGTTTGGGTTGTTATTGCATTTACTGTATGATCTGATATAGTCATATGACTGTAAAGATCAAGAGTGTTTCTTTTCTTATCTTGTTTTAAAAACAGCTTGCAAAACACAAATGAAGAGGAGACTATTCAGACATCTTTATCTCTTTCAAATAATTTTATGGATTTTATTGATTTGTTTTTCTGAATAAATGGTCATGCTTCTATGGTTTTCAAAGGATATTGGCTACTAAACGTGTCTTCATATATATTGAAGTTTACCATACTTAGCATGTTTGTAGAGGTTTCGTTTTTAGTTACTAAATAGTGATTGATTTACATGGGATTGATGATTGCTAATTTGACTTTAGACCCTCACCACCATACCAATTTCTTTTTATGTTTGTTTGCTCATTTTCCTCCTCTCCCCCATCTCCAATCAATTAAGACCCCATCCACCTCATCAGACAGCCCATTTTGTATATTTCATTATGTATTTATTGGAGAATAGCACACAGAAAGTTTTGAAGATTTTCAAGGATAATTCATATTTGTGGATAAAATGAAATCCATCAGTTGAGTCTGTTCTGTTTCAGACCTCACAGTTCTACTTCAGATGAGACAAAGAACTCCAACATTGAAACAGGTTGAGGCATGGCAACCTGTATATGCCGTAAACTTGTCCCTCACTATTAAGCACCACGTTATATTGATGACCTCATAATATGGGTAGGGTCATGGATTCTGTCAGATTGACCAGATTGTGTTTTGTTGATTTCACTTTATTTTAGCTCTTACTTCATGGTTATGTGATTTCACATCAGTAAATACAGAAGCTGAGAGTTAGACTTGTATTCCACGGGTCATGGGTTTGATAATACCTGCTAATGTCTGCTACCTTGGTCTGTCCATTGGAAAGTCACTTACCATATATACTCGCTTATAAGTCAAGTCTAACTGCAAACTACACAGACCCAGCTCTGCCATCGCATTATGTACCAAGAGATCTGGGTCTATGCAGTTTGATAGGAGAAATCAATAGAACAAACAATATAGACTCAGATCTGCATGTGCATTATGCTATGGCCAATCAGGATCTTTGTTGTTTGTAATTTGACTTAACTTATAAGGGAGTATATATGATTCTCATGATATAGCCATTAATATAAGTGACATTAAGAGACTTCAGACCATCTATTTTGCATTTGTACACAGTAACTAGACACACCCTTGTTAAATATCCCTAAGTATATGGTTCCCTCACTTGTTATCTTGGCTCCAATGAATGTTATAAAGCGGGATCCCTTTAAGTGTCACAGTAATTGATCCTCTGGTTACAAGGTGTCTGATCATGTGGTTACAAGGTGTCAGAGGTTACAAAGTGTCTGATCATGTGGTTACCAGGTGTCTGAGGTTACAAGGTGTCTGATCATGTGGTTACAAGGAGTATAATCATGAGGTTACAAATTAGCCAATGATGTATTTACAATGTGTCTATTTGTTTGGTTAATTGGTGTCTGAAATATGAGAGGAAAAAAGTTTGATAGTAGTCATTTAGCTCACAAAAATTACTGTAACATATTTTGACCCTTCAAGGATTTTTATAAACCCAGTGTGGCAGTTTGATGCAATCTTACTCTGACTTTTTTTGTCATGATAAACCAGTGTCAAAAGGAAATTTAAGTAAAAATTACATACTATGATTGCACAACTTTGTTTGATTGTTATGAGGCCATGAGTATGAATTATCGATAAGAGTAAAGTGAATGATTGATAAATCTGTTATAAGTGAAACTTTGTGCTGTGATGTGGTGACATAATTGCTACATGCTCTGTGTAATCTATGAAAAAGTTAATGGAGATTGTGGTAGAAGATAAGGGGAGGTAATTAAGATTGTATCTGAAAAATCTTTGTCATAATTAGTGTCAAACCTACGTGTACAACTAATGACCCCTAATATGTCTGCCGTAATATTTGCCAGCGTTATAGTTGGGTCTTTTGTTGTGTTAAGAAGACAGTTTTATCACAAACTATCCCACATTTTCTAACAGTTTTTGTCATGTAGTGATAATTTCAACCACTGATAATATAATGGCAATTTTCAGGCAGAATTTCATGTTTTGTGTCATTTGATATTCTATATTGACCTATAGATAACAAATAAAAAGGTTCATTTTACAGAAATTGACTGTGTTGTGTGCAGAATCAGAAGTTCAGATTATTATATTTGTATACCTAATGTTTGGAAAGTGACCTGTATGGTTACATGGCAGTTGTTTTAATTGGTCACAGTTCATAGGAAGGGTCAAATAGGCAGACATTGGTGGATATAAGGCAGGAGAAAGAAACCAATAATATTTTGTTGCAGATGTCAGTGATATTGACAACTTGTACAAGAGTGTTGTACCAGACTTAGCTTAAATTGAACATCTCTTTTTTTGGAGGAGGGGTTCTTAATGTTTGTGATTGTCATATCTTTCACATTAGCTACAGATGTATATCCTTGATATTTAGGTCATTTTTATTCAGTCAGTGTTGCTCGTATAGTCATGAAACATGCACAAATTCTGATGAGAACTTTCACACCAGTCCAGCATAGGTCACTGTGTCCTTTACAAGCTATTATAACTATATACATGTCTGATCAATTGGTTTCTTGGATGTTATTGTTTGTACAGTCATGTAACCTAGTATATGCAAGGATCCTGAGGAGTGTGATGATTTCTCTTCGTAATATGTACTTCATGGGAGCCATGAAAAGTATCCTACAAATACGAGGGAACCGTGTTCTCCGTGACGATCATGAAAGGATGTCTTATAATAGTTTGTAAAGCTCAAAAATCATGTATTTAATGATGTCAAATTGCATTCTTATAAAAATTATGTATTTAATGATGTCAGATCACATTCTTATAAAAATCATATATTTAATGATGTCAAATCACATTCTTATAAAAAATTATATATTTAATGATGTCAAATCACATTCTTATAAAAATCATGTATTTAATGATGTCAGATCACATTCTTATAAAAAATCATGTATTTAATGATGTCAAATTGCATTCTTATAAAAATCATGTATTTAATGATGTCAGATCACATTCTTATAAAAAAATCATGTATTTAATGATGTCAAATTGCATTCTTATAAAAAATCATATATTTAATGATGTCAAATTGCATTCTTATAAAAAATCATGTATTTAATGATGTCAGATCACATTCTTATAAAAATCATATATTTAATGATGTCAAATCACATTCTTATAAAAAATTATATATTTAACGATGTCAAATCACATTCTTATAAAAATCATGTATTTAATGATGTCAAATTGCATTCTTATAAAAATCATATATTTAATGATGTCAAATTGCATTCTTATAAAAAATCATGTATTTAATGATGTCAGATCACATTCTTATAAAAATCATATATTTAATGATGTCAAATCGCATTCTTATTGCTCTACATTGGCTAAGAAATAAAATTAAGTGAAATAACTCGAGAAGCAATTTATAATAATAATAATAAATAATTTATTTAATGAGTGTAACTGAGTTATAATGTACTATTTTCCTTCCTAAGGTCGTTAGGATTAACAAACTATTGTAAATACCAGTGCAAGAAAAAGATAAAAAAAGAAAACAAATAGTCAAGCACGCTTACATATATTTAGTGTAAAAGTATAAAGAGTTTGTGAAATGCATTAATAGAATAAATTGGACTTTATGTGTTTCAATATTTACAATGAAAACTGCCTTCAGGAATATAGTCGTATAATTTTAATTGTGTATTGCAATAATTTTTGGTAGTCGATCACAGTTTAGGTCCTCGGTACTGTTCTTCCAACTTAAAAAGCATTCAAAGTATATTGTGGACAAGTACATTTTTACTTTGAATTGGTAAGCTAATTTGTATTAAAATTTCAGTCACTTCAATTTCAAGAATAGATTTCTGGATTTTGTATTGGTTAATCTTGAATAATTCTTGCTCCCTTTTTTTAAAGTTTGTGGATCATTTCAGTAAGCCATTTTACTTGATAATCAAGCCAGACTACACAGTGCAAATAAGCCATTTTACTTGATATTCAAGTCAGACTACACAGTGCAGATAAGCCATTTTACTTGATATTCAAGTCAGACTACACAGTGCAGATAAGCCATTTTGCTTGATAATCAAGTCAGACTACACAGTACAGATAAGCCATTTTGCTTGATAATCAAGTCAGACTACACAGTGCAGATAAGCCATTTTACTTGATAATGAAGTCAGACTACACAGTGCAGATAAGCCATTTTACTTGATAATGAAGTCAGACTACACAGTGCAGATAAGCCATTTTACATGATATTCAAGTCAGACTACACAGTGCAAATAAGCAATTTTACTTGATATTCAGGTCAGACTACACCGTGCAGATAAGCCATTTTGCTTGATAATCAAGACAGACTACACAGTGCAGATAAGCCATTTTACTTGATAATCTAACTTATTAATGGTTACACAGTGTATTAAAATCCTACATACATAAATACCTCTATTACTGTAGTGTACATGTGTGCACACACTGATGAACTGGATCAATAAAATATAAAAAGTTTGAATAACAACCATACTTGTTATGATGAATTCCATTAATAAAATATAAAATAAGTTTGAACAACAACCAACTGAATTTCATGATAATGAATCATTGAAATCATAATTTCATAATTGGTAATGTGACTGAAATTGGCTGACGCATGAAAATTGCATAATTGGTAATGTGACTGAAATTGGCTGATGCATGAAAATTGCATAATTGGTAATGTAACTGAAATTTGCTGACGCATGAAAATTGAATAATTGGTATAGCATTAGTTGGATTTCAGTAAAATCTAGCATGCTGTCTTATATGGATGAAACCTTAAATGAGTTTGATTTTTGAATTTTGGATCATATCTGTTAGAGAAGTCATGACACCTGATCACTGCTCTCCTAAATTTGATGTTTGCAGCATAATTTCATTAGGGTGCCTCATTAAAGTTGGCATCACCATTTTATGCCCTACCATGACTGGTAGTGGCATGTACAGGTTTAGAATCAAGCATGAAGCAGCAGGCAACAAATGTTAACTACAACTGTTTAATCTACTAGCAAAATGACTTGTCAAGTGGAGCAAATTGTCTGCTATTACCATATATATTCACTTATAAGTCAAGTCCAACTGCAAACTTCACAGATCCAGATCTGCCATCACATAGTTTGCTGGAAGATCTTGGTCTGTGCTGTATGTTAGGAATGATCATTGGAACAAACAAAATAGACCCTGATCATCTGGTACCTTACGCAGTGACAGATCAGTGTATATGTTGTTTTGCAGTTGGACTCTACTTATAGGTGTACATATATGGTACATTTGGGTGGAATTAATTCCACTAATCCTTAGATACTTTTCAAAAACATTTTCATTAGGACATCCTCAACTTCATCTTTGTGTAGGTGCTTACTGGAAAATTACACGATTTTTAAATGTATCCTAGTCAGGAGATGGATGATCTTAATCAATACAATTGAGGACTTGTGTTACTAAAAGTTTTTTCTAATCTTGGTCACAAATATTTTCTGCTGGATTTTTTTGGACAATTAACTAAAAGATAAATAAAACATAAATTTACAGCTTGCTGTGTATTTCAGACCCTAATGATGTGTTGCCCTTCTCCATCCAGCTTTCCTTCCATCACACCTTAATTAAGAACAGGGTTTATAAAAAATTGTTTCACCTGAATCTAGTGTGAGACCAAGACTAATTAGGAAAGCTGTAAGCTATTTATTGATCAATCAAGGGCCAGTCTTAGCACTGTCACAGACAGGAAATAATATTGTTTAGTTCATCCACCTTTTATACCCAGTTCTGTTTTTACATTTTGTATTAAGGTAATTTCAAATGCAGTGATTACTCTCTATACTCGCTTATATGTTGAGTCAAATTGCAAAAAACAAAGAACATGATCAGCTGTATCTTAATGTGCCTGCTGATCAGGGTCAGTATTGTTTGTTCTACTGATTACTCCTAACAAAACTACACATAACTTCTTTTGTTAACTATCTAGATTGGCAGCATGTTGTAAAAGAAACAAAACATGTTAACTATGCAACATTGAATAAGTTAGTTTACAAGAGAACAAATTGAAACCTGCTAAATCATCTGGAATTTATAATCCAACTCACAAGGTAATCATACTGTACAAATTCCAAATGTTGTGAAATGGTGTGTGACATTCTTTCTGTTAGAAGTAGTTGTACTCAATGCCACAACCAATACCACTACACATTGACCCCAACCACCCACCCACACAACACCATCCCAACCAGATGGTTCTTGGCATCCATCCGTCTACGAGAGACGATGGCATAGCTCCAAAGTACGCTTTTGCTTATCCTTCTTTTTAGCTCTCTTTTCAGCTTGCTTTATTCTTCTCTTTTCCTCTGCATTTTGAACTCCCTGCCTGACAGCTAGACACCAGCTGGAATGGTTGTTTGCACAGCTCTCCCAGTTGTTGACATTGATGTTTGCTGTCTTCATATCCTTCTTGCAAACATCTTTGTAGCGCAGATGTGGTCGTCCAGTTGGTCGTGCACCTTCTGCTAACTCCCCATATAACAGGTCCTTGGGAATGCGACCTGGGTCCATTCTCTTGACATGGCCGAGCCAGCGAAGGCGCCTCTCGCTGAGTATGGAGAACATGCTGTTCATGTTGGCGCGTTCTAGAACCTCTGTGTTGGGTACTTTGTCCTGCCACTGGATGTGCAGAATGCGCCGCAGACATCTCAGGTGGAAGCTGTTGAGTTTCCTCTCATGTCCTGCATAGGTGGTCCATGTTTCGCTGCTGTAGAGAAGTGAGCTGAGCACGCACGCTTGGTAGATACGCAGTTTGGTCTTCTCTGTGAGGTTGGGGTTGTTCCAGACCCTCTGGTTAAGTCTGGCCATCACTGCTGCTGCCTTGGCAATCCTGCCGCCCACCTCAGAATCAATGGAGAGTGAGCTGGAGATGTTAGACCCGAGGTATGTGAAGTTCTCGACAACTTCCAAATTGTACCCATCGATGGAGACAGAGGGAGGGGAGTCTGTGTCCTGTGCCATGACATTCGTTTTCTTCAAACTGATGGTCAGTCCAAATTCCTTACATGCATGGGAGAGGCAGCATACCAGCTGCTGAAGTCCATCTTCCGTGTGTGATGTCAAGGCTGCATCGTCGGCAAAGAGCAATTCACGGATGAGTACCTCTGTGACTTTAGTCTTAGCACGGAGACGGGCAATGTTGAACAGCTTGCCGTCAGCCCTGATATGGGTGTACACTCCCTCGCTGCAGTCCTTGAATGCGTACTGGAGAAGCATGGAGAAGAAGATGGCAAAGAGCGTCGGTGCAAGGACACAGCCTTGTTTGACTCCGCTAATGACTGGGAATGCTTCAGATGTTGCGCCATTGAAGCACACTGTGCTGTGCATGTTCTCGTGGAATGACATGACAGCAAGTAGACGTGGGGGGCAGCCGATCTTCTGCAGGAGTCTGAAGAGTCCACTCCGACTAACCATGTCAAACGCCTTCATCAGGTCTACGAAGGCAATGTAGAGGGGCATCCACTGCTCGCGACACTTCTCCTGCAGCTGACGTAGTGAGAAGATCATGTCTACAGTTGACCTGCCAGCTCGAAATCCACACTGGGATTCTGGGTAGACGCGGGAGGCTAGGATCTGCAAGCGCGCCAAGGCAACACGGGCAAAGGCCTTTCCGACGATGCTGAGGAGGGAGATGCCCCGATAGTTGTTGCAGTCGCTACGGTCTCCTTTATTTTTGTACAAAGTGACGATGTTGGCGTCACGCATGTCCTGTGGGATGTATCCCTGTTCCCAGCAAAGGCAGAGGAGTGTGTGTAGGGGCTGGAGCAGTGCTGGTTTTCCGCTCTTGAGGACTTCAGGTGGAATGCCGTCGCTTCCAGGAGCCTTCCCACAGGCAAGGCATTCGATGGCTTTTCCGAGCTCTTCCAGGGTGGGCTGTGTGTCTAGCTCCTCCATGACAGGCAGGTCTGGAATGGCGTCCAGGGCAGTTCCAGTGACATTGTTTTGGGTTGCATATAGCTCGAGATAGTGCTCAACCCATCGCTGCAGTTGTTTCCCCTGGTCTGTGATGACTTCGCCCGTCTTGGACTTGAGGGGGGCGGTCTTGTAGCTGGGGGGGCCTGTCGCCTTTTTGATACCCTCATACATTCCTCTTTTATCCCCGGTGTCAGCAGCTGTCTGTATACTGTTGCAAAGGTTCAGCCAGTAGGTGTTGGCACAGCAGCGGGCGGTCTTCTGGGCGTTATTCCTTGCAATCCTTAGGGCTTGTAGTGTTCTGGGGCTAGGTACAGCCTTGTATGCCAGGAGGGCTTTCCTCTTTGCCTCAGTCACGGGCTCCATCTCCTCCCAGTTTGCCTCATACCAGTCGACATTCTTTCGCTCCCTCTTCCCATAAGCTGTGATGGCTTAATTGTACACAGAGTCACGGATATGGGACCACTTGGAATCAATGGTGTCATCAGGTGTCACTTTGGTGAGGGCTTCCTTCAGTTTGCTGATGAACTGCTGTGTTTTCTCTGGGTTGCTTGCACAGCAGGTGTTGATACGTGGGTGACCCTTCTTCTTGGCGTGGTGCAGCTTCTTGGGTAATATTCGCACCTTGCTGGCCACGAGGGAATGGTCCGTGTCACAATCAGCACTGTGGTAGCTGCGGGTAAGGAGGACACTGGCCAGTTCTGCACCAGATGGTTACAACAAATAATAATATGTATTGTTTCATTTAGTTAGTGTCATTATAGCATTGTATGATTTTGTAGAATCTTGTTATTTCTTAAAACATTTAGACTTTGTCTTTTGGATTTCATGTGGACATTTTCCAGTTTGTCTTCCAAAGTTCAACTGAGTGGGATCATCTTTTATCCTTTGTGAAGTTATCTTTTCAGTTTCTTTGCTGGCCTTGTTTTTATCTTGCTTTTTGTCACTGCTGTATTCCATGTGTTTGTCAAGGAAAGTGATAAGAGTGATGAATCTACACAAAGGTTAGTTGGAAGATGCGTTATGATGTTGCTGTGCACAGTGAAAAATAATATCATATCTATTTGAGTTAATGACGAGATCGACTTCAAGATTATCAAAAGTATCAAGAAGAGAAAGACATAACTGAGTTTAACATAGTCAATAGTTATTGTACAAAATGATACATGAGAAAATGGGGAGATGAAAACAGAGAGTACTATAATAAGTATTTTAGTCATGTTTGACTGATGAAAAACACAGGTTATCACCTTTGGCTGCATGTAGAATTTTGCAAGCACTGAGGCAAAATATAAAATCAAACACGAAATTAAGGGACCACTAAATTTTCCAAAACCTGAACTTGATTAATTTGATAGTCCATCATAATGACATTGTATTAACATTTACAAAAGGACTTTATGTTTAGAAATAAAATGGGACTACTAATTTGAACAGGTGTCAGTCTGGTTATATGAATAATCATGAGTTGTGGATGATATTTGTAGTCAGGAATTCCACTCTTTGATTGTTCTTTCAAAGAAAACATAACAGTTTATGGTTAGGTTTGAGGTGAGTGTTTATGGTAGATATCATGTGGGTGTTTATGGTTAGGTATGAGATGAATGTTTATGGATCAGTATCAGGTGGGTATTTTAGGTTAGGTTTCATGTTGGCTTTTATGGTTAGCTATGAGGTGAGTCTTTATGGTTAGGTACGAGGTGGATGTTTATGGTTATGTATCATGTGGATGTTTATAGGTAGGTATGAGATGAGTGTTTATGGTAAATATCATGTGAGTGTTTATGGTTACATATCAGGTGGGTGTTTATGGTTAGGTATGAGGTTGGTGTTTATGGTTTGGTATCATGTGGTGTTTATTGCTAGGTATGAAGTGGGTGTTTTGGTTTGGTATGAGGTGGGTGTTTATGGTTGGTATGAGGTGGGTGTTCATGGTTAGGTGTGAGGTGGGTGTTCATGGTTAGGTATCAGGTGGTGTTTATGGTTAGGTATCAGGTTATCATTCATGGTTAGGATATATGAGGTGGGTGTTCATGGTTAGGTATCATGTGGGTGTTTATGGTTAGGTATCAGGTTATCGTTCATGGTTAGGATATATGAGGTGGGTGTTCATGGTTAGGTATCATGTGGGTGTTCATGGCTAGGTGTGAGGTTGGTGTTCATGGTTAGGTATCATGTGAGTGTTCATGGCTAGGTGTGAGGTTGGTGTTCATGGTTAGGTATCATGTGGGTGTTCATGGCTAGGTGTGAGGTTGGTGTTCATTGTTAGGTATCAGATGGTTATGTTGATTTCTGCTGGTTCTTTTTGGTTTTTGATCAGATTGCAGCATGGTATTTTCACTTGTTCTCAAACCTTTGTAAAAAATACAATATTAATCAGTTTTCCAGTTTATGTTGGTTTCATGGTATCAAAGATGACTTATTAAATATTGATGTTAGCCATCAGGGATATAGACATAACTGGATGTAACAAACCTGGCTGCTTACTTTTGGATTTGTTCAATTTCCTGAAGTAACACCAGAGAATGTGGTCCCCGACTGTACAAGTATAGTCTGAAATATGTCTTAGTAAACCCTTGAAAGCCAATTCTTTCACAGTCAGTGCACAAGATAATAAATTATGTCCTAATCGGTCTAATGTTTGATTTGCTTTGATGCATAATTGTTTAGTTTGAAGGCCTTTTTCAGATGAATTGGAATCATGGTACCTAAATGTTTTATTTGAGATTTTCTAAAGAGGAACCTATCATTTAATATGAAATAATGCATTATGTTGCATTGTTTAGATTTGGAATCACAAACCCCATTTTCATGCCCATTGCCCTCATTAATTAGTGTTATATTTTAATATCTTGCTATCCAGCTGGGTTTTGAATGATTTGTGGCTTACAGTCATCTTTAAATTTCTAAAGCAATTCCAAGCATGATATCATTGTTGCACAAGAAAATCGCACTTTTCTAAGTAATGTGCCTGGAGATGCTACAGAATCTATCAGGAACCAACCAGGTGTCAATGAAGATGACTTAAACATGAATTACATTATTAAAAAAGCTTCATTTCATTAATTGGATCCTGAACAGCAAAGAAGTATGAACTGCACAAATAAATGATATGTGTTGGTCAGGCAAAATGGATCACAAAGCGGAAGACTTCTATAAAGGAAAGAAGTTTAAGAGCACCAGAAAAAAAGTTGAATCATTCAAGAAAGCTAATGTCATCATTGAGAAGATTCTGAAGTGTTGTCAAATGATTTTCATGCATGTTGTCTTGAAATTGATAAGTTTGAATATTGTCATACTAGAACTCAACACGAATAGATGCTAACTTAGCTTGATTGACATATCTTACTAGATGTCATGTAGTAATCTTGAAGATGATTTTGTACATTACCAAGTTGTCAGTCAGAATAAATCTGTTTACTGTTGATGTCAGATAGTAAATTACACCATGTGACAGTGATTTGGAGTTTGTGCAGCTCAATCATTTACAAATATTTCATAGATCATTTTGATTTTTCTATTCCATTTCTTCTATCTCATTTGCAGAACAATTATTATCTCATTGTACATTCCATCTGCAATTGTTATATTTGATTCCTCTTTGAACTCTCCAATTCCCATAGAAGTGAATGTTTTTTTCTTTGATAGATAAATCGTTAAGCATCATAATTAGTATGGAGTAAACATTATCACTTAAGGTGGTGCTATCTCTTCAAGATAATGTTTTTTTTTTCAAATGTGACATCCCTTTTTGTCTATTATTTTTCCAAATGTGACATCCATTTATGGCTATTTCTTTTTCCAAATGTTACATCCATTTTTGGCTGTATCTTATCTAAATGTGACATCCATTTTTGGCTACATCTTTTTCCAAATGTGACATCCATTTTTGGCTATTTCTTTTTCCAAATGTGACATCCATTTTTGGCTATTTCTTTTTCCAAATGTGACGTCCATTTTTGGCTATTTAAATAACTGAAAACATTGCTGTCAGACAACTATTATTAGTCCCAGAGAACACTGAGATTTCAGCAACATAGACAAATGAGCAATAATGGCCAAGTATTAGAGGAAGAACATACATTTGTAATATGAAAAATGTCAAAGTGGAGAACATGTATTTGCTTTGAAAGATTATTAATTACTCAGCTGGAAATAAATTAAGGGGCTATGTAAATGCTGTGGAAGTTATCAAATCAAAACTAGGGTTCATAAAAATGAAGGGGCTATGTAAATGCTGTGGAAGTTATCAAATCAAAATTAGGGTTCATAAAAATGAAGGGGCTATGTAAATGCTGTGGAAGTTATCAAATCAAAACTAGGGTTCATAAAACTTCATGCTGAAATGTATGAAAAATGTATTGATGTTCTTTAATTTAGACGTTGACAAAGATAAAAGCACCACCAAAAGGTTGTCCTGCAAAAATGTGTTGATGATCTTAAAATGGATGTTGACAAAGATAAAGACACCAACAGAAAGATTGTCTTGGAAAAATGTATAGTTGACTGAGTTGTTGTGCGAGTTTCTACCATGCCTTTTTTGAATGAGGTTTGAAAGCATCCAAATAATGTCATGATCTGAAGATTGTATGAACAAATGTTGATTTTCATTGCATGTTATCCTGTTCATCATCTCATATACCAGATGGTAGTCTTTTAGGTTTTTATTTGTTCTCCAGTTTATGATATTCTTTGCCCGCCATTTAAAATATCATTAAAAGAGGTTTAAAAAATGATGCTTCACAAGCAGTATAAAAGCATCCAGAGAATAATTTACACTGGACACATTTTTTTGGACTTTATCAATAAGGTAACAGAACCTATGACCATTGAGTCATAGCAGATTATTTTGTGACATCATTGTGCACAATTATGAAATAACAGCGTGACCTAGCAAGTTTATTTATGTTGTTCAAAACATTTTAGATTATTTTGTGTTGTGATTGTGCACAGCAACAAATAATTATCTTTTTCATAACATTTTAGATTATTTTGTGTTGTGATTGTGCACAGCAACAAATAATTATCTTTTCTAAGAATTCAAGGGGTTATTTTTAATTTACCAATGGGTCAGCTCTGAACTATCACGATATTGCAGGAACATTTGGACTGTTTTCATACAGTCATAAGGAAAGTGGTCCATTTCTGAATTATCACTATATTGCAGGAACATGGGACTGTTTTTAAAAAGATGATTTGATTGCAGGTGCTTTGTGATGTGTAATTATTCCATTTCTTTCCTCTGACCCCTCAGTGGGTTTGGGAGATGCATTCTAAGCCCAGTGTCCTCCCACATGTCATAAGAGGTGAATATATTTTCACTCAGTGGGTTTGGGAGATGCATTCTAAGCCCAGTGTCCTCCCACATGTCATAAGAGGTGAATATATTTTCACTCATTGGGTTTGGGAGATGCATTCTAAGCCCAGTGTCCTCCCACATGTCATAAGAGGTGAATATATTTTCACTCAGTGGGTTTGGGAGATGCATTCTAAGCCCAGTGTCCTCCCACATGTCATAAGAGGTGAATATATTTTCACTCAGTGGGTTTGGGAGATGCATTCTAAGCCCAGTGTCCTCCCACATGTCATAAGAGGTGAATATATTTTCACTCAGTGGGTTTGGGAGATGCATTCTAAGCCCAGTGTCCTCCCACATGTCATAAGAGGTGAATATATTTTCACTCAGTGGGTTTGGGAGATGCATTCTAAGCCCAGTGTCCTCCCACATGTCATAAGAGGTGAATATATTTTCACTCAGTGGGTTTGGGAGATGCATTCTAAGCCCAGTGTCCTCCCACATGTCATAAGAGGTGAATATATTTTCACTCAGTGGGTTTGGGAGATGCATTCTAAGCCCAGTGTCCTCCCACATGTCATAAGAGGTGAATATATTTTCACTCAGTGCTTAGTGCACCAAAGTTGTAGCTGAAAGGGTGTGGATTTGGTGTCTTCCACTGGATCAACTTGCATAAGGTACCATTTGAATTCTTCCATTGGATCAGCTTGCATAAGGTACCATTTAAATTCTTCCACTGGATCAGCTTGCATAAGGTACCATTTGAATTCTTCCATTGGATCAGCTTGCATAAGGTACCATTTAAATTCTTCCATTGGATCAGCTTGCATAAGGTACCATTTGAATTCTTCCATTGGATCAGCTTGCATAAGGTACCATTTGAATTATTCCCTTGGATCAGCTTGCATAAGGTACCATTTGAATTCTTCCATTGGATCAGCTTGCATAAGGTACCATTTGAATTCTTCCATTGGATCAGCTTGCATAAGGTACATGGTGCTTCATTTGTATGTGTGTGTGTGTGTGTGTGATTTGGATTTTAACATAGCTTTTTCTAAAAATCAGTCATATTGCTAAGATGTCTGCAGTGTGGCAATTTATAGTGATGCCTAGCACTGGGGCATCATGTCGCAGACACATAGCATGATGTCCCACCCAGTCACATTATCCTGACACAAGGCCGTCCAGTCCTAACACTAACCTCTTAATGCTAAGCACCTAGCAAGGCAGCTGTTAGTACCAATTTTGTAAGTCTTTGATATTACTCGGCCAGGGATCAAACCCACAACCTCCAGCATCCGAGGCGGACGCTCTAACCACTAGGCCACCGGAGCAGTGCTTCTTTTGTGCAAGGCACATTACTCCAATTGCCTCAACACTATGTTATCTACTTTTGTTATTGTATCAAAAAACACCAGACTGAACAAAGTCCTTTCTCTAAATTGAATCCTTGTTTTTTCTTTATATCTTCATTGTCCAGATAGCAATAGATCTTCACAACAGAGGGTCAAAAAAAGAAATTCCTGCAATAGATCTTCATAAATAACAGTCAAAAGAAGAAATTCCTGATTGGATTTTGTTTTATCAATTGTGTATTTACACATATAGCTGATGCTGTCTAAGTGGTTGAATGGCAATCAGTGTGATGAACCTTTGCCAACATATAATATTACCTCAAAAACTGCCATCTTGTCATTAACAGCTCTACTGATTTTTTTTACATGAAATTGGGGAAGCTTGATAATGTATTGGTTTTGTGATTGCAGAAGTACTCCTCATGTGTTTCTATAAAGATTAGTTATTTTAAGTATGGATATATTTCGCCATCTTGGCATCCAGGATAATTATGGTATCTGACAGATTTTTTTTCAGAACTGCTTGGTTGGTGATTGACAATGTTGATCAATAAAAAATCAATTTGGCAATTCAAGTCAAGTTTTCAACAAATGAAACACAGCAGTAAAAACATAAAAGAAATATTAAATTAACATATTATATTTCCCATTTGGGTCAAGTTTCAGTGTATTGTCCGCATGTTCACAGGGGGGCACCAAATGTGAGATATTTTCTTAGTGGGGGTGGCATTCAGTAGATCACCATAGAAGAAGAAAGACACTTAATTAGTAACGTGATTTTGGGTCCTTTCAGATGTTAGAAATTGTATATGAGCTGTCACTTGCAATTATAGTTTTTATTCTTATTTCATATTTCCTTACACTATTGCATTCACTTTCAAGGAAGATTGACCCCAAGAGATAAACCTGGTATTTAAAGAATTTATGGCTTTAGATCTGTTGATGATATGTATGATTTGTATGTTGGGGTCATTTATCAAAGTCATTTGATATCAGATTTATAAATTAAGATGGATGGGTTTAAAATGTGTATTCAGCATTATTTAGGAAAACAAATGTCCATTATGCAAAGTAACTTTGAACTCAATAAAGCATATTATTTGTTGAATAATAATTTACAAAGGTTTATGGTTTGCATACTTGTTCTTCCATTATTTTGATACCGAGTAACCCAAAGGTATTGTAGATCTTGTTGTACTAGTATATTGTTTATAATCCAATCTTGCACAGTATTTCTATTAATAAAAAATCTGTCAGTGTAACATAATTTGAATATTTTAGATTTTTCATGGAAGAAAATTACAGATGCAGTTGTGTACTTGTATAGATGATTAATTGCAGATACAGAGTGAGAAATCAGGAATGCTGTGTTATCTTAAAATCTGCATGAAGAGTGAAAAGTTGCATAAAGTTTGCAGATAAAGAATTTGTGAAAACTTAAAATTAAAGCAGCTTCTTTGATAAGGTATCGCATAACCAGACATGTAAGCAGCTAATTAAATTCAGTTTTTTATGAATTGCATTAGACCGCAGAAATTGAAATCAACAAATATTCTTGCTATGTAATTTTAAACTCATTTTGCCATAACACCATCTGAGCTTATGGTATGGTGCCAAGTCCATTGTGTGTATTGTCTTGTATGTCATCCATGTCTTCCAATCCAGAGTCCATATTTCTGGTCTCATCAAACTTGGAATATATGTTTATATTATTGTGCCCATTCATTAACAAGCAAGATGCACACATATTAATGAGCTTATCTTGCATTTGGTTGGATGAGACTTTGGAAGATATATTTCTTATTCGATTTCATAGGACTTTAAATAATGGCTTATATCATCAAGGTCATGGATCAATTCGATTTCATAGGACTTTAAATAATGGCTTATATCATCAAGGTCTTGGATCAATTCGATTTCATAGGACATTAAATAATGGCTTATATCATCAAGGTCTTGGATCAATTCGATTTCATCGGACATTAAATAATGGCTTATATCATCAAGGTCTTGGATCAATTCGATTTCATAGGACATTAAATAATGGCTTATATCATCAAGGTCTTGGATCAATTCGATTTCATCGGACATTAAATAATGGCTTATATCATCAAGGTCTTGGATCAATTCGATTTCATAGGACTTTAAATAATGGCTTATATCATCAAGGTCTTGGATCAATTCGATTTCATCGGACATTAAATAATGGCTTATATCATCAAGGTCTTGGATCAATTCGATTTCTTAGGACTTTAAATAATGGCTTATATCATCAAGGTCTTGGATCAATTCGATTTCATAGGACTTTAAATAATGGCTTATATCATCAAGATTTTGGGTCAATTCGATTTCATCGGACTTTAAATAATGGCTTATATCATCAAGGTCTTGGATCAATTCGATTTCATCGGACTTTAAATAATGGCTTATATCATCAAGGTCTTGGATCAATTCGATTTCATAGGACTTTAAATAATGGCTTATATCATAAGGTCTTGGATCAATTCGATTTCATAGGAATTTAAAGAATGGTTTATATCATCAAGGTTTTGGATCAATTCGATTTCACAGGACTTTAAATAATGGCTTATATCATCAAGGTCTTGGATCAATTCGATTTCATCGGACATTAAATAATGGCTTATATCATCAAGGTCTTGGATCAATTCGATTTCATAGGACTTTAAATAATGGCTTATATCATCAAGGTCTTGGATCAATTCGATTTCTTAGGACTTTAAATAATGGCTTATATCATCAAGGTTTTGGGTCAATTCGATTTCATCGGACTTTAAATAATGGCTTATATCATCAAGGTCTTGGATCAATTCGATTTCATCGGACTTTAAATAATGGCTTATATCATCAAGGTCTTGGATCAATTCGATTTCATAGGACTTTAAATAATGGCTTATATCATCAAGGTCTTGGATCAATTCGATTTCATAGGACTTTAAATAATGGCTTATATCATCAAGGTCTTGGATCAATTCGATTTCATAGGACTTTAAAGAATGGTTTATATCATCAAGGTTTTGGATCAATTCGATTTCATAGGACTTTAAATAATGGCTTATATCATCAAGGTCTTGGATCAATTCGATTTCATCGGACATTAAATAATGTCTTATATCATCAAGGTCTTGGATCAATTCGATTTCTTAGGACTTTAAATAATGGCTTATATCATCAAGGTCTTGGATCAATTCGATTTCATAGGACTTTAAATAATGGCTTATATCATCAAGGTTTTGGGTCAATTCGATTTCATCAGACTTTAAATAATGGCTTATATCATCAAGGTCTTGGATCAATTCGATTTCATCGGACTTTAAATAATGGCTTATATCATCAAGGTCTTGGATCAATTCGATTTCATCGGACATTAAATAATGGCTTATATCATCAAGGTCTTGGATCAATTCGATTTCATAGGACTTTAAATAATGGCTTATATCATCAAGGTCTTGGATCAATTCGATTTCATCGGACATTAAATAATGGCTTATATCATCAAGGTCTTGGATCAATTCGATTTCTTAGGACTTTAAATAATGGCTTATATCATCAAGGTCTTGGATCAATTCGATTTCATAGGACTTTAAATAATGGCTTATATCATCAAGGTCTTGGATCAATTCGATTTCTTAGGACTTTAAATAATGGCTTATATCATCAAGGTCTTGGATCAATTCGATTTCATAGGACTTTAAATAATGGCTTATATCATCAAGGTTTTGGGTCAATTCGATTTCATCGGACTTTAAATAATGGCTTATATCATCAAGGTCTTGGATCAATTCGATTTCATCGGACTTTAAATAATGGCTTATATCATCAAGGTCTTGGATCAATTCGATTTCATAGGACTTTAAATAATGGCTTATATCATAAGGTCTTGGATCAATTTGATTTCATAGGACTTTAAAGAATGGTTTATATCAAGGTTTTGGATCAATTCGATTTCATAGGACTTTAAATAATGGCTTATATCATCAAGATCTTGGATCAATTCGATTTCATCGGACATTAAATAATGGCTTATATCATCAAGGTCTTGGATCAATTCGATTTCATAGGACATTAAATAATGGCTTATATCATCAAGGTCTTGGATCAATTCGATTTCATAGGACTTTAAATAATGGCTTATATCATCAAGGTCTTGGATCAATTCGATTTCATCGGACATTAAATAATGGCTTATATCATCAAGGTCTTGGATCAATTCGATTTCATAGGACTTTAAATAATGGCTTATATCATCAAGGTCTTGGATCAATTCGATTTCATCGGACATTAAATAATGGCTTATATCATCAAGGTCTTGGATCAATTCGATTTCTTAGGACTTTAAATAATGGCTTATATCATCAAGGTTTTGGGTCAATTCAATTTCATCGGACTTTAAATAATGGCTTATATCATCAAGGTCTTGGATCAATTCGATTTCATAGGACTTTAAATAATGGCTTATATCATCAAGGTCTTGGATCAATTCGATTTCATCGGACTTTAAATAATGGCTTATATCATCAAGGTCTTGGATCAATTCGATTTCATAGGACTTTAAATAATGGCTTATATCATAAGGTCTTGGATCAATTCGATTTCATAGGACTTTAAAGAATGGTTTATATCATCAAGGTTTTGGATCAATTCGATTTCATAGGACTTTAAATAATGGCTTATATCATCAAGGTCTTGGATCAATTCGATTTCATAGGACTTTAAATAATGGCTTATATCATCAAGGTCTTGGATCAATTTGATTTCATAGGACTTTAAATAATGGCTTTTATCATCAAGGTCTTGGATCAATTCGATTTCTTAGGACTTCAAATAATGGCTTATATCATCAAGGTCTCGGATCAATTCGATTTCATCGGACTTTAAATAATGGCTTTTATCATCAAGGTCTTGGGTCAATTCGATTTCATAGGACTTTAAATAATGGCTTATATCATCAAGGTCTTGGATCAATTCGATTTCTTAGGACTTCAAATAATGGCTTATATCATCAAGGTCTTGGATCAATTCGATTTCATAGGACTTTAAATAATGGCTTATATCATCAAGGTCTTGGATCAATTTGATTTCATAGGACTTTAAATAATGGCTTTTATCATCAAGGTCTTGGGTCAATTCAATTTCATAGGACTTTAAATAATGGCTTATATCTTCAAGGTCTTGGATCAATTCGATTTCTGAGGACTTCAAATAATGGCTTATATCATCAAGGTCTTGGATCAATTCGATTTCATAGGACTTTAAATAATGGCTTATATCATCAAGGTCTTGGATCAATTTGATTTCATAGGACTTTAAATAATGGCTTTTATCATCAAGGTCTTGGGTCAATTCAATTTCATAGGACTTTAAATAATGGCTTATATCATCAAGGTCTTGGATCAATTCGATTTCTGAGGACTTCAAATAATGGCTTATATCATCAAGGTCTTGGATCAATTCGATTTCATAGGACTTTAAATAATGGCTTATATCATCAAGTTCTTGGATCAATTCGTTAATGAGCAGCTTCTACTCATATTAATGATGTAATCTTGCTTATGATTGGAAAAGATTTGTGCCATTTTGGAAGCCATGTTTTTTATCCAGTTTTGATCAGAATTGGAATATGCTTATATTGTCATGATCTTAGACCGTTTGAGCAATGAGCAAACACTATGCATATGTGTGAGGCAATCTTGTATGTGATGGGCTGCCACTCTGGAAGCCATGATTCTGATGGCAGTTTGGTCAGAGTGGAATATGGGTTTATATCTTGGTCAATTTTGAAAGTAGGAGGGATCCATGCATATTAATGAGTTGAGTTTGTTTCAGATTGACTGACCTTGTTACCACTCTTGAAACCTCTTGTATTCTGTTGGGCTGATATCATCAAGATCCTGGATGACTTCAGTTGTAAGCAAAAGACTGCATATTAATTATGCCTTTTTTATCAGATAGAATTTTGTCAGGATAATTAGGTCAAATCAACATGATATAAATTGAGCTAGGTTACATAGGATGTGTTACTGCAATACTACATAGACTGCTTAGTGAAATGGTCAGCTGTTATGCAAAACAGGTAAGCAATATCAGGCCCACTTGGGCCTCTCTAAGCATCATGTTCTGCAGTGGAGATAAATACCCATGTTTACACATGTGCTGTCAAATTATCGTACTTCACTTCTAGCTAAATAATCAATTTAAAACTCATTTTGTTAATAGCTATATAATAGTTCTGATACATTTCTGGACAGTATAATCTTCTTGTAAGTGACAGCAATAATAAATCATCTAAAATACACAGAATTTATTCCTTGTAAAGTTGCTGAAATGCATTAGTAGTTGATTTCTTCATTTAATCCTGTAAATTAATGATGATTGTTTGCAAAATATTGGAGTATTTGCTTTTTTTAATTTGTATTAATGGTTAGTTAACGGCCCTGGCATTAATACATTAACCCCTGGAGTTTTTTTTCGTTTTTGCCTGAAATTCGAGCAGGAAACACATTTTGATAGCTATTTCTGAATACATCCGAAAACACCAACTTCCAGGTGATCATCCAATAACATACTGCCTAGTTGTGTTAGAAACATCATTTTTCATTGGCTATTTGGCTCGCGCATGAGCAGAAGGGTAAAAAAAAAATTTTTTTGTTAGTTTTGTTTTTTTATTGCTAAACAGAGCCATTATTTTTGTATCAAGACACTTTTTATTCCAAATACCCATCTTATCCTACATTTTGCAAAGGTTCATCTGTCTGTCTGCAGTTCATACCGGTTTGCCTTAGATCTGAGACCAAAAAGTCTAAAATCCGGACACAAAATCAGATTCTGACCACGGGCGAATTTTGGGTAGACAAAAAATTGGGTCCATAAAATGAGGTTTTTCCTTCTGTATTTTGTAGTGCAACTAGAAATTCCAGATTATTTGGTATCATTGTAGAGCTACATCTGTCTACCTTTCTATAATACTACCCACTTTAGTGTATCATGCATGACCATAATGCTACAGAGCTCAGCAGTAGGCTACTACCTCCTGCCACGTTAGCTCGTTGCCAGGGGTTAATGTGTTAAGAAGTCAGTGTTAGGACTGGTTGGCCAGGTGTCAGGATAATGTCACTGGGTGGGACATTATGCTACATGTCTGCGGCATCATATGCTCCTGTCCTAGACACCATTATAAACTGTCACACTGCAGACATCAAAATGATATGACTGAAATTGCTAAAGCTAAGTTCAAAATCCAAATCACACACACACACACACACACATCTCCACACACACCCCACACACACATAGTGAAGGCTCCAAGTAATCCAAAATTTGTATTTTTTATTGTACTACTCCTAGTTGAATATATATCTGCAAGTAAGAGTCATTATATCAAGAGTGGGGGGGGGGAGTAGCCTGTCACTAATTGCTCATATATTAATGAGGATTTAAAAGTTCATCCAAATTGCCTGGTCTCATTCTTAAAAAAAACACAAAGAAGAAAAGTAGCCATTGGCAAGTGAATTGTTTTCACTTTTAACACAGTTGTTGAAATCACTGGTTGATTGCAGCAGAAAGCATGTGTGATCAATCTAAAACAGGTCATAACTGCTATAGATTTCCCAAGATCTTGTCTACTTTTCATTAGTTTTTATTGTTTCGTTCGTAGAACTGTTAGTGCAATTTTTCCATTTCGTTTTTTAATAAGAGATAGAAGTCACAAGCATGTAATTTTGAATCCAGTCTCCCCCAGAATTTATCAAATTGTGATTAGATCAGATTACAAGTGATGCCAAGAGTAACACCATAATGAAAGCATTTATCTTATAAATGTCAACTACCTGAAATGGGAAAACTTTTTTCATCAAATTTATCAGAATAGTATAAGTTGAATCTTGTTCCTTGTGGCAGACATTGTTACTACTGCATATACTTGCTTAAAAGCTGAGTCCAATTGCTAACAGACCCTGACCTGCAGGCACATTATGCCTTGGCATATTAGGATCTTTGTTGTTTGCTATTGGACTAGACTTATAAGCAAGTATATAAGATATACCTTGGGTACTCCTTTATAAGTCAGATCCAGCAGCATAGACCCTGAACTGCATTGTGTATCGGCAGATCAAGGTTTATGTTGTTTACAGTTGAACCCAGCTTGTATGCAGGAATGTATATACAGCATGACCTGACAAGTGTTAATGCAAGAGATAGCTGCATAGCTTATCTTAGGCAATGGTCAGTGGGAGCTTGAGAGTTACTTTTGAACTAGGATTCTTTTCTTCATTTTAGCTGGAGATTTTTTTTCAAGAATGATGTAAAGGATGCATTAGTTGGGGGGAGGGTTACTTCAGATTGAAGCAAGAGTATATTTTTCAACCTATTTGGCTGGCGAGAAGTGTTTCTTTTAGAAAATCCCAGACCTATCATCCCTCGAGATGAATGGTCATCCCCTTAATGTCATGCTTGGGTGATAAATTGATCTCAGGGTCTAATCAGTACATATTTACAGCTCCAAACCCAATGTTTGTTATATTCAAAATTCTTTACATATATCTTGATCGAAATAATTACTCACAATTCTGAGGCCTAAAATTTTTGAAAGAGGAAATCTTGAAATCAAATCTATAGCATGTCATATTTACAAATAAAATAGCCGATTTTGCATGTAGCAAAATGTCATAAAATGTCCCTGACTGGGATTTTAGTGCTTGATGATACAAGTACATTAGGGTAGCAGACATGCTGCAGACAAATTCAAATTAAGAAGCAGTTAAGTTGGTAAGCACTTGTACCTCCCCAGTTATTCTGTATTGGACATTACCGATAAAAAAGGATACAGTACTTATATAAGTGACACATAAAGGGTCAACTGTCTATTGGGCAAAGATGACTAGGCTTAATGTCTCCAGAAAAAGAGACAGAAAGACAAGAATGAGATACAGAAGATTGGTAAATGTATTTGGAATACTAGGGTTGAAATATTTTTGTATATTGTCTTAGGTTTAGTTGGAAACCTTTATCTTTACTCTTTTCAAGCACTGCTGTCAAGACAGGTGTTTGGAGGGTTTTTTCTACCATATGTGTTCACAATTAAGTCTAGTCAAACTGAAAACAATAAAGATCCTGATCTCCTGTCACATAATGTGCCTGCAGTTCAGGGTATGTTTTATTTGTTCTACTAATTGCTCATAATAAACTGCACAGACCCAGATTTGCCAGTGCATTATGTGATGGCAGAATTGGGTATGTGCAATTTGTAGTTGGGCTGATCTCATAAAGGGTATATTTGGTAATTAACACCAGGATAGGTGTAAATAGAGTTACTCTGTTGACAGTTATAATGTAAAAAATTAACAAGTGTATCATTTACTTTCTTATATTGATAAACAAGTGTAGACTTCTGTCTCTACTTGTTTTAGGGGTAAAGTAATGTTAGCTATAAGTGTCACAGAAATAAGATTGTTCATGTACTTCATTCAGTTGTTTTTAGCTAAATTGATCCCTGAAGCATCTTTTCAGCCATAGATCCTAAAATCCCTGTATTTGCTGGACATGTCTGGTGAATCCAAAGTTTTAACTAGCACATCCTTTGAGCAAAGGGACATTGGTCCTTAGAGTTTTCAAGTATTAACATGATTTGTTTATCCATTTAATTGCCAAACAAATACCTTATCATAGTAAAATTCAAAGTTCACTAAATCTAGTTCACAGATTGTTTATCTGTATGACAACCAATAAAGATGTTGCCAGATAATTTTAATTTGAAAAAGGTTGCTAGGTCTGATTGGTGGTTTCTTTGTTAGACATTCAATAGTGGTGTCATCAATAAAGCTTGTTTTGGCCAGTACATTTTCACAATTGTTTACACACTATACTATGTAACCACAAAACACACAACAAAAATGGCATCAAAGCCTATCTTCTGGACTTATCAAAAATCCTTTCACTGAACAATTGCCCCAGGGTCAGTACTCTATAATAGACACTGTTTTATAGATCAATCCCTCATGCCATGTGGCTTGTGTTGAGGTGTGTCAGCACATGATAGCTTGAAAGCAAAATATGCGAAGCCTAATGGTCAGAAATAAGAAAGATACTACCTACAACAAACTTACTTTACCAGAAATGCGTGTTGATTAGGTGTTATCTATTTTCAATATAGCAAATCAACTTTAAATTAATTATTAATTACTTTTTTTAAATTGTGAAATAAAATACTGTTGCTGGATGAAATTTTATTGTATAGTTTTCTCAAAGAAAGAAAAAGTGAGTTTTATAACTAATTAGTTCAAGAGAAAAGCAACCAATCATGCATGGATAACACTAAAAGCAGCAAATCTTGAAGTACAAATGTTCCAGTACATTTCATAATTAGGTATATCAATATTTTCTCTTTTTTTGATGTTTTTTGCAATTTATTATGAATTTCACAAATATGTGCCAAGAACATAATTTACGGAAAAAATGCCTCACAAGAACTATTCAGATTTCAGAATATCTGGTATATGAGAGACCCTAAAATTGCTGTATTGGCAGGACATGTAAATGGGCTTAAAACTGTCAAATCATTTGCCAACTTGATTTGTTGGACACCAGATATAAGGTGCCCATAATTAATATTATAAATTCACAATTGTTTTGAACATTTCATAGCCACAAAGAACAAGTCAAAAGAGATGTGAAAGCCCCTCTCCTGGACTTTTACAGTACTTGTGACTGACTGATTGCTCCAAGGTCTGTACTAGAGACATTACATCAGTCCTTCCCACCATATTTTTATGGGGGAGGGAGGATAACTATATGTGTCATGGTATATCAGCCATTCAGACATTTTAGAACCAAGTTTGTAAACCTTAATTGTAAATACTTAATGAAAAATACATCTAACTTTTACCATCCTCCAGAACTTTGCTCGGTTAACCTTATGAGAAATGTCCATCATTCACCTGTTATATATTTTCAAGGTAGCAAGTCTGCTTGTTGCCAATTATTGATTAATTTTTAGCAACAGTAGAATGGAACAAATTACTCATGTTGCATGAAATTCTATAGTACAGCTTTCTGAAAGAAAAAATTATCTTTTTAAATAAAAAATTGTTATATAGGAAACTAGTGAAAAATGGAAGGATAGCACTAATACTAAAGCCAGATCTGGCGATAGCATATTTTCTCATACATTTTATTAAGTCACTGACTGTTCTTGTTTTATACATCCATTGAATGCTTTTTATTTTAAATATTTAACAAATATATTACTACCATGTTACCTTTCAGGAACAAATGTTTGGACAGAGCCATTAGAATTTTGGCCTCCCTGATATATGTATATATATAGAATTAATAATTCATACTCAATGAAGATTTGAACCCAGGTCTGTGGGGTAAATGGCACCCATCGCCTTGCCTTCACACATGAGCTCATTCTTCCCTCATGACTAAACACACATCACCAAAAACTGATGTTACTCAGTTGGTGTTATATGCACTTGTGTGTCTGCTAAACACGAGTGAATGTAACACCAATTGAGTAGCATCATTTTTTGGCGATGTGTGTTTATTTTGAGGGAATATGGGCTCGTGTGCAGGCAAGGCGATCGATGCTGTTTACCCGCAGACCTGTGTTTGAATCTCCGTAGAGTACGAATTAAAAATTCTCTAACCTGTACCATATAGTATTATTTGTATTAAAATATTAATTGTGCCTACTGTTATCAAGCATTCTTCTATAGGAATCCAGGGATAGCACATTCCGCTCCGTCTGGTGTATATTTTTATACATGTAGATATATATACATATATATGACATCTTTGATTTTTTCAAATATCCATTCTGGAAATTTATCAGAATTTGAATTGATAGCATATATTAGGTGTTCTTTTAGAAAGTTAAATATTCAGTCTTCTTGTTAAAATGTAACTGATTTAAATATACAGTTAAACACATTTGAGAGCCCCTAAAAAACAAAATATGTTTCCAGTCAGCCAGCCAACCCTGTTACTGACCCTAGCATTTGTTTCCCCCCAGGGTTAAAAGGAAAAAAATTTAATTCCTAAAGTTGATTTGTGCATCTAATTGCACCGTTTCTGCACAGTACTTGAAGCACTTAGTATGTAATATATACTAAAACTTAAAAAAAACAACTACCTACCTGCCCTCATTTTAAAGCCATTGCAATAGAAAACATATGTTTTGGGGATTTTTTTTGCCTAATGGAAAATTAAACACATGACTTAGTGTCTATGTATTCCCTTAAGTTATACCTTGGAAAATGTAACCTATTGCAACTGAAGTGTTGCATGATAAGAATTCCACATGCTTTTTGTATATGTTAAGAAGGTTTTGTTGATGTTTCATGTGTTTGACACCAGTTTTCAGCACACGATAGGCTATACATGGTGGCCAGTATATTCGATGGCCTAAAACCCCAAGAAGACTGGAAAGAACCGTTGACCCACTGGCAAGCTTTCTCACATACCCACACTGGCTGAGTTGAAACTCAAACCTACTCGAATAGAGGTAAGGTGTGATATGTAAACCAATTATCCACCTGAAGCCAGTGTCATGTCTAGAAGGAATTTTGACAATTACACAGAGAAATAAAGCAGAATTTTATGTTCTGTAATAATTCATGTCTAATATGAAATGAGACTATCCTTAATATCTTGTGTGTTTATGGTTTGTCTGATGCTTAGGAATGAACACACTGCTGAGGGAGGTAACTCATGTTTCTTCATCATCAAGCTTTTTTTAAATAGCAATTCTTTGAAATAGAAACCACAATGACTCAGACTTGGTGGCTAGCATGCCAGACTAACAACCAAATGGAACCCAGGTGGACTATGGCAACCAAGGCATGGCTTTGGTCATGGCACTTTACTCTCATTGTTCTGGCACCAGATAACCTACTTGTCTTAATGTGTCATAAAACAGCAAACCAAAAACCAAACTTAATTCGTGCAACTCATTTGAGCAATCATCAGTGCCAAAAGCATCATTGCAGTTCCCTTGAGTTGGCTTTTGCAACACCATGATGCAAGTTGTTTGTAAATTAGGATAGCTGCTGCAGTATGCACATTGCTGGTGATGTTTTATTTTTGTCTTTGTAGCTCCCATCCAAATGCAAAAAGTATCGACCCAGATCAGCTGTGACTTAATACATTGGCAGACAAATCTACATGTTTATCTTTATTAGATCTATGTTGTGAAATAAGCATCCCTAAGGTCATAATCATGAAAACTGTTTGAACTTGTGCTCAGATTTAGCAGTTATTTTTTTTCTATAACTTCAGTGAAAGAGAGGTCAGGATCATGAAAATTTCCTTATTATCTAAATGTGTTTAGTAAATTTGAATAATATTAAAGAATTCCAAGTATGAATTTTAATTTGTGGAGTTTTATGTCTGAGTTCTTTCTTTTTTTGTTTTTGCTTTTTTAGTTTCATGACTAAGTGACTAGATCTGTAAAACAGAATATGACTACATAGTTAATGCACTAATAAAATAGGACTACACAGTTAATGGACTAACAGAATAGGACTACTCAGTTAAGGGACTAACAAAATAGGACTACACAGTTAATTATTATGGACTAACAGAATAGGACTACACAGTTAATGTACTAACAGAATAAGACTACATAGTTAATGCACTAACAAAATAGGACTACACAGCTAATGTACTAACAGAATAGGACTACACATTTAATGTACTAACAGAATAGGACTACATAGTTAATGCACTAACAAAATAGGACTATGCAGTTAATGGACTAACAGAATATGACTACACAGTTAATGGACTAACAGAATAGGACTACACAGTTAATGGACTAACAGAATAGAACTACACAGTTAAGGGACTAACAAAATAGGACTACACAGTTAATGTACTAACAAAATAGGACTACACAGTTAATGTACTAACAGAATAGGACTACACAGTTAATGGACTAACAGAATAAGACTACACAGTTAAGGGACTAACAAAATAGGACTACACAGTTAATGTACTAACAGAATAGGACTACACAGTTAATGGACTAACAGAATAGGACTACACAGTTAATGGACTAACAGAATAGGACTACACAGTTAATGGACTAACAGAATAGGACTACACGATTAATGTACTAACAGAATAGGACTACACAGTTAATGCACTAACAGAATAGGACTACTCGAGTAATTGGAATAACAGAAATTACTACACAATTTGCATGGAAGAAGTAACAGAATAAATCTTGATATATATTATGCATTGATAGAGATCCATTTATTTGTTACCTATCAAGAATATATATTGTTTCATTTTTGTTGCATTAGATGCAGTATGTGCAGCAAGCAAGATATATGTTACTCCTCCATTGGTTAGGATCTCAGTACATTGAGTGGATGGGGTTGCAGAATTATTATTTACTGACTACCTCTTATAGTTATACAAAGATTGCACTTCATTACAATGTCCATTTTACAACTTATTGTTGGAAGACAAATAAGGCAATGTTGGACTTGACAACATGCACAGTGGCCTCATTGTTACAGCCCAATATCAAAGTACTGATTGGGTTTACCCTTGTAATTTGCTGCCAAAGTACAAAAAGACTACTTAATAATTATCTCATTTGCAGAATTGATGATCACGTCAAGGGAAGCTGTAATTACAGGGGAGGAATCCTATACTTTTTTGTCTTCTTCAATATGTCCATTGTCCATGTTATAGCAAATAAATGTATATGGTGCAGCCTTCATTCAAAAGCTTAAAGGAAAACGAGGAATGCTGAATAATTAATGGATTCTTATAGGTTAGAAGGAGATCCTTGTCCATAATGTGTGGTCGTGTATCATCTTTCAGATGAAGCAGTTGAAGTATTTTGACACCCAATCAATATTCAAAGGTTACATTTCAATCCAAAGTGTACAATGCCTCATCAAAAAGAGTGTATCATGCAAAAGAAGACATTAGATCTAAAATTAATTACTTTCTCATAATGTTCCTTTTTTTTACCAGAAGTATTTTTGCTTCAAGCCTAGACCAGCATTGACCTAAAAGAGGCCACACAAATGTATAGTGTAACCATATGCTTCTTTAGGAAAAACAATTTTTTGCTGAATTGGTTTGTGACCAGTGTAGCTTACACAGTGATTTTTTGTCCATCAGCCATCCATCCTTCCATCATCTGATGTCTGTTAGCACAAGTTATTGTGATAAAATAACTAAATATTTAGTCATCTAAATCTAACAGACACCGGTGCTCTCAATGTGCAAACATAAGAGAAAGTACTTCTTTCAGTAGTGCTAATACAAAAGAGGTATTTTCTCTACACAATAACACTAACTGCCTATCAACTGATGTGATTTATTTAATAACCTGTAAAAAATGTAGCATGCAATATGTTGGACAAACACTACAACAAGTTTCTAAGAGAATGAATAATCATCGCTTTCATATAAAAAATTATAGAGATCCTCAGTTTTCCTCTAATGTTTCAACACATTTTAACACCAATAATCACTCTCTACTTGATTTTTCTTTCATGCCAATAGATATTGTGCATGGTGACATGAGTAGACTCATAAAAGAAACTTATTGGATTCATAAGTTAGATACTCTGTATCCTAATGGACTTAATGCTAATGCACTATATAAAATTGTATAATTTAAATTGATATATTGTATATCCTTTATAACAATATAATTATATGTATGACTGTTTGTCTCTATTTTATTTTATTATTAGCACAAGTTAGTTATCACTGTTCTTCCCGAAACCATCATGGCCGCCATCTTGAAAATCTTTTAGCTACTACTCCTAAATGGATATTCATCTAATTGGGTTTTTTGCAGAAAGACTTTTTATGATGTCTAGTTGGCCCTAAATAAAAATGGTGCAAATCTGACTTCTAATATGGCTGCCATGATGACCATCTTGAAAATCTTTACATTGTTGCTTTTATTCCTCCTCAAGTGATTGTTATATCAGCGTGGGTTTTTCACTAAAAACATCCAATGAGGTCTTGTTGGTCCTAAATGAAAATTCTGCTGATCTTACAGCCAATAAGCCTGCCACATAGCCATCTTGAAAATCTAGTTCTTGCTATTTCAACTAACAGATGCTCATTTTGACACCAGCTTTTTACTAAAAGATCTGTTATGATCTTTTGTTGGCCCTGAATGAAAATGTTGACATCCAATATGGCTATAATAGCAACCATCTTAAAAATCTTTTAGCACTATTACTTCAGAATAGACAGTCATATCAGTGGAGATTTTACTAAAAGACTTTATCTGATGCCTAGTTGGGCCATAATGAAAATGGTGCCCATTGGACATGCGCTTGGACATTCAGTATGGCCGCCATATTGAAACTCATATCATTACTTATCATTAATAAATGGTCATATTGACATGGGGTTATCAAATGAACAATATATTCTATAATGTTGATATTTTTATGGATTACTTAAACATTAAAAACAAAAATGAGTTATATTGCAATAATGTAAGTCTCCTCAGAAAATATGATAGTACAGACAATGATCACAAGACCACAAAGCTCCCAAAGTAATGAATCATCTTATTTTCATAATTGTGTCTTAAGTCAAGTATTATGGAGTGTGTGTGTGTGTGTGTGTGTGTGTGTGTGTGTGTGTGTGTGTGTGTGTGCATCTTTCATTCATTAACATTTGCTTGTCTGGTCCATAACTTTGTAATATGTGGAGAGATTTTCATGAAACTTGATCTAATGGTGTATTGTGCACCATTGTAAGGCCCCTTACCTCAAGGTCAAAAGAAAATGCATAGTGCTAGGGTAAATAAAAAGAATTTAAATATAATTTAAACATTCTGAACTGATACCTTTCTTCCTTATCTGGAATACATTATCTGTTTAGAAACCTGCTTGGTAAAGTTATGGGATTAAGGTCACTGATCAAGGATGTTTTGTATCCATGAATGAACACAATTACCCTGTTAACTCTATCTCTATGAGCAAGTTTAATGCTTATTACAAAACACTGGATAAATGTCAGATTTTATGTCTAAATCCAGTGGCTTATTATAGAAAGTTTTATAGGTACTGTAGTTGTGTTTTTGACAGAGTTGAAATATGTGATATTGTACACCACTGAGATGGGGTATTATTTATTCACTTGCAGTGCTAATGGTGTTTCTTTGAGCTCTTAAGATAACATAATTGTATGGGTTTGGCCGTAAGATAATTTTAATTATATTTTGTCATTGGCTACAATTTGTACTACTTAAAGTGACTACATACAGTGCAAGATTTCCAATTCGCCTGAAGCAACACACCTGCGTTTCCGGATATGCATCAATAAATAAACATAAGTGTACAGTTTTCTCTGACATTTGTTAATAATTCTTCACAGATGGTTTATCATCTTTCAAAGCAAGTTTTCCCATGCATCCATGCATTCAGGAATTAAATAGTTTGTGTTCAAAAATTTACTCAGCAGGATGGTATCAATTTTTTCTTGACTTATTGAGAGTCATGCAAATTTTGTACCATGATTTTTTCAAGTCTCAACAAATACTCCATGATATTCACTCTGTTTACCTGGGTGTTTATTTTTGTCAGCTCAAAGGCTGTTAAAATGTTTAACAGCACATTTATAGAGATTTGCAGATCTAACTGCTGAGGCCACATGAAGGATCCACGTTTGTTTGTTGGGGTGGGGGAGCAGTCTAAAATTGAAGAATTATTTTTATGACATCTTAAGTTAACATACAATTAGCAGTTGATTATGTCATGTGGATTTTTGTGTATGCATTTTAGGAAGTTTATCTTGCTGAAATTGAAGAATGTTGTTGTTTTCTATAACATGTGAATTAGAAATTGTTAACTATAATAGGGGATGTGTGGGTATGAGCTGTTAATTCTTAGTTGTATATGTAAAACCCATTATTATGTGATGCTCAGGGTCCAAAGAATAACATCGCAATGTAAGTGGGATCAGGTTAACAAATATTTCAGAAATCTTCCCCATAGAAAATGTGCATTGAAATTTCAATGGCATCAGTTTTAACTAACCTCTTGATCATATAATCTGCTACAGATATGAATAATTGGCTTTTCCGAGAGCATGTATTTGGGATGTTATAAAGAGAGGTCTCCTTAAATTAAAAAAAAAAGACCCATTCTGCCATCATGTTATAAGTGGAATTGCATTATAACAAGTCACATTATAATGGGTTTTACCTGTATCTCTGAAGTCTTCATGACCACTGGTGAAACAAGAGCTGTACAAAATGAAAAAGTCACAAGGGATTTGGGCCCAAATAGCTTTAGTATTAGGAAACACTAGGGATTTGGGTCCAAATAGGTTTAGTATTATGAAGAACTAGGGATTTGGCCCTAAATAGCCTTAATATTAGGAAGAACTTGGGAGTTGGGTCCAAAGAGCCTTTGTATTAGGAGGAACTAGTGAGTTGGGTCCAAATAGCTTTAGTATTAGGTAGAAAAAAGAGGGATTTGGACCCAAATGGCTTTAGTATTCAGAAGCATGGTTAGATTTAAGGATTGTTCATTATAGTTAGTATCATTAGGACTTAAGGATTGGCCATTATAGTTATTATCATCAAGACTTCTAAGGATTGGTCATTATAGTTAAAATCATTAGGACTTCTAAGGATTGGCCATTATAGTTATTATCATCAGTTCTAAGGATTGACCATTATAGTTATTATCATCAAGACATCTAAGGATTGGCCATTATAGTTATTATCATTAGGACTTCTAAGGATTGGTCACTATAGTTAATATCATTAGGACTTCTAAAGATTGATCATTATAGTTATCATCAGTTCTAATGATTTGCCATCTTAGTTATTATCATCAAGACATCTAAGGATTGGTCATTATAGTTAATATCATTAGGACTTCTAAGGATTGGCCATTATAGTTATTATCATCAAGACATCTAAGGATTGGTCATTATAGTTAATATCATTAGGACTTTAAGGATTGGCCATTATAGTTATTATCATCAAGACATCTAAGGATTGGTCATTATAGTTAAAATCATTAGGACTTCTAAGGATTGGCCATTATAGTTATTATCATCAGTTCTAAGGATTGACCATTATAGTTATTATCATCAAGACATCTAAGGATTGGCCATTATAGTTATTATCATTAGGACTTCTAAGGATTGGTCATTATAGTTAATATCATTAGGACTTCTAAAGATTGATCATTATAGTTATCATCAGTTCTAATGATTTGCCATCTTAGTTATTATCATCAAGACATCTAAGGATTGGTCATTATAGTTAATATCATTAGGACTTCTAAGGATTGGCCATTATAGTTATTATCATCAAGACATCTAAGGATTGGCCATTATAGTTATTATCATCAAGACATCTAAGGATTGGCCATTATAGTTATTATCATCAAGACTTCTAAGGATTGGCCATTATAGTTATTATCATCAAGACATCTAAGGATTGGTCATTATAGTTATTATAATCAAGACATTTAAGGATTGGTCATTATAGTTATTATAATCAAGACATTTAAGGATTGGTCATTATAGTTATTATCATCAAGACTTCTAAGGATTGGCCATTATAGTTATTATCATCAAGACATCTAAGGATTGGTCATTATAGTTATTATCATCAAGACATTTAAGGATTGGTCATTATAGTTATTATCATCAAGACTTCTAAGGATTGGTCATTATAGTTATTATCATCAAGACATCTAAGGATTGGTCATTATAGTTATTATCATCAAGACATTTAAGGATTGGTCATTATAGTTAATATCATTAGGACTTCTAAGGATTGGCCATTATAGTTAATATCATTAGGACTTCTAAGGATTGGTCATTATTGCTATTATCATCAATACAGCTAAGGATTGGTCATTATTGTTAATGTCATTAAGACTTCTAAGGATTGGCCATTATGATTATTTTCATCAATACATCTAAGGATTGGTCATTATTGTTAATATCATTAGGACTTCTAAGGATTGGCTATTATAATTATTTTCATCAGTTCTAAGGATTGGCCATTATAGTTAATATCATTAGGACTTCTAAGGATTGACCATTATAGTTATTATCATCAAGACATCTAAGGATTGGTCATTATAGTTATTATCATTAGGACTTCATAGGATTAGTCATGGCTAATATCATTAGGATTTCTGAGGATTGGTCATTATAATTAATATCATTAGGACTTCTAAGGATTGCCCATTATCGTTATTATCATCAAGACTTCTAAGGATTGGTCGTTATTGTTATCATCAGTTCTAAGGATTGGTCATTATAGTTATTATCATTAGGACTTCTAAGGATTAGTCATTATAGTTAATATCATTAGGACTTCTAAGGATTGGCCATTGTTATTATCATCAAGACATCTAAGGATTGGTCATTATAATTAATATCATTAGGACTTCTAAGGGTTGGCCATTATGATTATTATCATTAAGACTTCTAAGGATTGATCATTATTGTTAATATCATTAGGACTAATAACCATCTCGGGGAATAGCGGTTTTAAGCTGGACCTTAATGTGTTGATTGAAATTGGATGAGATTAAGAATCTGTTTTGAGTTTGGAAGAAGCTTTGGTTTACAGCAGTGACCCTGCTTTGTTATTGGTGTTTTTGACAATAAAGAAAGAATTGCTTTTCATCATTTCTATAAAAATATATAAGCAGTGGATTTTCCTGGGTATTTGAAAGGTAGAGAGAAATATATTGAAGTGAACTTCAGTACAAAATTAAATGATTTATAGACTTGTTTTAAAAAAATGGGAAACATTGTTAGCTGGGCAGGGAAAACTTTTATTTCTTATGAGATAAAGTTCATGTAAATTTCTTGTTTCCCAGTTACATCTTGAGTTCGTTAATACTTCACACAAAATAGATATTACATGATTTCATTGATGTTTTACTTAATGTGAGAAAAAATGTCCAATTGCACAAAGTGCAGGTGTTGCATTGACCTTTTGAGTGCCTGATTCTGCTACCTGAAAAAAAGCATTCATGCAAAGATAAACTAACTAGTCACAAGATGTTCAGCTGAATCTGAACATGAAATCAGAATGAAGGCTCAAGTTCAGAAACTATTAATTTTCAGTAAATTTACTTTGGTAACAGTAGCAATGCCAAAATGGCAGTCTTAGCTTGATACATTGTATGCATTGCATCTTTGCACCAATACAGTCACTTACCTTAATGTTAACATGTTACAGGACTTCTCAACAGTACATGAATATTATCTTTTACAATGATAATGTAATTAGGATATAGAACTTTACCTATGAATTAATTATACTGTGCTTTATAATATCTAATGTTCATAAGTTTTTATATTTCCATTTTTCAGGTCCATGCTGAACGCGAGGAGAGCTATTTTAGGCTTCAGAAACATCGTCAGATTTTGCGGGAGGACAAACACAATTTGGTGGAGCATGAAAGAGAGCAAACTCGACTTTTGAGAATTGGATCACGATCCAGCTCTTATCTGACCGATTGATAGCAACAAATGCCAACAATAGTATTATTTTGTACTTTTTATGTGTGGCCTGTTTTGGCGGGCATGACTTAATCTCATCAACTGGCCCTACCATGTTTGTATTCATACATGTACTGTAAGATCTGGATATACATATTTATCATCAAAGTTACCATAAATGCTCACTTATCAGTCCAGTTCCCCTGCAAAGAACATAAACCCTGATCTGCCTCTCAGATACTGCACCAGCAGGCCAGGGTCTGTGGTATTTGTTCTATTGACTACTTCGAATAAACTGCATAGACCCAGGTCAACTGATGCAACATGCAACAAATATCTTGATCTGTGCAGTTCACAGTTGGACTTAAAGCAAATGCAAATAAATATATATATATATATATATATATATATATATATATATATATATATATATATAATAGATTGTAATTTTATATCTGCTTACGGATACTGAAATATTTTAACCAGAGGAATTATTTAACAAGTAAACTAATTTTGCTGTCTGATTTTAAGGAATATCTGATCCAAATGTTTGATTAAAGAAAGGATTGATGTCAGAATAAGCTTAATAGATTCATTATTCATCAAACTAATCATTTAATTTGGAACAAAGTTAGCATGAAAAGAGCAGAAGAGATCTTTAGGTTGATTTCAACACAAAATTTGCATATTTTTACATTTTGAATTGACCATTCCCTGTTTATTTTTACATTTGTACTCAATATCCACATTTTACAGAATGGAGGATATGTTCTTGTCCTAAATTAATACCACAAATAATTTCATCATGTGATACAGAAGCATGAAAATGATCCTAAGTGATGCAACGATGAGAGAAAATGCCACTGTTTGTGTGCCATAGGATGAAAAATGTGACTGTTAGGTCAGGAAATGAAAGTAATTTTTCTATATACACTGAATTTTTTCTGTAATTGAACATGCAGTGTTCCCTACCCCAAAAACACTGCATGATGTGAAAATCTTGATTTTTACATCTGAAAAATATGTAGATATATAAGGAATGATATTTCATGTGTCATAAATGTGTAATTATCAGAATTGTGGGATAGATAAGTTGTCTTATTTAACATGTGTGTGTATGTATATATATATATATATATATATATATATATATATATATATATATATATAGATATAGATATATATATATATATATATATATATATATATATATATATATATATATATATATATATATATATATGAGTAGCAACATGAGAAAATGTCCCTTCAGCCCAAAAATTGACAGTTTGTGCATTCTGAAAATAATCTTTCTAGATTGTATTGCAATTCATTACAGAGGTGGAAGAGTCTGCATAGTGCTGTGGCCTTAACAATTCATATGACATCATTTTTTTATGACAATAAAATATTATCTGAATGAACATTTCTAGAATCACAGCTCTTAGATGAAGTACGGATGATCTCAATAATGGTAAAGATAATAACACTCAATTTCATCAGCATCTCATGTCATATTCAAATGATGCTGCAAATGAATTATAAAGTAACAGTCTTCTTACAGGTAAGGCGGCAATAACGATGATATATTTTACGATTTGTTACGGTAAAATTATCATCAGTATCATCAAACCTACAAGTAGATTACCCTTATGCCTACACTAACTATCAACTGTCAACACCTGTCATGTCATGTGTGGAGAAAAGTGGTTTCTTAGTCACTTGGCTGTTTAATACATTGCCTGTCTCTTGTTAAATTTGTAAAAATGTAGCTGTTGTTTAAACAGGTATTTAATTATTATCACTCAGATTTGAGTGTTACTCCAAGGATTTCTGATTAAAGCAAACAAATGATTAAATACTTCCTCAGGTTTGACTGTAACTCCAAGGATTTCTGATCCAAACAATCTGGTGTTAGAATATTGAATACTCTCATTCAGGTTTGACTGTTAACTACAAGAATTTCTGATCAAAACAAACTGGCACATATAACAGTTCAGTTACCTTCATTATTCTTCAGCTTGAATAATCAAATCTTACAAGTGTGATTCTAGATTAATCAAATCCTACAAAGGTGATTCTAGTTCAGTCAGTTTAGCACCTTGGCCACAAACTTAATAGTTTTGGTTCAGCATGCCCTGCAGGAAGCTTAACCTTGTGGTCAGTTTGGTGTCCATTTGTATGTCTCTCTGTGTGACTGTCCATCCATACCCTAAATTCATCCCCATCTTAGAAAAAAAAAAAAATTGTAACTAATATAAGACAATTTGACAAAAAGTTGTTTCTTATTTAAAGGACATAGCTTCTCAAATTGTATAGGTGTGTGTGTGTGTGATTTTTAACATAGCTTTAACAATTTTAACACCAGGCTGACCAGTCCTAGCACTAACCTCTTAATGCTGAGCGCCAAGCGTGGCAGCTGTTAGTACCATTTTTTAAAGTCTTTGGTATGACTCGGTATGATCCGCAACCTCCCGCATCCAAGGCAGATTTTTTACAGCTCAGGCCACCGGAGCGTTCACACACACACCCCTCAACAATCAATTCAGCATGCTTAGGATACCCTCATATCAGCAGGCCTGATGAGGACTGGCTTACAGTGGAGGTTTATCTCAGAATTGTTTTTCACACATGAAAATGGGACTGTAATTGGTGCTGTACAGTGAGGGTGTATCCAGAATGGTTTATCACACATGAAGACAAGGTTGTAACTGGTGTTGTACAGTGTGGGTGTGTCCCAGAATGGTTTCTCACACATGAAAATGAGGTTGTAACTGGCTGTACAGTGTGGGTGTATCCAGGATGGTTTATCACACATGAAAATGAGGTTGTATCTGTCTGTACAGTGTGGGTGTATCCAGAATGGTTTATCACACAAAAATGAGGTTGTAACTGGCTGTACAGTGTGGGTGTATACAGAATGGTTTATCACACATAAAAATGAGGTTGTAACTGTTGCTGTTCCAGTTCATTGATCAGGTTGAGCATTAGTCACTTTCATTGAACTGGTAAATTAATCAATTTCAGTTTTTGTGATAAGTTTGGTCCCAAAAAGTTTTACATCGGTCCCACCACATCAGCTTTAGTCTTTTTGAATAAAATAAAAATGGCTGGTTTGGCAGTGCATCATGTGGATATTTTAATCGATTATCAACTGATTGTCCTTTAGTTAGCAGATGGTTTTTTTCTCCGCTTCTAAACACTATTTGTAATCCATTTTCTTGAGTTGTTGCCACCAAGTTTGCAATATGGATGTTTCTTGGTAATGACTTTATGTTACACAAAATTAACTTTTACCTTCTGCCAGAGTTAATTCAGAATCAGTCTATAAAAAACGCAGTATATTTTGCAGGCTGCTCAGTATCAGTCTATAAAAAATGCAGTATATTTTGCAGGCTGCTCAGTATCATTCTATAAAAAATGCAGGAAATTTTACAGGCTGCTCAATATCAGTCTATACAAAAATGCAGGATATTTTACAGGCTGCTCAATATCAGTCTATAAAAATTGCAGGATATTTTACAGGCTGCTCAGTATCAGTCTATAAAAAGTGCAGGATATTTTACAGGCTGCTCAGTATCAGTCTATAAAAAATGCAGGATATTTTACAGGCTGCTCAATATCAGTCTATACAAAAATGCAGGATATTTTACAGGCTGCTCAATACCAGTCTATAAAAAACAAGCAGGATATTTTACAGGCTGCTCAATATCAGTCTATAAAAAACAGGCAGGATATTTTACAGGCTGCTCAATATCAGTCTATACAAAAATGCAGGATATTTTACAGGCTGCTCAATACCAGTCTATAAAAAACAAGCAGGATATTTTACAGGCTGCTCAATATCAGTCTATAAAAAACAGGCAGGATATTTTACAGGATGCTCAATATCAGTCTATAAAAAAACAGGCAGGATATTTTACAGGCTGCTCAATATCAGTCTATAAAAAAACAGGTAGGATATTTTACAGGCTGCTCAATATCAGTCTATAAAAAACAGGCAGGATATTTTACAGGCTGCTCAATATCAGTCTAAAAAAGAACAGGCATAAAAAAAACAGGCAGGATATTTTACAGGCTGCTCAATATCAGTCTATGCAAAAACAGGCAGGATATTTTACAGGCTGTTCAATATCAGCTCTAGTTTCATTATATAAATCTACCAGCATGCAACCGCTATTTCAAAGAAATAACCAATTCCAACTCCAGAGACAAAAGTGATAAAATTGACTGTTACAGGGTTAAAAGCCCTCACTGAAACATGGCAAGTAGGGCAGTGTTGATTCATACCCAGTGTTTATGATTATGTCAAAACAGTGGGATTTTCACAGCTTCCACATCATCCAGTCCAGGAGTTATATTAAAGCAAAAATGCGTACATTCTTTACAGACTAAAGAAGTAATTGCTTTAGATTGATTAAGAATACAAGCAGGACACTTTCTGTAAAGTGAAAAGGATAATTTATGACATAGGCTTCCATTTCAAGTTGGATAATGGATAAATTGAATAATGGTCTGCATTACAGGACAACTGCAGAGATAAAATAATAGACTGCTTGCTCAAACCATTCACACATCTGGGAATGTGTTCACACTTTTCCAAATCCTCAAGTCTTGTAAAAATTGCAGTCATCAGTAGTAGAAGTGAGAGAAAGAGAGAGAGAGAGAGAGAGTGTGTGTGTGTGTGTGTGTGTGTGTGTGTTTTGATGGCAAGTCAGCACAATGCCAGCTAAATGGTGCCATTTAAAAGGTAAATTCAGAAAATGTAAAGATAAAGAATTAGAAACAGGAGAAACTTTAGAATGGCAAACCTTTTCAGATAAATTCTAGTATGTACTACAAAATAAAAGGTACAATTGTTTAACCTCTGTAAAAGGTAAATAAAATTAAAGGGAGAGGTAAAAGTGTAAAATCCTTGAAATATGCTGCATTGGGTTGTCAGTAATGTGCTTACAAAGATTGTTAGCAGTGTTAATACATGAATACTCTAGAAAATCATTGATTGAGACTATCCTGGATTGGCTAAACCCTGATTATGGTCTGTATTAACTTTTCATTACTAGGTCAAACTATCAGTGTGACCAGATACAAAGTTTTAAAAAAGCTTTTATAAACAATTTGGAATTTGTAGTAGAGTTAATACAGCCAGCCCACAGAAAACATTGGAGATACGTTTTGGAGATCTTTTCAGTATAATGTCCTCATTACAGTCTTCATTATGTTAGATCTTTTCATGTACATGACATATTTGTGGATAGAATATGTATGAAAGATATACGCATCAATGAAGTCAAATATGTTAATGAACTGAAAGAGCATACAAACATAATTTTAATCATGTTTTGTCCACCTTTGACTCTTCAAAAAAAGATTTTTACATCAGAAAATCAATAGAAATTCCTAATACAAGCAGAGAATCTGCAAGTGTTTATGTCAGTCTGAATTTTTTTAATTAATGGTCATCACTTCAGATCAGCTATAGGTCAGTTGACTTTCTAAGGTAATAAACCCATTAGTAAAGTCACTAGCAGACAATTTTAAGCCCTAGTGGTCATAAATTTACCTGTCGGGAGTATTGACTAGCAACTGTCTGCCATAAGACAACCAAAATTTGCCATTTTCAGACAATCGTACTAAGACAAAGTCAGCATATAAGTTTCAGTAAACACCAACAAAAAGCATAATTTGTGCTCTTTCCATTATTGTTCCCATGTTCACATAATTTTTTTCTAGTCTAAGAATTTTTAAAATGCCCATCAGAAGGTCGAGCATATATTTTTGTCATTGTCCATCTGTACATTTTTATGTCATTGTCCATTTGTGCATTTTATGTCATTTTCCATCTGTACATTTTTATGTCATTTTCCATCTGTGCATTTTATGTCATTTTCCATCTGTTCATTTTTATGTCATTGTCCATCTGTGTATTTTTATGTCATTGTCCATCTACGTTTTTATGTCATTGTCCATCTGAATATCAAAGCAATGTCTAGTTTTACATCATTATCCAACATTATCAATTGCTTGCACTTTGGGAAAGGAGGAAGCCCTTTGATTTGGAGCCAAAAGAACAAAGGTCAAGGCTACTCTTACTGGAAGAATAATGAATTGCACACAATAACATCATTTCTACATATAGACCAGGGCATAACTTTTAATGAAGAAGCCAGTCAGTTTTTGCACCTGTATGTAGCAGTTTGAAATAATACTACAATGATCCAAAATTGATTTACCTAGATATATTCAACAGAGATATGTTTTAAAAACTGAATCCTGTCATAAAAAGAGGCAATAGATGAATAGCAAATGTAACAATCACAGCTTGATTGAGGTTTGGCATGCACATTGTCAGTGGCTTACATATAAATAGCTGTCAGCTGTACGCCAAATGTGAAGAGCAGGGGAGAGGTTGGGTTTGGAATCAGTTTGATTAAATGTCATAATTTCTGTTATCATGTACATGTTTAAACATCTTGGCAATCATTGCAACCTTATTTGTCTGGCTCATAAAAATGGACATCACAAGGGGCAATTCAAAATTTATACAACACTGTTTACAAATAATTGGGTTTAAAGTTGGTATGGGTATTATCTGTTCTGTTGTGTAGGTAATAGTGACACTACAACTGTAAAGTCACTTGTAGAGAATATAGTGCAGGGGTTTTGTGAAATATTATGAAATGAACAATGAGCATGTGGAAATGTAAGAAATTTAAACCAAAATATGACATATGAATGATTGTCATCACCAGCAAATGAGAGGATTTTGTTTTTTTTAAAGTATGACAATTATTGGAAAGAATTATGAAAATTTTGTTTTTAATAATGAAAAAAATGCATAATCTCTGCTTATTTCTGACTTCTACTGCACTGCGAAAATAGGTCTGATCCCTGTTTTTAGTCCAAATTATTAACATCAGCTTCAGAAATAAACTGTGGATGATTGAAACAATACATAAAATGTAACCCTTTAATTTTCCCATCCTTAATCTGTAATGCAAAGGTTTAATGAAGATATGCTTGCAGTTCAGATTTCTGTACAGTAAAAAGGGAACAACTTACTTTTCAGTATGCACTATCACTTGCTCTTTCATTTTCCCCAGCTGATGGCAGACATGATGAGTTGAAATCCTTGTTCAGAAGGATTTACAATGATTTGCTGTACTGCACTTGAGAAAAATAAGTTAGAAAGAACTTTAATTTCCAATTGATATGGTATGATTGGTACATCCTGTTTCCTGTGTCTTCATCTAGAATTTTAAGGAAGGAGAATGATGGCAATTTTTCTGTTTTTGATTAGTTTGTAACCATATACAGGTATACTGCACACAAAAATTCGTCATTTTTACTTTAAATGATGATGTACTGAAAATACTTCCTCATAGTACAGTGTAGCTGTCTGGCTTATTCTACAACAATGTCACACATAACAGCAAATTAAACTATAGTCATTGGAGATAACAGTAACCTAAGACAATCCAACTCTCCACTAGTTTTTGTAGTAAATTTTGAGAATTTGGAGTAAATTTTACTAGAAAAATGGAGTTTTAATCTGCATATAATGTTTTGCAAGAAGCATGAAGAATCTCGAAGATTTTCTCCATTGTCGATCTTTAAGACATGCTCATTAATGAAATACTGTAATGTTATATGTGCAAAATGGGTGAAACTGAATGAAAAGTATTGCACATCGATTAAAATCTGGGAATTTCCCAGGAAATCAGAAATTACTCCATATGTGAATGTCCATGCAGTGTATCAGTTTTAGTTCTGATGTAACAGTCTGTATTGGTAACCTGATGCTTTCTGTTCACATGATATATTTAATTTGTCAGGTTATTTGAATTAGTTGTGTATTATCAAGGTAGTCTACCTAATGTTCAATGTTTTTTTAAAAGAAAGACTGAAGCTTCATAAAGTAAAGACATATTCTTGTTTTTGTCAAATTGACAAAATTAGGGGACTTTTTTCTGCTTGATTAGGATTTCCAAATATGAGTTGGAATATTATGTACTAATTGTACAGCAGAATTTTAGAATTTAATATTGTGAATAGTTGACAGTGATTTTAAAGAAAAGGGTTGAAGAAAGAGGCATACAATTACAGAAGAAGAGAAGCTTGTTAATCATGAAATAAATAAATTTGATCTCTAAAAGGTTCCTTGTTCATAGATTTACACAAATCCTACTGTTACTTATATTATCTAAGCCCCCTGTTGCCTTCCTGTGCACTTTGGAATCCTCAGGAGGATTATCTAAGTCCCCTGTTGCTTTCCTATACATTTTGGAATCCTCAGGAGAATCATCTGAGACCCCTGTTGCTTTCCTGTACATTTTGGAATTCTCAGGAGGATTATTTAAATCCCCTGTTGCCTTCCTGTGCACTTTGGAATCCTCAGGGGGACATACTGAGCTATAATAATTTTTTTTAATTTACTTAAATATATATTTTCACAATTTTGAAGTTAGAATTTATATGTAGCATGATGCATCAAGTCACAATTTCCTAGAGATATTTCTTGTGAAAATATATGTCATCTGAGATATACAATTATCACTTTCTTCAGTCTTCCTGGAGCACACTGAATTCATGTACACAGCTTGCCATGGCTGTTCCTATTTTAACCTAAAATTTAAGTTTTTCACCATTCATGTAGAATTGTTTTTGTGTGATCAGGTATGACAAGTCAGTGCATCTCTTATGGTCACCTCTGGTTGATGGAAAAAAAAAGTTCAATTTACAGTTTAAGAACCATAAACATTTTGTTCTGTGGACATTCCTTTTAAATTAACCATACATCATGGTACAGTTCAAATTTCCATTATTACATCATGGTACAGTTCAAATTTCCATTATTACATCATGGTACAGTAAAATTTCCTTGATTACATCATGGTACAGTAAAAATTTCCATGGTTACATCATGGTACAGTAAAAATTTCCATGATTACATCATGGTACAGTTCAAATTTCCATTATTACATCATGGTACAGTTCAAATTTCCATTATTACATCATGGTACAGTAAAAATTTCCTTGATTACATCATGGTACAGTAAAAATTTCCTTGATTACATCATGGTACAGTAAACATTTCCTTGATTACATCATGGTACAGTAAAAATTTCCATGATTACATCATGGTACAGTTCAAATTTCCATTATTACATCATGGTACAGTTCAAATTTCCATTATTACATCATGGTACAGTAAAAATTTCCTTGATTACATCATGGTACAGTAAAAATTTCCTTGATTACATCATGGTACAGTAAACATTTCCTTGATTACATCATGGTACAGTAAAAATTTCCATGGTTACATCATGGTACAGTAAAAATTTCCATGATTACATGGTACAGTAAAAATTTCCATGGTTACATCATGGTACAGTAAAAGTTCCATGATTACATCATGGTACTGTAAAAATTTCCATGGTTACATCATGGTACAGTAAAAATTTCCTTGATTACATCATGGTACAGTAAAAATTTCCATGGTTACATCATGGTACAGTAAAAAGTTCCATGATTACATCATGGTACTGTAAAAATTTTCATGTGCATGATTACATGATTATGTATAAGTACAAAGTAATGAGTGAAATTCTAGAAGTCTTTGCATTGCATGGTATATGTATGAAATAGTATTACACCAGAAATGTATGTCTGAAAGTACATCCTGACACAACTGTGTTGTAATGTATTTGATACAAACTTCTGTCTTCATTGAAATTGGAATTAAATGTTTTGTTTTTACACTATTCTCTTTTATTAACAAATTCCTACTTACCTGAGATTTTATTTCTTACAGTACATCGTCAGCAATTGTTTAGGCATTTGATTTATGTTGCACACAAGAATTTAAACTTTCAGTAAAGCACATGCCTTTAATAGCTGTACATAATTGACAGATTTAATCAAAGAGTGTGATCAATTTCATGTCTGATGCATCCATTGTACTCATTAATGACATTTCTATGTCACATGCTCTCTAACTTATTTCAAATTATGACATATTTAATTCTCAGTGACATATTCTGTAAATGATACATATTGTATTAATTTTATTTTACAATGCAAGTGCCTTACCTATGTCTTACCTATGCTGAGCAGTTGATGATCAGATTTTTCGACAGGTGTATGTTACATGAACTTTGTCGAATCATCTGTGGCAGTTGTTTTGTCCAGATTTTTTGTAAAATACAAAAACTGCCTAAGGATATGCATAGTGATTTCGAAAATATCTTGCTTACCTTAAACTTAAAATTCATCCTTCCGAAATGCATCATTTCAGAATATAGGTAACTGTTCAACTGTACACAATTGCTAATAGATGTATTTTTTGTGGACATAAATTTTGGGGTTTGATAAAAAGGTGACCTTTTGATGGATGCTTTACAAAAATGTACATATGTTCCTTGGGTGCCTCGATGAATTAAAGCATGCAGCATTTTTAATTGAGGAGCTATGGTAACACATTGGTTAGTGTGCTAGGTTTGTGACCAAATTGGTGTGGGTTTAAATCCTACCATCAGATCAATCCAGGTTGGCTACTGTGGTGTTTCCTTGTGCAAGGTACTTAACTACAGCTGACTCTGTACCAAACAGCCTGCTATAAAATGGCCAACGTTTGCCTGGGTTTTGAGGCAATCATGAAATCTAATTTCCACCTGTACATCAAAACCACTTCTACATCTTAGCATCCTATGATTTTAAATAGTACTTTTAGGGCAGTATTTGCTTTTCCAATAATTAGAATGCTGTGATGCTGTAAACTAGTTATCACTTACACAGCATTAACTACACAGTTCATGACTGTTTTCAAAAGGATCCACCATTGTAAAAGTTACTACTCTTGGTCATTAGTAAAGTCCATCTACAAACAACTTTGACCTGATGTGCAATTGGGTAAAGAGCTAACAGTTACTACTTGGTCATAAGTTAAGTCCATCTACAAACAACTTTGACCTGATGTGCCATTGCATAAAGAGCTAACAGTTACTACTTGGTCATAAGTAATGTCCATCTACAGACAACTTTGACCTGATGTGCCATTGCATAAAGAGCTAACAGTTAGTACTTGGTCATTAGTAAAGTCCATCTACAAACAACTTTGACCTGATGTGCCATTGCATAAAGAGCTAACAGTTACTACTTGGTCACAAGTAAAGTCCATCTACAGACAACTTTGACCTGATGTGCCATTGCATAAAGAGCTAACAGTTACTACTTGGTCATAAGTAAAGTCCATCTACAAACAACTTTGACCTGATGTGACATTGCATAAAGAGCTAACAGTTACTACTTGGTCATTAGTAAAGTCCATCTACAAACAACATTGACCTGATGTGCCATTGCATAAAGAGCTAACAGAGCAGGGTGCATCATCTGATCAGTCTATGTTGGGCTATTTTTATAACTAATTACTTCTGACAAACTGCATATACCCAGATCTGCCAGAGCATTATGCAGAAGCAAATCTGTGTCTGTGCTGTTTGCAGGTAGACTTGACTCATAACTGAGTATGTTCGGTACTGTAAATTAGATAAATTACAGTACAAGTATGATATCACATTGGAATGGTTACAGTAAACTTTAAGTTCAAACTTTCACCTTGAGGTGTAGAATATAATCTGCAGTCCAGTCATGTGTGAAGTACTCTGCAGATGCATTCCTTTAACTTAATATCACTAGTTTTACAAATAGACATTGCCTATTTTACATCTTCTATATCAAGCAATTCATTTTAATAGTTTATGTAACCACCAAATGATAGATGCTAAGAAATATTTTCCTGTTGTAAGAAATTTTTAGAAGTGTACTGTAAGTTGTATTACCCAGCCTCATGAAAGAAAGGTGTGTTTTTGTCAAATTTTTTGTGTGGATGTGGTTCAGAACTGTGATATAAGTTTTATTATATTCTTAGAGATTTTATAAGTACTCATATGTAAATTCAACTATTCAGATGATTTATAAGTTGATGAATATTTTTTTTAGAAAAGTTACTTTTTGTAAACATATGGGATTTATAAATGATGCTCCCAAGTGCCTTCTTTGCAATGATCTGCCATCCATACTTGCTTATAAGTCTAGTCAAACTGCAAACAACAAAGATCCTGATCTGCCTTAGCATAATATGCCTGAAGATCAGGGTTTTTGTTGGTTGTTCTCTGACTACTATTATCAAACTCCATAGGCCCAGATCTAACAGTGCATTATGCAGTGGCAGATCTGGGTCTATGCAGTTTGCAGTTGGACTCGACTTATAAGTGAGTATATACTGTAGGATAATGTGAGTACATGTTATATAGGTTGTTTTGACCTGTTATTTTGATGTGTCTGTTGAAGATGCAGTTTTCAGATTTTGAACATTTCTTTTTTACTCCTCAGCTTCTCTTTGAAATGGTGTGTGACATAACCACTTTTCCATCCATCCATCTGTTTGACCATTGGTCACTGTTTCATTTCCACTCTTTAACTCTGAAGCTGTTTCTAGTTAAGAAATGAAACTTGGTATTCATCATCAGTAAAGGTGAGTCATGTAAAACATTAGAGGTTTTACCTTCATGGTGAAAGTCACAGCTCATTATTTTAAGTTTTCCATCACCCTTTCCCTTCCACCCTACAACTTTAAGGCTAGTTGAGATTAAAGAATGAAACTGTGTACATGTGCATCATTGCAAAAAGGTGTGTCACATATAACTTCAGGTGTCTCATCTTCATGACGAGGTCGCAGGTTAATATATCATGTCAATCACATTTACCCATCTACTTTCTAACTTAAAGGCTGTTCAAGTTAAATGGATGATGCTTGGCATACCTATATATTGCCACTAGAAAATGTGTTATATTACATATTTGGGGTCTTCACTTCAAAGTCAAGGTCATGGGTCAATATTTTAAAGTTTCTTTTGTTTCTGCTTTATGCCATAAAGGCTGATTGAGGTACAGGGAAACACTATTGTAAACTAAAAGCTACTCACTCTCATTGTATCTTATTTATTACAATGTTTTATCTTCAAGGTCAAGTTTGTTGATCAATTTCCAACCGTTTTTTTTGCATTTCTTCCAATGCACTTTGAGTTACAGTTGTGAAACCTGGTTACTTTCTGTGTCTTCCTTATAACTTCACAGCTGTCATACAAATAAACATCACAGATATAGTTGAATTTTTTGGAACTTTTGTGACCTGACTTTAGTAGGCAAGGGAAAAAAATTCACTAGATTTGCTTATGTAAAATATATTTCATTGTGTGGCACTATTTTACTTGATCTTTTGAATCTACTCAATTTTTTTAACTAATAAATTTTAAAATATTTGAATATTACTTTTAATTAGACACCATTTCTTTTAATTAAGCATCATAATTACTTTATGAAAAATACATTAATAATGCTCATCAAATTACTTAGAAACATAACTTGTTTTTCTTTTGTTGTTTAGATGTCACTCAGGAGCAGCATTATTACAAATTTAGTTTCACTTATTGTTTCCACATGAGCTACTGTTTAAGTATGCCCAGCTAGACCTTACCTAATGACCAGTGGATCTGATTTGTTGTTACCTGTTGATTATGTCCACCTAGGCCTTACCCTATGACCAGTAGATCTGCTTTATTGTTACCCATTGATCATGTTCACCTTGGTTTAACCCAGTGGCCAATAGATGCGATTTGTTGCTAACTGTTGATTGGGTATGTCCACCTAGGCCTAACCCACTGACCAGTAGATGTAATTTGTTGTGACCCTTTGAATCAATATGTCCACCTAGGCCTAACCCAGTGACCAGTAGATGTGATTTTGATTTATTGTTACCTATTGATTGATGATGTCCACCTAGGCCTAACCCAGTGACCAGTAGATGTGATTTTGATTTATTGTTACCTGTTGATTGATGATGTCCACCTAGGGCTAACCCAGTGACCAGTAGATGTGATTTTGATTTATTGTTACCTGTTGATTGATGATGTCCACCTAGGCCTAACCCAATGACCAGTAGATGTGATTTTGATTTATTGTTACCTGTTGATTGATGATGTCCACCTAGGCCTAACCCAGTGACCAGTAGATGTGATTTTGATTTATTGTTACCTGTTGATTGATGATGTCCACCTAGGCCTAACCCAGTGACCAGTAGATGTGATTTTGATTTATTGTTACCTGTTGATTGATGATGTCCACCTAGGCCTAACCCAGTGACCAGTAGATGTGATTTTGATTTATTGTTACCTGTTGATTGATGATGTCCACCTAGGCCTAACCCAGTGACCAGTAGATGTGATTTTGATTTATTGTTACCTGTTGATTGATGATGTCCACCTAGGCCTTACCCGATGATCAGTAGATATGATTTCATGCTACCTGCTACCTCATTACCTTGTTATGCTTCCAGCTAGTTTGAATTTGAATTGTATGAGTGTTCAGAAAAAAAGATATATATATATATATATATATATATATATATATATATATATATATATATATATATATATATATATATATATATATGGTCTTATATACGTGCAACTGATAATTTAAGAGATAAGACTATACAAAAAAGTTCAGTAATTATAGGTCGACATCTTAGAATATTCTACTGTTATTGGATCTGGTTCTTTGGTTTATCGAAGGCCGATGGCATAAATCACATCTCACTGTTTTAGTTTACATAATGAATGTATGTGAAAGAGGAAGTCAATTAATGCAGCTATTTGTTGATGGTTAGAGGTTAACAGGCAAATCAGTTATAGCAACTTGCCCAAAACAGGCAAATCAGTTTTATCAACTTGCCCAAAACAAAGGTGTTTCTATGAGTCTGCCATGCTTAATTTTCAGAAACTGTTCTCTTTATTGTGCTGGTTTTGAACTGTCAGCTCCACCTATCATAAATTTTAGTCAGGTATGCGATAAATAAATTCAGTTAACAAAGCGGAATTTGTTTCAGAAAGATAAAATCTGACTAGAACAGTGGCCAGGGTTTGTTGCCGGGGGGGGGGGTGTCTACGCCCGCCAAAAGACAAGATATAATATTATGATGTATGTACATCCGTCCATACGTCGTCTGTTACCTCGTGGCGCTCACTGGTTTTGCTGAACTCGCGACCTAAGGGGTTAGGGTTGGAATCCTTCCATTGGACTGGCCTGGGTTGGTTACCGTGATGTTTCTTTGGGCGAGGCACTTTACTTTATTAGTATTTATCTATTTGGAATCGAAACGTACAGAAAACACACACAGATATATATATATATATATATATATATATATATATATATATATATATATATATGGCCGATTTCTAAGATTCGAATCATGTAATATACTGGACGAAGAACAGTTCCGACTCTTCAGTGATTGCTCTAACAACTCCGTCTGTTGCCGAACTGCAGTGGCATAGGCATTTTACTCCAGTTAGGTGGGCACTAAATAAACTTGTGTTGTGCCGTAAAACACGTAAGCAAACCCAATTTACTTAAGTTGCCTTGGTAGTAAATAAATTACTTGTATTGCTGTATGTAACAAACTTTAGTTTTACACCATATTGTCTTTCCAAATTTTTGGGATGGCCTGCATTTTGGAGCAAGTAATAAGCCTGTTGGTTTTGGTGTCCAAGGTCAAGATTACCGTTACTTTTGGTGTCCAAGGTCAAGATTACCGTTACTTTTGGCGTCCAAGATCAAGATTACCGTTACTTTTGGTGTCCAAGATCAAGATTACCGTTACTTTTGGTGTCCAAGGTCAAGATTACCGTTACTTTTGGTGTCCAAGGTCAAGATTATCGTTACTTTTGGTGTCCAAGGTCAAGATTACCGTGACTTTTGGTGTCCAAGATCAAGATTACCGTTACTTTTGGCGTCCAAGATCAAGATTACCGTTACTTTTGGTGTCCAAGATCAAGATTACCGTTACTTTTGGTGTCCAAGGTCAAGATTACCGTTATTGTTTGGTGTCCAAGGTCAAGATTATCGTTACTTTTGGTGTCCAAGGTCAAGATTACCGTTACTTTTGGTGTCCAAGGTCAAGATTACCGTTACTGAAAGTACACAAATTGTTTTCCACAAAATAACAACAGTTCTGCGTGACAGACTGGAACCAACATTGTGGATGGCTTGCATTTGGAAAAAGGAAAAAGTCTATTATTTTGGAGTTAAAGACAAGTAAAGGGACAAGGTCATTGTGACTGAGCGAGAAAAAAATGGTCTCAGCACAATAACTTTGGTTCTACTTCTATAACCAGAACCAAACTTTGTGGATAATTTGCTTTCGGAGTATTGTAAAAGCGTATTGATTTAGGGGCCAATAGTTTAATATCTAGGTCCCTGTGACAGAAAGAAAAAATGTCTTAAAACCTTTTGTTCTAGACCAGGTAACTTAACCAACATTTGTGGAGGATTTGCACTTAGGGTATGGAGGGAGGGGGTCAAAAGGTCAAAGTTTGGTTTTGTGGGTTTTAACACCCTTGTTAAGCATAAGATTGGCTATATATGACGGTCAGTTTATTCGGAGGAAGAAGAACCCGCATAGACCCCAGAAATGAACCATCGACCCACGGGAACCTACTGGCAAGTGTTATTACATACCCAGTGTCATTGTGACGAATAAAAACGGGAGGCTTGCAGAATGACTTAGTTCTTTATAAAATTCCTTGACCAAAATTTGTTCATGACCAGCCATTATAATTTGAAGTCAGAAGGTCAAGGTCATGGAGTCTGATATGAAATAATGGTTTCCGCACAGCAAGTACAAGACCCCATACCTTTCCTAAAAGTAAAGGTCATTGAGACCAGTTGGTGAGTAACCTCAATTTTCAGCCATACCCTACTATTTGCCCGCATGGACGACTATTAAACACGGGGCGGTCGTATAATAAATCCGTTTACGGTACTTTTTGTTTTAATATGTATAAAACGAATCAAAACCATGTCCATTGATTTCATAACCCATACTATAAACATGAGAACGCAGCCTAGTTCAGATATCGTCAAGAACTTTTTATTAATGACAATTTTAATATTAACGTTCTCCGGCACTTTTTACTGCTTACACGGGGTATTTACGAGCATTTAAATTAAATTTTGTGAAAGAAAAACTTTCACAGCGAAAGAGACAGTTCGAGACTGTCGAAGAGAATATGTAAACCAAAATTGTTTTGACCATGAAATTTGTAAGTAGAAAAGAAACTGACGATTTCAAACTGCTCCTTTTCAAGATACCACTTTGTATGGAGTTTTTGTCTTTAAAAGGTAAACGTAAGTTTCGTATTATCGTAAATGTTCACATCTACTCAGAATTAAATATACTTTATTGATGTTGAATTTTTTATTATGCTGGACGTATATCTCAGTTGTCGTAACTTTGTTATCTAGATTTTTTCGCCGTGACCTGCGTTTTTACCCCGCTAATATCTGTGTCTGTATAGTGTGTACGAGTGGCTCTTTTTTTCTGCCCAAGGCTGAGTGTTAATGTTAATACTGAATTAAACAATGCTGACAACTATGTTTGTTTTGTTGTGTTTGCTTGATTTTTTGGAGGTGGGGGAGGGGTGATCATTATGTCCGCTGAATTGTCGGTTCTTTGAAAGACTACAAAATCCCGAACATAACGCGCCCAGCTAAGAATAGGGTACTGTCTTCCTAGATAAGCTGTCCCGTAATTTGGCAATAGATGTCGCTCAAATTTATTCGCTCGAATTTGTACTTAGAACAAGTAGCGTGGATTCTGATCTACCCGCCATTAAGCAACGACAGACCCGCTCACAGTTGCATGAATTATGTCTACGAGCACTTATAGTTTAGCACGAGATCTAGTTTTTAGATTGATTCTGAAGAACCCATTTGATTTGTATTGTCGGCGACTGATGCATCTTAGAGGTTGTGATTTCAAGTTAGTTGTTATATAAAGTATAAACTTTGTACATTCATTTTGGATGTCAAAGATTCACAACCAACACATTTCTACTGTCTGATACAAATGTTTGTTTAATAGTGCACAATGAACACGAAACACGAGTAAATGAGATAATGGGAAGTCGGTGTCTAATGAAAAACCTTGGCACCGATGCAAGTTGTAGGCTATTAAATCTGTATTCCCCTGATGCTACTCAAAAGCATACAAGGGCACCGACATTTTGTTTGAAATCTTCGCAAATGTCACTAACAGACCATAGACATCTTTCTTAATTGTCAGCCCGGTGAAAATTTAAGCTTTGCATATAATTTCGCATGGTCATTCTATCTCGAATGTAGGAAATAAAATCCGGTGGTTGGAGATTGAAGCAAGCGGACCCTGTTCGTGCCACATTTATTTCGGAAAATAAACGGGACTACAGTTCTTTATTTTTTATCTCTGGCCATGCATTGACTACTGCCTAATGAACAATTCAGTAATAATGACATTTTAATTTTCAATGAAAATAATTAACAAAGTAGCATTGCACTTACAAGTTTGACAGTCTGGAAGGCTATGTTATCAGTTTACTATTTCACCAAACACAAGTTTGGGACAGTCTGGAAGGCTATGTTATCAGTTTACTGTTTCACCAAACACAAGTTTGACAGTCTGGAAGGCTATGTTATCAGTTTACTGTTTCACCAAACACCAGCTGTCTTGGTCTTGTCCAGATTAAGTTTTAAGTACACGTTTAATGCATAACATAAAACTCGGTGCCCGCAACAGACTCCCAGAATGTTCTCCCATACCATTTTCGCATTGTGTTCCAATTGCCTCGGCATTAAATAATCTACTTGTGTAGATGTGCCGCTAGACAAAGGTACCTCTTTTACAGATCCTAGTCTTATTCCTCATTAACTTTTCCAGTTCCTTTTTACCACCTCTACAGCCTTATAAACATACGACATGGCAGGTGCAAGAGAACAGGCTACCAAGAATCTTCTCTTGAAAATCCTTGTTTAACTTAACCTGTGCAACTGTGTTCAACCCCTAACCCACCCACCCCGAACATAGCCCCACCCCCACCCCCAACTATAGTACTGTATTTATTCATTTATGAGTAGGAAGATATCAGGTAATCTTTAATTTAGAAAGACATTTTGAGATATTAGTGATATTTGTTCCTGGTTAGACTGTGTGCAGAGCTATAACACTGGACAACAAATTTTTACAAAAGTCATGTTACTGAAATAAAATTAGTCAATTCTTATCAATTTTTATGTGCTGAACACGAATATGACAGTCAAATTGCAAAATTGGCTCTAGTTTTTTTGTAATCTGCAAGAAATTAATGTTTACATAACGAAATGCATTCCAATAGTAAAAGGTCAACTGTAATAGCCTACCTATAAAAAATCAAGTCATTGACTACATCTTAGATTTCTTCGCCTGTCTCTTGTACAGCTGTTCCGGAGCATCTCTGAGGAGTGTCCAGCAGTAGTCAGCCAGCATTGTAGTGGACCATTTTCCCTGGTATCTTTGTTCCATTGTTGCGATATCTTGATGAAAACGTTCGCCGTGTTCATCACTAACAATACCACAGTTGCTAGGAAAGAAATCCAAATGGGAATGAAGGAAGTGAATCTTTAGAGACATATTGCAGCCAAGTTTCTTATGCTTCATCAACATGTCTTCTACTAGTTCCTTATAGTTTTCTGCCCTAACATTTCCGAGGAAGTTTGTAGAAACTAGGCGAAAAGCATTCCATGCTTGTTTCGCGTCACCTTCCAGCAAGTTGTTGAACCGGTCATCTTTGAAAAGCTCTCGAATCTGAGGACCCACAAAAACTCCCTCTTTAATCTTTGCTTCGCTGAGTCGAGGGAATTTTTCATGCAGGTATCGGAATGCTGGCAAAGTCCGGTCAATGGCTTTCACGAAGTTCTTCATCAAACCTAGTTTGATGTGAAGGGGTGGTAGCAAGATTTTCTGAGCCTCAACCAGAGCTGGGTGTTGGATATTCTTCTCTCCAATGGCTACATTCTGCCTGTGAGTCCATTCCTTCCTCATGTAGTGCATTTCCCTTGCTCGGCTATCCCACTCGCATAAGAAACACATGTATTTTGTATATCCTTGCTGCAGTCCCATTAAAAGGGCAACTACCTTCAAATCACCACAGAGGTGCCAGCTGTACTTGTTATACTCAATGGAATTCAGTAGCTGCCTTAAGTTATCGTATGTCTCTTTCATGTGGACAGCATACGCTACTGGAATAGATGGAAGAATGTTTCCATTGTGCAAAAGCACAGCCTTGAGACTCAGTTTCGAAGAGTCCACAAATAGTCTCCATTCTTGTGGGTCATGAGTGATTTTTAAAGCATTCATGAGGCCCTCAATATCGGAACAGAATATCAGATTACTTTCCTTTCTGAAGAAAGGCTCCAATTGCTGGTGGCGCTTTCGATATGCAGTAATTGTGACATCTTCTTCTAGAAGATTCCATTGTTGGAGTCTTGATCCTAGCAATTCTGCCTTGTTCTTTGATAAGTCCAAATCACGAATCAGGTCATTTAGTTCTTCCTGTGTTATTCTGTGTGGGGTTGATGATGCACCACAGTGAAAATCTGGATCACTGCATGCTGATGGACCAGGAGAAGAACAGGTCGACTCACCTTTGTCTTCGTCAGATGAATCAAGAGAATATTCTGCTGGAGGTTCTGGAATAGGAAGTCCCTCACCATGTGGAACTGGTCTCAATGCAGACGGAATGTTTGGGTAGACTATTCTCGACTTCTTTCGCTTCGTTATTCCGCCGGAAAGAGGAGGAACCAAGCAGAAGTAACAGTCATTTAGGTGGTTGCTTGGCTCTCTCCACACCATTGGGACTGCAAACGGCATTGATGACCTTTTGCAATTCAACCACTGTGAAAGCTGTGTTGTACATGTAGCACAGCATATATGCGGAGCCCAAGGCTTGTCTTGGTCACCAACCTTGCATCCGAAGTAAAGATGATATGCCTTCTTCACTTGAGAATTGATACTTTTCTTCTGGTTGGCAAATGTCACTTCCCCACAAATATAGCAAAAATTGTCCGCGGTATTAACACACTTTCGAGGCATTACTGTTCTTTATTGTACGTAAATGGATAAAATAATAAGTTTTATGTAACAGTAGCTTGAACTGTCTCGCACAACGTCTAAAATATTTTAAATGCTGAACCTATCTGATTGGGCTTTATATAGTACACTGCTTACGTCAGCTTCAGCAGCCGCCTGGCATTAGTATAATAGGCCTACACATGTATAGTACACTGCTGACGTCAACTTACTTCAGCAGCCGCATGGCATTAGTATTGCATTGCATCAGAAAATGATGCAATCAACTGTGGATGATGTGAGCATGATGGTATTATGCAATGTTACATCATTATTCCGGATGTTGCTGCAGTCCTACTGGAGAAATTTACACAGTGAAACATAGAAAATGAGGTATATGAATATCTTCAAAACGAGAGCCAATACAAATTTTTCACGGTTATATTCGTGTTCGGCACACCAAAATACTACAGATTAGGGCCTTTTCAAGTCAGTAATGATTTCACTGTTGACCAGTGTAATTGGTGTATCATACAAGAAATGACAAAATACGGTTCCGGAAGTATGAAGCGGGATTACCGCCATAATTCTATGCCTGTATTAGTATATGCTGTATATTCTTTTTCTGCATTTTCTTTTTTTCCATTTTCTATGTGGATAAGATGTACATTTAGGTTTGCATCTTTACATCTGCTAATAGTTTTTTCTAAATTGGATATGTGTGATATTAGAATACCGCCACTTTGTATCTTCAAATTCCAAATGCATATTTTCATACTTAGACGTGAGCACTCTAAATTACAGTTGCATTCTGTCAGTTTATTTGATTACATATTAATCACCATAACGGTAAAATACATGCCATTGTAGAAATTACAGGGTAGCAAAGTGAAGTTACAGCTAAGATATTAGCATAATGCATGGTATCCTATTTTAATCGAAGCCATTTGTCGTTATTACTGTAATGACCCATTATGACAACACACACACACACACACATATATATATATATATATATATATATATATATATATATATATATATATATATATATATATATATATATATATATATATATATATATATATCACTGAAGAGTCGGAACTGTTCTTCGTATGTATATGTATGTATGTGTGTGTGTGTTTTCTGTACGTTTCGGTTCCAAATAGATAAATACTATTAAAACGCGTAGGAGCAAATGAAGTTGCACAGAGAGCCGAGGTTGACACCAAGAACTCTTAAAATGAATAGTATATTTTATTAATTTAGTTTATTTAATTTGATTTTGTTTTTTATTGTTTGATGCATTTCATGCAAATTGCAGCTGTAACACAGGAATGGTGTTTTGGTTAGCTGCTTGTTTGTGACAATTAGTTATATCTTTATGAAACATCAACAAGTTCCTTTCCCACTTCCCAAACCCTCTTTTTCATGTACTTAGCTTAAAAAATAGTGTTGGGGGTTGGTTTAAGGAACATACTGTTGTTGTGAAATAATTAGGACAAAAACATTTCTCTCTTAAACAGTTCTTTTGTTCATGTTCACTAATTTGTGAAGTGCAGAATTTACCATACGAAACTTGACAAATCAATAACTGACTCCAAATCTAAACCATAAATATCTTTCTGGTGTTGTTGTTGTTAGCTTAACGCTATTTTTAGCATTGGCTGCCAGAATATCTTGTAAGGGAGCAATAGGGAAGAAATAACGACCCACGAGAAGCTACTGGCTAGCTTTCTCACTTACAAACTTTGGCTGAACCCAAGAGCGAACCCACGCCGACAGAAGTGAAATATCAGTGATCTGCAAGGGCGAGAGCCTTAGACATTCGCCACCCGGGGTTTAGGTAGCCTTAGACATTCGCCACCCGGGGCCTCGGTAGTTTAGTCATCCATGATAAGAAGATGCATTATACCTGATCCGCGTCACTCTTTTTTTCGGTTATCACGACGCCTTCTGTTGTCATAATTGTACATTAATCTATTTCATCTTGCGTCATGTTAACCGTCAACTGGTAACTTCCTTGGCGCTATATAATAACCTGCAGTTTGTGAACATTTTACCTGCGTAATACTTAACAGTGTGTTATAAAATGAAATGTCAAATGCAATGAGAAAGGTCAGAGTTCGAGAGACACAATTACGAACGTTAATGTGTGTAATATTAATAGTGCACATAAAATCACTCAAATGGAATCTGAAGACACAAAAGGCAATATTGTAATATCATACATAACACTCAGTAATCGATAGTCAGGCGTAAATATGCAATCTAGAATGTGCATCCCACATACGTACAATGCAAAATAGAATAAACATCAAAGCACTAATATAAAATGCAAATAGAATATCAGGACAGAATATACAGTATATAATAATAATAATAAATTACATGCATATTGTTAAAATGCATGCGTAGAATAATAGCGATAATCCCCTCGATACAGAAGTGCATGTAACTATACCAGCTCAGTAGTCCGTACAGAGACGATATTGCGCTACCTAACCGATAATCCAGACTGTAGTCGGTACAGAGACGATATTGCGCTACCTGGCCGATAATCCAGAAGGACACGAAGCTCGTCATCTTGAGTAGTTTGGTCACTAAGTTTCTGAAGCAAAAATGACGATTACGTGCTATCCTACATATCTCTTCGGCCAAGGAAAATAAATGTAGAAATACATAGTTTGGTTCTTTTTATGTTACAAGCTTTCAGAAACTGAAGCATACATAGTTTCATTTTGGACTGAAGGCTGTGCGATTAAGAGAGGAGTAAAAAATGTTCTACGCTTTCTGGAATGCGTAGACTATATTTATACCGAAGTGCGTATACTATACTCATACTGAAATACGTATGCTATATTCATACTGAAATGCGTAGACTATACTAATACCGAAATAAGTATACTATATGCAGATTCCTCCGCTTTATGTGGAGAACTTAAAAATGTTTAGCCATTGTGATACGTGAAATATATTTACTTACTTTCATTTATTTAGTTAAACTACCGACCTCATTATCAGTAATAAAGTTAGATATTACAGCTTATGGTGGTTGCCAGAGGAGTTAATGTCTTGTCTATCCACCTTATCTGAGATATGGATAATTTGGATTATGAGGGGGGTGTGGATGATAGATGAACCCCACCCATTATGGTGCTTTGGTTATGGTTATCTAGGCAATGATCGACCACGACCACGGTGTTATTTCCCGGATCGAGTAATTAATAACATAAATTATGAAATTAATGGATCGTATAATAGAGATCTGAGCAAAGATATAGAACAGAACATCACGAGCCCCCGTATATAAAAATAAAACAGTTTAATCAATTACATGAACAAAATGAAATCGAACATAACATTTCAATGATACACTTCTCTAAGAAGTAAAATTACAAAATGTGCGAAATGCAAGTCGCCGTTCTCTTACACAGATAAAATTAATTTCATCATAGGATCGAGTGAAAGATCAAACTCAAATCGCCGGCATGTCAGCATAACCTGGTTGCTTGCCGGTCCTTTCCAAATTACTGTTGGTGACAGGTCAGCGTTGGCGTATTACTTCTCTCTCTCTCTCTCTCTCTCTCTCTCTCTCTCTCAGCTAAATTCTCTCTTCCCACGGAAACTTACACTGACTAATTTCGCGAGGGAGATTACTTGAAACATTGACTTTCGTCCAGGAACACATACACACTCGTTTATCTCAACTAATTATATTTAACTTTATCTAACCACAAAAATTTTAACACCCACATCGAATTCAGAATAATTCTCTCTTGTCCGCCTTTATTAAAAACTATTCTGGAATATGGCACAAGTTGTCTCTGGATTGTCATACTTTGTCGTGTTCCTCTACTTCAACCTACGCTAACATACATATCAGACCGTTATCCTAGCGGGTGCTAATTAAAATCCAATCGTATCTCCAAACAGAGCATATCACATTCTTCGCAGACAGCAATTTCTTGCGACCTCAGACTGTACGTCAAAGTAATGGTTACGTGTCACGCTCACCACGACAAAATGTGCTGTGACAAAACATCTACAAAAATATTTTGCACCATTACATAGGCCCCCTTTAGAAGAGTAAAATCTGGGATTTTGACTCTCCAAACGTTTGGAGATATAACCTGAGTTACCACCTAAACGTCTTCAGATGAACCCTTCACCTCAGATTCCCCTACTGTACTTAATAATCGGCCCCCACATTCTTGCTACCGTTAATAAAATGTACCTGCACTTGGCACTGCTGAAAACCATCTCTTTAACCCTCTTTTAGTCAACTTAGCTAAATAAACGAGTGTTTGGTGGTCAGTTTCAAAAAGCAAAATTCGTCCATACAATTAATTTCGGAATTTAGATATTCCGAAAATAATTCCCAGACATTCTTTCTCAGAGACAGATAACTACTATATCCAACCGGAAATACGTTTCCATCCTTCTCTTGCAATGGCACTACCCCATAACCTCAGTACGTAAGAAAACGTCCTTTGTCACGTCTGTTAATTTTACTACTGCGTCTGACGTTAGTCTTTCCTTTAACATCTGAAATGTGCGTTCACATGCGTCTATCCAAATAACTTTCGTAGAAGCCTTCTTCCCAGTCAAGACGGTCGTACCGCGTCCCGAAATTGGTTAACTTTAGAGCTATCTGGAGTTAATGTGTCGTCACTGACGGTGTGACCTAGGTCGGTTAGTTTCCGAAACCCGTCATGACACTTAGATTGTCGTGCAGTAAGTACCGTCTGTCTACGTCGCTCTAAAACGTTTCTCAGCAAAATTATCTGATCATCCCAAATAGCTGTCGCTAATGGTAAGTCGTCCATGAAGTTCGAAACTCCAGTCCCCCTTAACGGTTCCAGTCATTTTCTGATCATACGAGTGAAGACGCTTGGCACATTCTCCACCCCGAATGGCATGACTACCCATTAGTACGTCCCATATGGAGATGCAAAAAAGGCACGTCTTACTCTGACTTCGCTTCGATCTGGAATTCGCCAATACCCTTTTGACAGGTCAATTTTCGAAAAAATATTTCACGTTGTCACTCCGGCAAATATGGACTCAGGATCCGGTAACATTTATACCTGAAATTCTGTTATTCTGTTTAATTTCCTATAATTGAAACAGAATCGGAAAGACCCGTTTCTTTTCTGCACCAAAATGACAGGAGAGCTATACACTGATTCACCTGAATATATGACTCCCAAGTCGATCATAGTCTGAATTTTTTTTCTAACAGTTTCTAATTTCGCGTGTGGTAGCGGATATGGTTTCTATTTCACGGGTTTTTCGTCCCGTAGCTGCAGACTTAACTCCTCTTAAATCCATCTTGCCAGGTCGTTCTGTGAAGACACATTAGTAATCTTGGAGTATCGACTCCACCGCCTTACGTTGCTCTGACGTTTACGTCCCGTCAAACACAACGTCCACGTAGGTTTCTTCCCTTGTCAAAGGACAACTAGGCAGTACTTCAGCCTCTCCTCCGTTGTCGTCGGGTTCTTCAGTCACAACTGTAGCAACCACGAACTCTGGGGGTGTTTCTCTTTCGCGATAACGCGTAAGTAAATTGACGTGGCACAGTTTCTCTTTGTCTCCTACCGTGATACAGTAATTCTGTCCATTCTTCTAATCCTTTACATCAAACGGTCCCCTCCGGGAAATTTGGAATTTGTTGTGCTCTTTCGGCGACAACAGCAACACTTTGTCACCAGCCTCAAATTGTCATTCCTTCGTCGTTCTATTTTAATGCTTTATTTGACGTCCCCGTGAGACTTTATAAATTCCTCCAGCTTGTTTCGGAGATCAACAACATCCTGATATGTGGTACGTACTTCCTCCGATGCAGGGTCATCCGTCCATAACTGTTTCAATACAGCCATGGGTCCCTTTAATGTCCTCCCGTAAACTAATTCCAAAGGCGAAAATCATAAACAAGCCTGCTGTACATCGAGGTAAGCCAGAAGTATCGCTGGGAGGTATCGATCCCAATTCCTGGGTAGTCCGTCGCAAAGCTTTCCAGAGCTTGCTTATGGGTCCCATTAAAGCGCTCTACTAGACTATTGCACTGCAGGCGTTACGGGGTGGTTTCTAACAGACAGTAACCGGTTTACCTCGTCCATCACCTAGCCTACAAACCGCGTTCCCTGGTCAGTTAGTATCTCTTCAAGAATACCAACTCTCGACCAAACTCCTAACAAGTCAATATTTTTTTTAGTTCAACGACCTCCGGGTAACCGGTGGCGTAATCAACTATCGTTAATGCATAACGATTTCAACTCAACGAAGCAGAATTTATAGAATCAATCAGATCCATCGCCACCATCGAGAAAGGTTGATCAATCAGTGCGGTTTGTTAGTGGCAATAGGCGATGGGAGGTCATAGGTGCCACCCGGTGACACTTCTCAAACTACAAAAACAAAACCTCCGCACATCCCCATACATATCTGGCCAGTCTCTGGCCTTCGCCACGCCCATGTGGCTTCCTATTAGATCCTCACGTGCCAGACTAAGCACTTTTGCTCGCTTAGCGCTCGGCAGGATAACCTATATAAACGTATCGCGCCCTTTCCTGGCGTACGAGAGCAAGATACCTCATTTAAACACAAACTTGACTTCACCATTTGGCAATTTCCGTATGGACCCGTCTTTTGCTTACCTGCGTACCTTGTTCAGGGACTAATCTTCCTCTTGATGTTTTCCCAACTATCATGAGCGAAGTAAATTTTGGGTGATCCAGTCATCTACAAATGGTGACACTTGAACTGAGAAGATGTCGAGGGCATAATTTACGAACAAGAAGTCAACGATGTAGCAAAGATCATTATTATAAAAGTTGAATAGCAATCTCTGACAGGGCGGAAAGAAATTAGACAAGAAAAAAGACGGCAACGTTAGGCACACACAGACACACAGACACAGACACACACACACACACATATATATATATATATATATATATATATATATATATATATATATATATATATATATATATATATATACATACATATATATATACACATACATATACATATATATATATATATATATATATATATATATATATATATATATACATACATACATACATACATACATACATACATATATATATATATATATATATATATATATATATATATATATATATAGATATATAGATATATACATACATACATACATACATATATATACATGCATACATATACATATATATATATATATATATATATATATATATATATATATATATATATCTCAGAACCACCAATGAAACAATTAACATGTTCAAAATTAATCAATTAGATGATGTTAATCAATTTTTGCAAATAGTTCATGAAGCTATTACCAATTTATTTATTAAGCACTTTTTAATTTTGTCTGTGATCGAATCATGATTACCTTCTAACAGTATGAGCCATAGACAGAGAAATGCTTGGTAGTTTCCTGCCAAACCGCAGTGGCAGTAGCATTTATTATAACACGATTTTCTTTCAGCAGTGATTTAGTCTTTCAGCTATGACAAATTTTCCTCATGTAAATCGTAGTAGAGCATTTTTCATTGATAGTTTAGTAATTTCTTAAAATTTGTACTTTATTTATATAAAATCCTTGCTATTTACTATTTAAACATGTCAGCAAGTAAAGTGAAGTGAAATATCTTTCGTACCAGCTTCTTCGATTAATGTGATTGAAGCAAAGCGTGGTACGGATTCATTCAAAAAATTTGCCAATTTAACATTATTATTAACTTCGCTTTGAAGTTGTGTATGTACTGCATTATCAGGTTCAGAACCTTAATTCTCCTTTGCAATTGCATATAACTTACACAGAATTGTATCGTCAGGCAATATGGCAAAACCCAAGCGTAAAGCAAGAGGCACTAGAGGTACAGCCATCTGGAAAATAATTAGGATTCTTAGATGAGGACGTACAGTCACAGAATAGTAATCTCGTAATTAAAATAAACAAACCAAAATTGAATATACAAACAAAAGGAACTCATAAATAGATAGCTATTATTGCATTTCAATGAAAATTAGTTGGAAATAAAAAACACATCAATAATGTATATCAAATTTTGTAAGTGCTAGAGCTGGCCAAATTTCCATATTGTTGTCAGATATGATATCAGTCATTAGCAGTTCTTCCAATTTGGACAAAATTAACTTAAAGATTATTTAATTGCTTCACTAGATTTGTATCATTTAAGATTGTGTTGGCTATATATGTATTTAGTGCTAGTTTTATAACATTGAAACAACTTTATATTTCAAAAAGGCAAGGGAACGTGAGGAGGAGGAAAAACAGAATAAACGCATAATAAATAAATGTGTACTGGTTTCTTTGTGGATGATTTTTGTGCCTTTAATCGCGAGTGTTGTGTCCAATGAGATACAAAGAGATTTTATGAAGTTAAAACAAAACATGTCAAAAACAAAAGCCTTCAGTGCATTTAGGGTTTCAGTTTGACCATTGAATAACTACTTACTCATAAGTTATGCACATATGGTGTCAAGAAACACTACACGTCATACAAAGACAATACAATCATACTTTATTCATTTTCATGCTCTTCATCTAATGCTAATGATGCCTTCATACATTCATTTATTTGTAATTTGCTTTCTGTTCATAACTAGAATTTCTGTTCATTTCGAATTTTACAATCGTTTAAATCACACGTTTCGTTTATTTTATTGCATACTCTCTTTTCGTATTTGTATGTTATAAATGAATCAAGTCTTACGTTTAACACACAAATCTCTAATACGCCTGAAATATACTTTTCACATCTGAGGGATAACAAACATGTTGTCATTTTGGTAGACTCTAGTGTAATAAACCTTGATTTTATCCTTTATGTCACTTTAAACGTTTTCTGTCGACAAATGAATTGCATAAAAATTCCGTATAAATAACTATAGTCCTGTTTTATATCCGTATTTATATTTTATCTTATTGTAGTAAAATATGTGCCTTATCCATTTAAATAACTCTAAAACTATAAAGACTCCTTAAACTATTTGTATTATCTTATTGTTTTCTCAAATTATCTCACGCTTAATCATCGTCAGTAATATTTCTCCTTGCAAATGATAAATATTTTAGGTCGTTCAAAAATTATTTCATTTGGACATATTTTAACCGTTTTTATTTTCCTGAGAATTTATATTTCTTGATGGAATAAGCGTTATTCATCAATCACAGGGGAAAAATCGTTCACGAAATGATTGTTAGTTCTTCGTCTCAGGATTTTATTTATGTCAATGTATGAATTTAACCATGGTTACTAATCAATAAACTCGGTATACCTTTTCAAGTTTTAAACTCAGTTATATGTACAATTTCAAGTATATGTATACAGCGACTGAATCATAGTTTTGGTTTGGTTGGTGTTACACCTTTGAAATTATCAATCAGCTTCATTTGTAACTGGTATAAATTATTTTCATCTGGAATTAATTTCTCTATAGCTAATGGAACGTCTTTGAAATGGGTCTGCAGCTGTAGCATCATCTTTAAATCCGGTTCTAAGATGTGGCCAAGCTCACGTGGATCACAAAGGAAGGAATGTTTTCATATCACTTTAATTTGCAACTCATTCACTGAGCTTACTTTTCATCGGCAGGTTTTAAGACTTCACCCATTGCTTGATCTAAAGAGGATCATATCTTACCATCTTTATCCCAGTTAGAATTTATGACTTGTTTTGGTCTTTTCGGAATTAACACTCTAGTTCCACAGTGTATTCCAGTCTCAGTCATCATATCTTACCATCTTTATCCCAGTTAGAATTTATGACTTGCTTTGATCTTTTTGAAATTAACACTCTAGTTCCACAGTGTATTCCAGTCTCAGTCATCATATCTTACCATCTTTATCCCAGTTAGAATTTATGACTTGCTTTGATCTTTTTGGAATTAACACTCTAGTTCCACAGTGTATTCCAGTCTCAGACATCAAGAACGTGACTTAGTCTATTTCAAGTTTACATTCTACACATGGCATCTTTAAGCCCGTAGACTGTACTCATCCAGTAATCCTCTAATAATGAGTATGGTATATTGTTTAACCTTTTAATCCAACATTAATAAATCCTTGAAAAATGCAATGTAGAATCGATTTATTTTTTATTACAACTTAATTTTGAAGGTTACCTGTTTTTTTAAAGATAACTTGTTCAGTTACATCCAATACATGCTGGTAATAATAAAACTTCTTTGGACGATATATGTCTTTTGTAAAATCTGTATAATCTGTCCGTGTGTCCATATGGATAAATATAATCTTCATTTATTTCGTTTTCATGTGTCTAAAATATTTCATTACTTCTCTCAATTCCATCACTTACGTTTTAGCCAGGTGTTCTGTAAACTTGAAACTAAAGATGGTTAAAAACTTACATGTACTTGTAGCAGTTGTTTTATTTTTCATCTTCTTTTATTAACCTATCAACAATAAAATAATTTGCTAAATTATATTTATTTCTAGTAGTTGTTTGGTGTGATGTAAAACTCCTCAACTTGATCATTTTAACCAATGTCTTGACTAATAAATGTATGTCATGGTGGGACAAGTCAAGAATGAATAATAGTACTGTGTGGGTATTTGTACTTCAGTTTTAACCAATGTCTTGACGAATAAATGTCTGTCATGGTGGGACAAGTCAAGAATGAATAATAGTACTGTGTGGGTATTTGTACTTCAGTTTTAACCAATGTCTTGACGAATAAATGTCTGTCATGGTGGGACAAGTCAAGAATGAATAATAGTACTATGTGGGTATTTGTACTTCAGTTTTAACCAATGTCTTGACGAATAAATGTCTGTCATGGTGGGACAAGTCAAGAATGAATAATAGTACTATGTGGGTATTTGTACTTCAGTTTTAACCAATGTCTTCACGAATAAATGTCTGTCATGGTGGGACAAGTCAAGAATGAATAATAGTACTGTGTGGGTATTTGTACTTCAGTTTTAACCAATGTCTTGACGAATAAATGTCTGTCATGGTGGGACAAGTCAAGAATGAATAATAGTACTATGTGGGTATTTGTACTTCAGTTTTAACCAATGTCTTGACGAATAAATGTCTGTCATGGTGGGACAAGTCAAGAATGAATAATAGTACTATGTGGGTATTTGTACTTCAGTTTTAACCAATGTCTTCACGAATAAATGTCTGTCATGGTGGGACAAGTCAAGAATGAATAATAGTACTGTGTGGGTATTTGTACTTCAGTTTTAACCAATGTCTTGACGAATAAATGTCTGTCATGGTGGGACAAGTCAAGAATGAATAATAGTACTATGTGGGTATTTGTACTTCAGTTTTAACCAATGTCTTGACGAATAAATGTCTGTCATGGTGGGACAAGTCAAGAATGAATAATAGTACTATGTGGGTATTTGTACTTCAGTTTTAACCAATGTCTTGACGAATAAATGTCTGTCATGGTGGGACAAGTCAAGAATGAATAATAGTACTGTGTGGGTATTTGTACTTCAGTTTTAACCAATGTCTTGACGAATAAATGTCTGTCATGGTGGGACAAGTCAAGAATGAATAATAGTACTATGTGGGTATTTGTACTTCAGTTTTAACCAATGTCTTGACGAATAAATGTCTGTCATGGTGGGACAAGTCAAGAATGAATAATAGTACTATGTGGGTATTTGTACTTCAGTTTTAACCAATGTCTTCACGAATAAATGTCTGTCATGGTGGGACAAGTCAAGAATGAATAATAGTACTGTGTGGGTATTTGTACTTCAGTTTTAACCAATGTCTTGACGAATAAATGTCTGTCATGGTGGGACAAGTCAAGAATGAATAATAGTACTATGTGGGTATTTGTACTTCAGTTTTAACCAATGTCTTGACGAATAAATGTCTGTCATGGTGGGACAAGTCAAGAATGAATAATAGTACTGTGTGGGTATTTGTACTTCAGTTTTAACCAATGTCTTGACGAATAAATGTCTGTCATGGTGGGACAAGTCAAGAATGAATAATAGTACTATGTGGGTATTTGTACTTCAGTTTTAACCAATGTCTTGACGAATAAATGTCTGTCATGGTGGGACAAGTCAAGAATGAATAATAGTACTGTGTGGGTATTTGTACTTCAGTTTTAACCAATGTCTTGACGAACAAATGTCTGTCATGGTGGGACAAGTCAAGAATGAATAATAGTACTATGTGGGTATTTGTACTTCAGTTTTAACCAATGTCTTGACGAATAAATGTCTGTCATGGTGGGACAAGTCAAGAATGAATAATAGTACTGTGTGGGTATTTGTACTTCAGTTTTAACCAATGTCTTGACGAATAAATGTCTGTCATGGTGGGACAAGTCAAGAATGAATAATAGTACTATGTGGGTATTTGTACTTCAGTTTTAACCAATGTCTTGACGAATAAATGTCTGTCATGGTGGGACAAGTCAAGAATGAATAATAGTACTATGTGGGTATTTGTACTTCAGTTTTAACCAATGTCTTGACGAATAAATGTCTGTCATGGTGGGACAAGTCAAGAATGAATAATAGTACTGTGTGGGTATTTGTACTTCAGTTTTAACAAATGTCTTGACGAATAAATGTCTGTCATGGTGGGACAAGTCAAGAATGAATAATAGTACTATGTGGGTATTTGTACTTCAGTTTTAACCAATGTCTTGACGAATAAATGTCTGTCATGGTGGGACAAGTCAAGAATGAATAATAGTACTATGTGGGTATTTGTACTTCAGTTTTAACCAATGTCTTGACGAATAAATGTCTGTCATGGTGGGACAAGTCAAGAATGAATAATAGTACTATGTGGGTATTTGTACTTCAGTTTTAACCAATGTCTTGACGAATAAATGTCTGTCATGGTGGGACAAGTCAAGAATGAATAATAGTACTATGTGGGTATTTGTACTTCAGTTTTAACCAATGTCTTGACGAATAAATGTCTGTCATGGTGGGACAAGTCAAGAATGAATAATAGTACTATGTGGGTATTTGTACTTCAGTTTTAACCAATGTCTTGACGAATAAATGTCTGTCATGGTGGGACAAGTCAAGAATGAATAATAGTACTATGTGGGTATTTGTACTTCAGTTTTAACCAATGTCTTGACGAATAAATGTCTGTCATGGTGGGACAAGTCAAGAATGAATAATAGTACTGTGTTGGTATTTGTACTTCAGTTTTAACCAATGTCTTGACGAATAAATGTCTGTCATGGTGGGACAAGTCAAGAATGAATAATAGTACTATGTGGGTATTTGTACTTCAGTTTTAACCAATGTCTTGACGAATAAATGTCTGTCATGGTGGGACAAGTCAAGAATGAATAATAGTACTGTGTGGGTATTTGTACTTCAGTTTTAACAAATGTCTTGACGAATAAATGTCTGTCATGGTGGGACAAGTCAAGAATGAATAATAGTACTATGTGGGTATTTGTACTTCAGTTTTAACCAATGTCTTGACGAATAAATGTCTGTCATGGTGGGACAAGTCAAGAATGAATAATAGTACTATGTGGGTATTTGTACTTCAGTTTTAACCAATGTCTTGACGAATAAATGTCTGTCATGGTGGGACAAGTCAAGAATGAATAATAGTACTGTGTTGGTATTTGTACTTCAGTTTTAACCAATGTCTTGACGAATAAATGTCTGTCATGGTGGGACAAGTCAAGAATGAATAATAGTACTATGTGGGTATTTGTACTTCAGTTTTAACCAATGTCTTCACGAATAAATGTCTGTCATGGTGGGACAAGTCAAGAATGAATAATAGTACTATGTGGGTATTTGTACTTCAGTTTTAACCAATGTCTTGACGAATAAATGTCTGTCATGGTGGGACAAGTCAAGAATGAATAATAGTACTATGTGGGTATTTGTACTTCAGTTTTAACCAATGTCTTGACGAATAAATGTCTGTCATGGTGGGACAAGTCAAGAATGAATAATAGTACTGTGTGGGTATTTGTACTTCAGTTTTAACCAATGTCTTGACGAACAAATGTCTGTCATGGTGGGACAAGTCAAGAATGAATAATAGTACTATGTGGGTATTTGTACTTCAGTTTTAACCAATGTCTTGACGAATAAATGTCTGTCATGGTGGGACAAGTCAAGAATGAATAATAGTACTGTGTGGGTATTTGTACTTCAGTTTTAACCAATGTCTTGACGAATAAATGTCTGTCATGGTGGGACAAGTCAAGAATGAATAATAGTACTATGTGGGTATTTGTACTTCAGTTTTAACCAATGTCTTGACGAATAAATGTCTGTCATGGTGGGACAAGTCAAGAATGAATAATAGTACTATGTGGGTATTTGTACTTCAGTTTTAACCAATGTCTTGACGAATAAATGTCTGTCATGGTGGGACAAGTCAAGAATGAATAATAGTACTGTGTGGGTATTTGTACTTCAGTTTTAACAAATGTCTTGACGAATAAATGTCTGTCATGGTGGGACAAGTCAAGAATGAATAATAGTACTATGTGGGTATTTGTACTTCAGTTTTAACCAATGTCTTGACGAATAAATGTCTGTCATGGTGGGACAAGTCAAGAATGAATAATAGTACTATGTGGGTATTTGTACTTCAGTTTTAACCAATGTCTTGACGAATAAATGTCTGTCATGGTGGGACAAGTCAAGAATGAATAATAGTACTATGTGGGTATTTGTACTTCAGTTTTAACCAATGTCTTGACGAATAAATGTCTGTCATGGTGGGACAAGTCAAGAATGAATAATAGTACTATGTGGGTATTTGTACTTCAGTTTTAACCAATGTCTTGACGAATAAATGTCTGTCATGGTGGGACAAGTCAAGAATGAATAATAGTACTATGTGGGTATTTGTACTTCAGTTTTAACCAATGTCTTGACGAATAAATGTCTGTCATGGTGGGACAAGTCAAGAATGAATAATAGTACTGTGTTGGTATTTGTACTTCAGTTTTAACCAATGTCTTGACGAATAAATGTCTGTCATGGTGGGACAAGTCAAGAATGAATAATAGTACTATGTGGGTATTTGTACTTCAGTTTTAACCAATGTCTTGACGAATAAATGTCTGTCATGGTGGGACAAGTCAAGAATGAATAATAGTACTGTGTGGGTATTTGTACTTCAGTTTTAACAAATGTCTTGACGAATAAATGTCTGTCATGGTGGGACAAGTCAAGAATGAATAATAGTACTATGTGGGTATTTGTACTTCAGTTTTAACCAATGTCTTGACGAATAAATGTCTGTCATGGTGGGACAAGTCAAGAATGAATAATAGTACTATGTGGGTATTTGTACTTCAGTTTTAACCAATGTCTTGACGAATAAATGTCTGTCATGGTGGGACAAGTCAAGAATGAATAATAGTACTGTGTTGGTATTTGTACTTCAGTTTTAACCAATGTCTTGACGAATAAATGTCTGTCATGGTGGGACAAGTCAAGAATGAATAATAGTACTGTGTGGGTATTTGTACTTCAGTTTTAACCAATGTCTTGACGAATAAATGTCTGTCATGGTGGGACAAGTCAAGAATGAATAATAGTACTATGTGGGTATTTGTACTTCAGTTTTAACCAATGTCTTGACGAATAAATGTCTGTCATGGTGGGACAAGTCAAGAATGAATAATAGTACTATGTGGGTATTTGTACTTCAGTTTTAACCAATGTCTTGACGAATAAATGTCTGTCATGGTGGGACAAGTCAAGAATGAATAATAGTACTGTGTGGGTATTTGTACTTCAGTTTTAACAAATGTCTTGACGAATAAATGTCTGTCATGGTGGGACAAGTCAAGAATGAATAATAGTACTATGTGGGTATTTGTACTTCAGTTTTAACCAATGTCTTGACGAATAAATGTCTGTCATGGTGGGACAAGTCAAGAATGAATAATAGTACTATGTGGGTATTTGTACTTCAGTTTTAACCAATGTCTTGACGAATAAATGTCTGTCATGGTGGGACAAGTCAAGAATGAATAATAGTACTATGTGGGTATTTGTACTTCAGTTTTAACCAATGTCTTGACGAATAAATGTCTGTCATGGTGGGACAAGTCAAGAATGAATAATAGTACTATGTGGGTATTTGTACTTCAGTTTTAACCAATGTCTTGACGAATAAATGTCTGTCATGGTGGGACAAGTCAAGAATGAATAATAGTACTATGTGGGTATTTGTACTTCAGTTTTAACCAATGTCTTGACGAATAAATGTCTGTCATGGTGGGACAAGTCAAGAATGAATAATAGTACTATGTGGGTATTTGTACTTCAGTTTTAACCAATGTCTTGACGAATAAATGTCTGTCATGGTGGGACAAGTCAAGAATGAATAATAGTACTGTGTTGGTATTTGTACTTCAGTTTTAACCAATGTCTTGACGAATAAATGTCTGTCATGGTGGGACAAGTCAAGAATGAATAATAGTACTATGTGGGTATTTGTACTTCAGTTTTAACCAATGTCTTGACGAATAAATGTCTGTCATGGTGGGACAAGTCAAGAATGAATAATAGTACTGTGTGGGTATTTGTACTTCAGTTTTAACAAATGTCTTGACGAATAAATGTCTGTCATGGTGGGACAAGTCAAGAATGAATAATAGTACTATGTGGGTATTTGTACTTCAGTTTTAACCAATGTCTTGACGAATAAATGTCTGTCATGGTGGGACAAGTCAAGAATGAATAATAGTACTATGTGGGTATTTGTACTTCAGTTTTAACCAATGTCTTGACGAATAAATGTCTGTCATGGTGGGACAAGTCAAGAATGAATAATAGTACTATGTGGGTATTTGTACTTCAGTTTTAACCAATGTCTTCACGAATAAATGTCTGTCATGGTGGGACAAGTCAAGAATGAATAATAGTACTGTGTTGGTATTTGTACTTCAGTTTTAACCAATGTCTTGACGAATAAATGTCTGTCATGGTGGGACAAGTCAAGAATGAATAATAGTACTATGTGGGTATTTGTACTTCAGTTTTAACCAATGTCTTGACGAATAAATGTCTGTCATGGTGGGACAAGTCAAGAATGAATAATAGTACTGTGTGGGTATTTGTACTTCAGTTTTAACCAATGTCTTGACGAATAAATGTCTGTCATGGTGGGACAAGTCAAGAATGAATAATAGTACTATGTGGGTATTTGTACTTCAGTTTTAACCAATGTCTTGACGAATAAATGTCTGTCATGGTGGGACAAGTCAAGAATGAATAATAGTACTATGTGGGTATTTGTACTTCAGTTTTAACCAATGTCTTCACGAATAAATGTCTGTCATGGTGGGACAAGTCAAGAATGAATAATAGTACTGTGTGGGTATTTGTACTTCAGTTTTAACCAATGTCTTGACGAATAAATGTCTGTCATGGTGGGACAAGTCAAGAATGAATAATAGTACTATGTGGGTATTTGTACTTCAGTTTTAACCAATGTCTTGACGAATAAATGTCTGTCATGGTGGGACAAGTCAAGAATGAATAATAGTACTGTGTGGGTATTTGTACTTCAGTTTTAACCAATGTCTTGACGAATAAATGTCTGTCATGGTGGGACAAGTCAAGAATGAATAATAGTACTATGTGGGTATTTGTCCTTCAGTTTTAACCAATGTCTTGACGAATAAATGTCTGTCATGGTGGGACAAGTCAAGAATGAATAATAGTACTGTGTGGGTATTTGTACTTCAGTTTTAACCAATGTCTTGACGAATAAATGTCTGTCATGGTGGGACAAGTCAAGAATGAATAATAGTACTGTGTGGGTATTTGTACTTCAGTTTTAACCAATGTCTTGACGAATAAATGTCTGTCATGGTGGGACAAGTCAAGAATGAATAATAGTACTGTGTGGGTATTTGTACTTCAGTTTTAACCAATGTCTTGACGAATAAATGTCTGTCATGGTGGGACAAGTCAAGAATGAATAATAGTACTATGTGGGTATTTGTACTTCAGTTTTAACCAATGTCTTGACGAATAAATGTCTGTCATGGTGGGACAAGTCAAGAATGAATAATAGTACTATGTGGGTATTTGTACTTCAGTTTTAACCAATGTCTTGACGAATAAATGTCTGTCATGGTGGGACAAGTCAAGAATGAATAATAGTACTGTGTGGGTATTTGTACTTCAGTTTTAACCAATGTCTTGACGAATAAATGTCTGTCATGGTGGGACAAGTCAAGAATGAATAATAGTACTATGTGGGTATTTGTACTTCAGTTTTAACCAATGTCTTGACGAATAAATGTCTGTCATGGTGGGACAAGTCAAGAATGAATAATAGTACTATGTGGGTATTTGTACTTCAGTTTTAACCAATGTCTTGACGAATAAATGTCTGTCATGGTGGGACAAGTCAAGAATGAATAATAGTACTGTGTTGGTATTTGTACTTCAGTTTTAACCAATGTCTTGACGAATAAATGTCTGTCATGGTGGGACAAGTCAAGAATGAATAATAGTACTATGTGGGTATTTGTACTTCAGTTTTAACCAATGTCTTGACGAATAAATGTCTGTCATGGTGGGACAAGTCAAGAATGAATAATAGTACTGTGTGGGTATTTGTACTTCAGTTTTAACCAATGTCTTGACGAATAAATGTCTGTCATGGTGGGACAAGTCAAGAATGAATAATAGTACTATGTGGGTATTTGTACTTCAGTTTTAACCAATGTCTTGACGAATAAATGTCTGTCTTGGTGGGACAAGTCAAGAATGAATAATAGTACTATGTGGGTATTTGTACTTCAGTTTTAACCAATGTCTTGGCGAATAAATGTCTGTCATGGTGGGACAAGTCAAGAATGAATAATAGTACTATGTGGGTATTTGTACTTCAGTTTTAACCAATGTCTTCACGAATAAATGTCTGTCATGGTGGGACAAGTCAAGAATGAATAATAGTACTATGTGGGTATTTGTACTTCAGTTTTAACCAATGTCTTCACGAATAAATGTCTGTCATGGTGGGACAAGTCAAGAATGAATAATAGTACTGTGTTGGTATTTGTACTTCAGTTTTAACCAATGTCTTGACGAATAAATGTCTGTCATGGTGGGACAAGTCAAGAATGAATAATAGTACTATGTGGATATTTGTCATTCAGTTTTAACCACTGTCTTGACGAATAAATATGTCATGGTGGGACAAGTCAAGAATGAATAATAGTACTGAGTGGGTATTTGTACTTCAGTTTTAACCAATGTCTTGACGAATAAATGTCTGTCATGGTGGGACAAGTCAAGAATGAATAATAGTACTATGTGGATATTTGTCATTCAGTTTTAACCACTGTCTTGACGAATAAATATGTAATGGTGGGACAAGTCAAGAATGAATAATAGTACTGAGTGGGTATTTGTACTTCAGATTACATTTGTTATGTGCTGGAGTTTGATATTTATCTGATAAGTCTTCAATTGATTTTCCTCACAGATGTGGCATATATTTCTTAAATTAAAATATTTTTTGTTTCTCTTTAATTACCATTAGTTTTTTGGTCCGTAATTCTTCATTCACTAATTTTAAGATTTATTAATGTTTCGTGAAATCTTTTGTCCCAATGTGTTCCATTAATTGTGTTTTTGTCGTTTGAGCAAGCAAAAAGAACTCTGACGGAATGTGTCTGGCTGTTTGGGGTCTTTTTGTATTCTTATCTATTTTCTGGCCTTTTGAGAAATGAAATCAGTTGTTGCAAGTATGTTTCTGTCTGTGATATAGGTTTAATTCTGATGACACTAATCTTAATTTTGATGACACTAATCATGAATTTGATGACACTAAACATGGCTTTGATAACACTAATCATGACTTTTGCAGTCATTACAACCACCATACTGAATAAAAAACCAACATGTCAGCGTGTCGTTCTCAAGGTTATTCTAACAGGTTTAATGTGATTTCCCTTAGCTGTAATGAATTTCTCTTCCAATATTTTATGAACACCCAAAGACAGATAGGTCAAAGTCATATTCACATTTTCCAACGTCTTCTATTTTAACGGATATCTACGTAGTCAATGACTTTCTCTAAATTGTATTTTGAAAGTCTATTAATTATCACTTCAATATCAGAAAAGAAGCATTTATTATTTCTGAGTGTTGTATTTTGCATTTTCTTAAGCTATTTTGTTTTTAAAACATTCAGGTAAATCGATATATGAGCTTCCCTTAAACATTTGATGCCTGTCTATGTGTTATGTTAAATATTAATTCCTGTCAAACATCTATATTGCGCTTGCGCTTATTTTTGTTCAAATCTGTTTTGTAAAATAGTTTATATTCAGTGGCATTAGCCATTTCGCGTTTGTTCGTTTTAATAATATGTATCGTTCTGTCGAAACAAAACCTATTATTAAACATTTTCTCATTCTTGAAAGGCTGTCTTCCTAAGTCTGCTAATTGTAATTGTCAAAGTGTTTCGGAAGATGAACCACTTCAAATGTGTCATTTAAAATTCATGATGCAAATCCTGGCAATTGTAACTTCTGCACCCGTCTCTCATAAAACACTGAGACTTTAATGTGATCATTCTGTTTAAATGATGTCTATTCATTAATTGATTAGGTGTCTTCATTAATTGATGCTGCCTAGTCATTAAATGATGATGTATATTCATTAATTCTTTTCTTTATTGATGACGTATTACAGTTGGTTGTAATAGGTTTCTATTTTTTATTATTTATGTTGGTGGCATTATTTATATTTGTGCATCAAGTATCGAAATTTTCATTCGGATTTATTTACCCAGAAACATTTCAATACACATGCAAATTAATTTTAGTATGTGCTTGTGTTATGCAATATAAGACAATCAAATTTTCTAATTGTCCTAAACACTTTTTTGCCAAACGAAAACTTGACGAAAGTATTTCTACCCAATTCGATACAGACCTAATGTGTGGTAAACTTCACTTACCTTTAGTATGTGATTATATCTTTCTTTGATTTTACGACAGATCGGTTTTTGCTGTGGTGACGTCACTAACCATCTTGGTAGTTTCTGAGGTCAGCGTTATTTTGCTAAATATGTCCGACTAACGAATTTGAAATGTATGAAGTTATGACTTTATTTATAAAGTTTTAACATATTGAAGAAGGCAAAAGTAAATCCTAGGTTTTAATATTATGCGTAAAACCATGAATAAACACACAACAATTCTACGTTTTTTTTTCACGTAGACAGTTTGACTATCGAAAGTCGTTGTGACATGCACCAACATACAACACGCAGTAATGAATGAGTAGTATCTCCCTTGTAAGATAACTGGGTGGCCCTGAAAAGGGCTTTTCGAATGACTTTCTTTGTAAGATAACTGGGTGGCCCTGAAAAGGGCTTTTCGAATGACTCACTTTGTAAGATAACTGTGTGGCCCTGAAAAGGGCTTTTCGAATGACTCTCTTTGTAAGATAACTGGGTGGCCCTGAAAAGGGCTTTTCGAATGACTCTCTTTGTAAGATAACTGGGAGGCCCTGAAAAGGGCTCTTCGAATGACTCTCTTTGTAAGATAACTGGGAGGCCCTGAAAAGGGCTTTTCGAATGACTCTCTTTTGTAAGATAACTGGGTGGCCCTGAAAAGGGCTTTTCGAATGACCCTGTAAGATAACTGGAGGCCCTGAAAAGGGCTTTTGGAGTGACTCTCTTTGTAAGATAACTGGGAGGCCCTGAAAAAGGGCTTTTCGAATGACTATCTTTGTAAGATAACTGAGAGGCCCTAAAAATGGCTTTTCGAATTGCTCTCTTTGTAAGATAACTGGGTGGCCCTGAAAACGGCTTTTCAAATTACTTTCTTTGAAGATGACTGGGAGTCCCTGAAAATGGTTTTACGAATGACTCTCTTTGTAAGATAACTGGGAGGCCCTGAAAAGGACTTTTCGAATGACTCTCTTTGTATGAGAATTGGGTGGACCTGGAAATGTATTTTTCGCATGACTCGCTTTGTAAGAGAATTGGGTGGCACTCTTCACAAATTTGTATGTGAGCGTATTCCAAAGTTTTAATTGTTTATGATCACTTCTTTCTCAACTAGTTGATTACCATAGTAGTGTAAAATTGATTACCATAGTAGTTTAAAATTGATTACCATAGTAGTGTAAAATTGATTACCATAGTAGTGTAAAATTGATTACCATAGTAGTGTAAAATTGATTACCATAGTAGCGTAAAATTGATTACCATAGTAGTGTAAAATGCTGCATACAAAATGTCTTTCACCGTGTTCACTAGAGGCAGCGCAAAATGAAATTCCACACGGAGTTGGCCTAATGTTATGGACTATGTCCATCGCGCAGCCTTGGTCTTGAGTGAAATCAAATTCGCGCAAAGTACTAAGTGCTTAGTAATATGTTGTTTCTTTATTAACATGTTACTTTAAACATAGTAAAGTAAGATCTCAAGTAATTGTTGCAAAATCAGTCCCAAAGTTAGTCCCAAAGTTTGGCCCAAAGACTCCGGTACATCTCGGTGACTTTAATCATGGACACTTTGAAACGTTTTAACTTAAAAAAAATTTGATCGATAGCTCCGTTGATAGCTGCATTGCTGACGATGTCAGTGAATAAACATTTTGGCAGCTGGCCTTGGAAAACATAATCAGGGGCCATTTTGAAGGTTTTCACTCCCACTGGGAAAGACTTTGTTGCCGTTCTGGTTAGGATTTGTCTGAAGTTCGCAGACGCATTTCAGATAATGCTGAAAACATCCCAAATGCAATGAATGATATTAAAATGTTGACAGTTAGTCAGCGAATAGACCTATGTACAAAGTTTCGAACCATAGGGCCCCATTATATCACAGTGAACTACCTCATGCTAAAGAAAAACAAGGTAACACGCCCATTTTAAGATCAATTTCGGCTAACCACCTTTTCCCCCAAAATCAAATACAGACCTTTCTAATAAGCGTTTTAAATATTCGGATCACTAATTTGGAATAGAATCCAAAAGGAATTTAAAGAAAGAAAATATATAAATACATTTAGTTATAATCTAATTCGATGGATGAAAAGTGAAACCTGTTCGAATAAGCAACTATATTATAACTTAAATTATAAATTCACTACACGTCCACCTTTTTGCCTCACAACATATGCGCTGTATATAAACAACGTATCTGGTCGGAACATGCTCACTTCTACCTCGAAAGTGGTTTGATCCTCAGTGATATTTCAGGCTTGAAAGGAAGAAAGGATGTCTACAAAAGCTACAAAGATATAGGAGGAAGATAACCAATGCCACTGCGGAGTCAGATAGTCCACATTTTTTTATCTCCTTGTCGCAAAGCACAAATTTCCAAAGACTGCTCCGATGACACAATATGCAACATGGAATAGGCACAAAAAATACCGATTTGATTATTAGGAACCTATTCTCCACACTGTGGTTGTTGTTGCTGCTGTAATTGCAGATATGAATACTGAAATGGGATGTAGTAGTGCATATTAGCATGGTCCCACTCTTTATAATCAGTGTCTTGTGCAGCAGCAAAACAAAGAATCGAAACTGGGTGGAGATCTTGGAGTCATCGTTTTCCCACTTCACGTGTTGTTCTATACACAATGCTTTTGATGTCGCTGTCTTCTTTCAGAATCACTGTAACTCAGACAGGTAAAAAAGTTTTTTTAACACTTCTCCATTAATATCTTTGAATTTATAAACAGGATGTTTATGTCAACCTACAGATCCTTTGACAATTCTTTAGTCCAATTGGGTAAACAACCCTTGTCAAAAGTGCGCTTTGTTTTTCCACTACGAACCCAATATCCGGTATTAAAACTTCTTTTTTCTGATCTTTAAAGTTTTAAACAATCAATTAAACACGACAACTTTGATTGGAGCTGTCACAGATGATAATACGATTGTACGATAGTATGACTGATTGTAAGATTTAACAAAACGTGGTAACACGTTGGTGTATTGGAGAATATATTGATGTGAAAATATTTACACGTACATTCTGTTAAAGTTCCCTGAAACAATTCCACGATCTTCCGTTTCAGACTTCTTAGTGGTGAGAAAATGAATGTTTGTTTTAAAATTCTATTTTCAAAATTTTGATATGAAATTATGCCTTTGTTTCCAATCGTAAAGGGGTGTCGACCACTTTGCTTCAAGACAAGATTCAAATCTCTCATTAACTCGGAACGTGCTTTCGAAGTGAAAGGAACAACCTAAACTGATTTTAAAAGCGCCATGATGACAAAAAGCAAATATTTGTTAACTCGATTTACAACGCTAAATGAGATACGTCGGCTAAATATGTGTGACACTGATGGTCTACTTCTGAGGCTCTAGTTTGAATTCTGGAAATTTTTCGTCAAATGGTTTGCGTCATGCTTAAGTTTATTTTTCTTGTAACCATTGTCTAACATCTTGTACGCGTAAATATCTAAGTTTGGCTTTGGCTGTACGATTCATTGTTTGCATTCATCCATATCCAACGGCATGGGTTGGACTGTAATAAATGTTGGCTAAAAGTGTATGTGTGTCGTCTGCTGCTGCAGCTGCTAAAAAATTTAACCAAAGGACGATGCTCGTGCTCGTTTCTTTGAGTGGTATTTGTTTTGACGTGTCCAACGAATAATGGGAGATACTTGAATATTCGGTTTTCTCTGACTTCATTCTTCACTTATTTCTTCATATCTTCTGCTTGCAAGGGCGTAAACATTATTCTTTTGATCCAAAAAGTTCTTCTTTTTTTCCATTAAAACATCGAATTCTTTATTGACCTTCGGGAATGCAGGGTCTGGAGGCGAAAGAGCTACAACATCGCTCTCCACAATGAATATGACGGTTACAATTGTCGGATTAGTAACTGTATCCAAGAAATCCTGTTATGGTAGTAATAGTATCGCAATAATCTTGGTGATAATACATGTAAATGTATTTTCCGTCTGGAAAATATGGTCCTCGAAGCAAAACATCTCCACAAACGAAATAATGGCACATTTTCAAAGTATAGCGAGGACACATTACGTCTTTAAGTTTTTGCATTTCAGGAATTATATAGAGTCTCATTAGAAATGTTCGCTTAATTTCAGACTTTCGTGATATCGCAACAGTCTCAAACGATTGTGATCTTTATCTTGGCACTGTCATTTCACTTTCTTTAACAATGAATCAAAGAAGCCCATAATGAGAACCTCTGCTTTCTCGGCTCAATTTGAAGTCTGTCAATTTCACCTTGTTCTTATACGCCGTCCCTCTAAATCTTTTGGAAATCACTTTGTGGGTAGCTCCAACCTGAACATAATCTTCAGGAGATAAACACGACTTTCTTTCTTGGCTGATATTGACTCTTGCGATCCCGATGAGGTAGATGGTAGTATGTACGCTTCCATTATGTCTTCTTCAAAATCGCTCATTTGAACTTCTGCTATCACGTTTCTTGTAGTCGCTTTGCTTCTGGTTTCAGCTGGGGAAGGTGTCATCTTGTATGATAAATGTTTTGTTTGATTTGACTAAGTTATCTCTCTCTCTCTCTCTCTCTCTCTCTCTCAGACAATGCAGCAAATTAACGCCAGTCTTAACAACGATATTTTCAATTAGCTGATCTAGTAAACTTAGGTCAGGTCAAGATGCCGTTTTTTTTTTTTTATCTACAACACAAATTATGAACTATTTTGGGAAACGTTACTCTGGTCTGAACAAATCTAGAAGATAGTTTCACTCTGCGAACAATGCTTGAGATAGAACTTGATGTCAGTAATATAGCAACGGGTTTTAGTGAGAATCTTGGATTTAGGATAGCCAAGTTTCTAACCCCAACCCCCCGCACACACACATGCACATTGAACTTAATACAAACTTGATAAAGGATAAAACATATGGAGATTTCCTCTACTCGTTATAAACCCACAAAGATGATGGTCTAATGTTAATTTCGCTTGTCACCTTGGATTCCTAAAAAAAGGACAGTAAAGATGATGGTCCGAAAGTACTTTAGGCATATCAACGACAAAGAAATAAAAAGAATGGGTGACTTAATTTCCCCTTAGACGCTTTAATCCTCAGATCCATTTTAACATAAAGCCCTTTTCGACATAGGATCCGAAAAGACACCAAAATGTACCGTCCTGTACTACTTGATGACGTATCGAGCAGATAAAATTGTGTAATAGATAGATAGATAGATAGATAGATAGATACATAGATAGACAGACAGACAGACAGACAGACAGACAGATAGATAGATAGATAGGAAGGAAGATGTTGTTAGGGATCTTCGAATTGAGTACACAGGCCTGTAAACATTCCTTTGTATGAAACGTGAGATGGAAGGCCATAATATGACTGGAAATTATTCATGGAAAAACTCAAATAGGATAATTTTTAAAATGAGAGGACTCAAGTTTTATACTCTGTAACTATGTACCACCCATGCTTTGGCAATACGTTTTATATGTGGTTAATTTAGAATACCATCTGCAATCAAGAACTAAAATTTCATTTCAGTTAAATGAGTGCAATAGTATTTAGTCCCAGATAATACTTTTCAGTGTGACCTTGGTTTGTTACACAGCTTAACCTATGTTGAACAGAAGGCAATGGTACATTCATTTCGTACCATGCTTTAATGCGTGTCTTCAAATTGGTAATATCAAACCTTGGTACGGAATCTAAAATCTAAAATGGACCAAAGCAGATCACGATTACCCATAAACTGGGAGTAAACTTTTGAAACCGCTTAAAATTAAGTATGGACAGTATCATTCTAAGCTACTTTCGGTGAAGACTGGATGATTTAACCATACACTAATCCAGGCCTATTCTATCTGTTGTACACACTCTGGAACTGCTTTTCGCAAATGTGGACCGTAAATGTTTCAATCAATTTATTTGGATTGGCTTCTTGTCTGTCAGAATATAAGGTTGACATATGGGTGAAGCACCCAGCTTAGAAGCTTTCTGGGGCCCCGAGTGGCCGAGTGGTCTAAAGCGCTCACCGTTCCGGATCACTGCCATCTCACCTCTGTCTGCGTATGTTCGAGTCCAAGGCTCGGCTAGCGTGGGTACGTGGGAAAGCCTGCCAGTAGCTTCTCGTGGGTCGGTGGTTCTTTCCTGGGTTTTCCAGGGTTCTTCCTCCACCAGTTATACTGGCCGCCATATATGGCCTGTCTTGTGCTGAAAAATGGCGTTAAACCCTAGAACAACAACAACAATTAGAAGCTTTCTTCTACATCGGCGTAAATATTCAACTCTATTTTCTTTAATGTTTCAATATTTTCATTGTCTTTTGGTAAATCATGTACTTTTCATATTTCTCATTGATGATAAAAAAGCGACACAGTTACAAACAATATTACTTCTTCGACAGATAGGAAAAACAAAGACAAACAAATATATTTCAATTGGTGTCGACAATAGAAAAAATAGAAAAAACAAAGACAACCACGTGTATTTTAATAGGATGTCGACAACAGGAGAAGCAAAGATAATTACATGCATTTAAATAGGTGTCGGCAATAGAAAAAACAAAAACAAACGCATGTATTTCAATCAATAGATATCGACAATAGGAAAAGCAAAGGCAATCACATGTATTTCAAAAGATGTCGACAATAGGAAAAGCAAAGGCAATCACATGTATTTCAAAAGATGTCGACAATAGGAAAAACAAAGACAAATACATGTATTTCAATAGGATGTCGACAATAGGAAAAACAAAGACAAACAAGCGTATTTCAATAGGATGTCGACAATATAAAAAGCAAAGAAAAATACATATATTTCAATAAATATGGTTTCACACGTTTAGCTCTAAAATCCTGTCATTAATCCAAATCATTTTAATCACACTTTTTTGTGCAATGATTTTGTCATGTAAAGCAATTCAAGCTAGTAATTAAGTATAGCATTTAGAAACACGAATCGATGTTTTTTGTAAGCATTTATGAAAGAAATGTATAATATGGCATTAGTTGGGGTCTACTCAGTTTTTGCATGAAAGACTGAAATAACGCAAGACTTATGGATGAAAAAAGGAATATTTCATGCATTACATACGTGTCAATCATATTTGCGCAGTGTTCATGCAAGTTGTTTCCATTTTCATGCATTAAAAACATGTAAAGAATATTCGCTTATGTTTCCATTTTAATACATATAAAAGGCAACATTTTATGGTAAAGATTTTGTTGCTGGATGTAATAATTTCATTCTTTCCATCTATCTTTTTTCTCTCATCTTTCCCGCTTTTAAAAAAATTTCTTTCATTTTTTTTTTCTTATTTTCAGCTTTCATTATTGTCTCTTCAATTAGAGACACGTGGAATATTCCAATTCAATTGATTAATAAAGGCTTATAAGATTGGACAAATTAAGAACTTTTATTAAGTGAAATAGATACCAAATAAAATAAACCGAGAACCACCAATAACCCAGCCATAATATATAACATCAAATAATGTTCTATGAAAGATATTCCATCAGTACAAGTTTCAAATTAAAATTATGAAACGAGTAAAAAAGAAAATAATCTTTTGACAAACTTTGCGAGCAAAGCATTAAAATTGTTTCACACGTTCATAAATTTCATTTGAAATTATCACTGATGTAACGTTCTATTCCTCACATGAAGAAATATGTTCATTGTATTTGACCAATCTTCAGAACAGAGTAGCGAAATGATTGTAATGTTTCAGGCCTTATGCTTTTCCTTTGCATAACGTTATTACGTCATGTATGATTACGTCATGTATGATGACATGCAGTGTAATTACACGTGTCTGAAAATTATGCGGAGTGAATATTGACGTAAAAAAACAGTACCCTTGTGTCTGATGTTAAGTTCAATATACTGTGTGTGTTTTATTTTCTGAACTAACTCTTGCTCATTAAACCTTTCATACGTTCTGTTATTTTGAAAATATTTACAGATCCAGTTCTCTCCAGGATAGAAATGTAGTTTCTATTTAATTGTTTTAGTATCTCTTCTTTGGTCCAAGGGAAAGAACCTTTGGGCACTACAAGACTGAGGTCAAAAAAGAACATATTGCCCTATCGGGTATAACGATAGATATATAGGGTTAAGTTATGTATTGTGCTATAGCAGGGTCAAGGAAACTAGGGAATGAGAATGGGTTGGTTTAATTTTTTTGATAACTTTTATATATATATATATATATATATATATATATATATATATATATATATATATATATATATATATATATATATATATATATACGGAGTTGTAAATGTAGCATTTGGCTGAGTATTAAATTCCCTTTGCCCATCGAAAAGACCTGGGAACGTGTGTTGCTGTGCGTATGGCCGTGGTATTTAGTGCGCTGATACATGAGAGCTAATTGGTCAGTACGGCTATTTAAGGCCTATACTGAGTGTGGTTGACGCCTTACTGTAGGCTTATAAGGAGTGCATTTAATGCCTTTACTATATGTGTATAAGAAGTGTGTTTGATGCCCTTACTAGAGGCATAAACGTCGTGTGTTTAATGCCCTTACTAAAGTTATATATGGAGTGTGTTTGATGCCCTTACTATAGGTATATAATTAATGTATTTGATGCCTTTACTATATGTGTATAAGAAGTGTGTTTGATACCCTTACTAGAGGCATAAACATCGTGTGTTTGATGCCCTTACTAAAGTTATATATGGAGTGTGTTTGATGCCCTTACTATAGGCATATAATTAATAATAATGATAATAATAATGAGGACTTTGTATAGCGCCTAATCTTTAGAAGCTATAAGCGCTTTACAACATTAGACAACACCTATAAGATAAAAACATATAATGATATGATTACAAAAACAAACACAATGAAATTAGAAAACATTAAAAAAACATGCTGAGAATATTTAAGGTAGGAAACATTATTAGGTCTTTAAGTTTGTTCTTGCAGTCGAAATAAGGGAGTTTTGAGAGCTCTCTTGAATGTGATTACTGTGTCTTTGTGTCTAAGTTCAGTGGGCAATTCATTCCTAATGTGTTTGATGTCTTACTGTAGGCGTATAAGGAGTGTGTTTGATACCCTTACAAGAGGAAAATAAGTCGTGTTTTTGATGCCCTTACCAAAGTTATATAAGGAGTGAGCTTGATGCCAATGCTATATGCACATAAGAAGTGTGTTGGATGCTTTACTGTAAGCCTATAAAGAGTGTCTTTGATGCCTCACTGTTGGTCTATAAGGAGCATGTTTGATGCCGTTGCTATAGGCCTATAATTAGCGTATTTTATGCCGTTGCTATAGCCCTATAATTAGTGTGTTTTTGATGCCCTTATTATAGGCATATAATGAGTGTGTTCAAAGCCTTACTGTAGGCCTGTAAGGAGTGTGTTTGATGCCTTACTGTTGGTCTATACGGAGCGTGGTTGATGCCGTTGCTATAGGCCTATAATTAGTGTGTTTGCCGCCCTTACTATAGGCATATAATGAGTGTGTTTGAGGCCTTACTGCAGACCTATAGGGAGAGTGTTTGGTGCCCTAAACAGGCATATAAGGAGTGTCTCTGGAGCCTAACAGTAGGCTTAATAAGGAGTGTGTTTGATGCCCTTAGCAGAGGCATATAGGGAGCGTCTTTGACTTAAGTTTTTTCAGCCACTGTGTCGACCATTATATTAATGTATTCATAACGTCATTACTTGCTACTTCACTTTTTGCAATATAAGGAAGTGAAATAAGAGAATGGAATTCATTCCTTCAGAATAATAGATCCGAAATAATAGTGCCAGTACCCTGCAAAATAAGCAACCTTGAAACCGACCTTTATATAATATCAGATATACTGTACTATAATTAAGCAACATGAAAATCAAGTCTCGATGGCAGACTCTATAATAAGCAGTCGAAATGCCACAAAAAGGAACCTTCTAACAACAGGAACACACTTTGATACATTTCCAATAAGTGAAAAACAGCATAAATGAATAGGGAAAACAATACTGAATCTTATAATCTTATTATTTATGTGAAAATAGTTGTAAATATGTTTGCATGTTTATATTTGATAGATATATAGATAGATTCAGACACTATTGGATAGATCTACTGATAGATTCAGACACTATTGGATAGATCTACTGATAGATTCAGACACTATTGGATAGATATGCAGAAAGATTCAGACACTATTGGATAGATATGCAGATAAATTCAGACACTATTGGGTAGATCTACTGATAGATTCAGACACTGTTGGACAGATATATAGATAGATTCAGACATTATTGGACAGCTGTATGTTGTTGTTGTTGTGGGGTTTAACGCCAATTTTCAGCACACGATAGGCTATGCATGGCGGCCAGTATTATTGGTGGATGAAGAACCCAGGAAAACCCCGGGAAGAACCACCGACCCACAAGAAGCTACTGACAAGCTTTCTCACATATCCACATTGGCCGAATCCAAGACTCGAACCCACGCAGACAGAGGTAAGATGGCAGTGATCCGTAACGGAGAGCGCTTTAGAACACTCGGCCACTCGGGACCCCTGGATATATAGATAGATTCAGACACTAATGGATAGATAAACATATATTGAGCAGATATTAAGATAGATTCAGCCACTATTGGCAGTGGCGTCACTAGGGGGTGCGGGGGGTGCGGACCGCACCGGGTGACACCATCGGAGGGGGTGACACCAAAATGGCTGTCTATAGTTATTATATAGTACACGTATGACAGGTAAATTGTAAGCAGTGATACGAGCCCCTGTGTAACCAACTGCTTGCTGTGATTTCTGTCAATATGGATACAGCCAGGTGAAAGAAACATCAGGGTAAAAGCGTAGACAACTTCATCAGCTTTGTGAGAAGATGCGCGACACAGAGGCAAAACTAGGGACCGAGCGGTATCTTGACAGCGCTGGATTGGGAAATAGAGGCAGACGTAGAAGGACAGCTGAAGTTTACACGGTCAAGGGACATCTGTGACAACAACTTCAGACCTGATGCTATTGTACTGTGATCTGGAGGTACCAGGAAGGTGATTTTCTTGGAACGGATAGTGCCTTCGGAAGCTAATGGATGAGGCGTATGAGAGGAAACTTGTAAAGTATCAGCCACTCATAAGAGTGCTGTCGGAATGGATGGAAAGTCTGTTGAAACAGCACATACTTTGTGACTTGCCTTTGGGGTCATCAGTATTCAAGATTGGTAAACATGCTGAACATGCCTGGAATTGGATTTGTCGGAAGTGAGAGCGGCGATGGAAATGCCAGTCGGTTCTAAGATGAATCTGATCAACCCAGTCGGCGCACCCCAAGAGAGCGTTGTGGGTTAGCGCATAAACGCCCTAGGTAAGGGAATTCCCGCCTGATTATGGAATATTTTTAGTGCAGTGGAGCCCTGGGTGGCCGAGTGTTCTAAGGCGCTAGCATTTATAGATTACATCTCACCTCTGTCCATATGGGTTCGAGTCTCAGCTCCGCCAGCATTGGTATATAAAGCAAGCTTGTCTGTAGCTTCCCGTGGGTAGGGGTTCTTCCCGCGTTCTATCTCCACCAAATATAATGGACTCCATGTAGAGGATGTCATGTTCTAAAAATAGATTTCAACTCAAAAAGCCAAACCATTACTAAGTCATGCATGCACCGCAACTTTTGCTGTACAAAGGAATCTCACATTTATAAAGGTATTTATGCTACGACTACAACAGAAATAGTCAGTTTTGCACGAATAAGGTTTTGCTTGACAAAGCTGGAAATAAGTTACCATTCTTTGTGTTGTTCTACCAATTTTTTTTAGAATAAAGCAGTCTTTTACGCATAAAAATTCCACATGGCAGTAAATTAAACCGCTAACAGGGAGTGACTAATGAATGACCATTTAGCAGATATATAAATAAAGGATTCACAGTGTTTGACTAATTCGAGGTAACTCGGTCTGCTCTGCTTGACATTGGAGCGTTTTGAAATTCAAGTTACCGTATCACACATTTCGCTGGCCAAGACAATTCCGTATATACTTCACTAAAGGTTTTGCCCATTAAAATATAAATTGTGTTTCACGAATTGATTGAAACTATGAAAAAGAAGAGGATGTCGTTCTGTACGCTTCTATCTGTTGCGCGGAATAAACAATTTAAAAAAGTACAGAATTAACCAATTATGCTAACTTTACACGCAAAAAAAATTAGGTTTTCTGGCCTTTTGGGGTGTGAACGTTATTACAACTATATAGTGTAAATATCCCGACCTACCAGTTCCTTCAAACTGATCTGCTTGATTTCTGTGCTTTCTGCCCGTTAATACGTTTTGAAATTTATTGCGTACGCGAAGTTATAAAAACGAAAGTAATTTCAGTGTTTATCGAAAAGAAATTACTTGAGCGCTGAGAGTAATTTCAACAAAGAAAACTTACTTACGCTGAGAGATTTGACGTCAATGTATATAATTTACTGGAATGCCCAAGTTCAATAAGTTAGTCTCAGCTTAAGGATATACCAATATAAGAGTACAAACTTTGCAAGGGTAAAACAAAAAGTAACTTTAACCATTTTAAATAAATTAAGATGGTTCTTTGAAACACGAACGACTTGTAAAAAGAATTTACTATCTGAAAATGCGCAAGATCAATTATATCTGCTCCGTCGTGGTGTAAATGTCACCGAGTCAAACGCTCGTTATGTCGACAATGCCATTGAATCAAATGCTCGTTGTAGGGAAAATGCCATTGAATCATATGTTCGATGTAGGGAAAATGCCATTGAATCAAATGTTCGTTGTAGGGAAAATGCCATTGAATCAAATGCTCGTTGTAGGGAAAATGCCATTGAATCAAATGCTCATTGTAAGGAAAATGTCATTATATCAAATGCTCGTTGTAGGGAAAATGCCATTGAATCAAATGCTCGTTGTAGGGAAAACGCCATTGAAACAAATGCTCGTTGAAGGGAAAATGCCACTGAATCAAATGTTCGTTGTAGGGACAATGTCATTGAATCAAATACTCGTTGTAAATATTTTAATCAAATATCAGCGATCAAAGAAATGTACAGGCAGACACCCTTATGACATACACTCAAATCAAGCACGGAGTATGATTTGAAAATTGCTTCTGTACCCTAATAAGTTAATGACACACTCTTTAGTGTGAACAATATTGACCGAACAGTATTGCAATAAATCTCTTAAACTCAAAGAACAATCTACCTCCTTGATTGCAAAAATGTTTCTAAATTTCTGGAAAAGCCAAATAACTGACCTCAAACAATATGAAGAATGTGTTCAATGTTGACCACAATGAATGAAACATATAACTTGAAATTGCCCAAAAATTGCAGTATTTTTGGGACGAGTAACTTCGCCGTGTTTATAAGGGTTTTTAGGAACCATTTAATCATTCAATTTCGAACACTCATTTATCAGTTTTAACCAGTGTAACCTTACTGATCAAGGTCCTGTTAATCTGAATAACCATCATATATGCATCAGGGTTTTACTTGCTCTCGAAATAGTTTCAACTTAAATTAGACGGAACATGTATAATTTCTGTAACCTTTTCAACAAAAATATCACTCTCTGTAGAAGTCCATGAAAAATTAAAAAAGTGGATTAATTTATAATACCGTGTGTATAAATGAGGCTGGTGATGGAAGTGAAAACTTCTCGCTTTGATGTCCATGATTTGTAAAAGAAATTGAGACATGAATGTTAATTCGAAATAAACTGAGACATGAAATGTTAATTCGAAATAAACTGAGACATGAATGTTAATTCGAAACAAATTGAGACATGAATGTTAATTCGAAAGACATTGAGACATGAAATGTTAATTCGAAAGAAATTGAGACATGAATGTTAATTCGAAACAAATTGAGACATGAATGTTAATTCGAAATAAATTGAGACATGAAATGTTAATTCGAAATAAATTGAGACATGAATTTTAATTCGAAATAAATTGAGACATGAATGTTAATTCGAAATAAATTGAGACATGAAATGTTAATTCGAAATAAATTGAGACATGAATGTTAATTCGAAATAAATTGAGACATGAAGTGTTAATTCTAAACTCTTTTAGATCCGTTAACTGTGTGTGGGTTCAAGCGTAGGCTCAAATTCAGACCCAACGATTTTCGACAAATCCATGAAAAAAATGGTCTCAACTTTTTAATCAATTACCTTCGGCAGCCAATAAAAGTAATATATTTTGTTAAGTCACCATGCACATTTGAGTCACCGCAGCAAAACTAAGTGCTTCGGCCTCGATGTATAGATGAGAACTTCCCATTACTCTCAAAAAGCGTGGGTTGATTGATGCGTAATGGGTCGTATTTTGATTGATGCTCTTGTTTCAACCACTGACATTCTTTATAACTTTGATCCATTACAGCGTTAATTCGTCAAATCTACACTTCGTTGAAATATTTATGCTGCATGGCTTCGTACATGAGAAGGGGAATGTATTCCTGATTAACATATAAAACCTTAAGGACGTTCGATTCGTAAAATGCTTGATATAATGTACACTATGACGTCATCAATATGAGATCAATCTCTTCTTACTCTCCTCAGATTTCACAAACTTCCACTCCCTCACACGTATGTTGTCAGCGTGCTTTTCAATCTTTGAGGCGAAAATTGCCAAAAACGGGGACTTTTTCATATCAAGCGATCCTAAAAAGCTGTCTCTACCTGTATGGCCGGTGGCTTTATTGTATTTTTAAGTGAAAATTAGTATGCATGCCTTTATATTCAGACGAAATTATGCATGTTTTTGCCCTATCCCTGTTATGACAAGGAATTTCCAACGACCAAACCTTTGTGGAGATTTTAAGTACTTGAATTTATCGGTCTTGACAAAATGTGATGAAAATCTGACCGTCTAACTGTTCTACATTTCATCTCTAACATTTTAAACATTGTTTTGCTATTTGAATTTACTCTGAACACCACGTTTCGCATTCGAATGAATACATGCGTTAATCTGGGACATAATAACTGTTTAAATAAGGCTGATTTACGCAAACATTACTTATACCGGAATTAGGCAATACATATCACATGACCCGATAGGTCAGATGTCAGGATTCTCTTTTAATTTAGCTATTCAAATTTATGCCAAATTCAAATAGTGGGCTGGAACCTTAGTGTATCATATCGCTATAAACTTTGGGAGAAAATGAATGTAAAATGACCTGATTGCGACTTCAGCTGCATGGTATATGCTTATACAGTTTGAATACTCTCATTAACAGTCCTGTGGAGAAGAAAAAAAACATAACGTCAACGAAAGGTACTGGAGACCTTAGGAAATCATCAAAGATTTACGGCCTGTCGTAAATATGCCATGCTGGTTTATGTTGCAGAAAACTACAGGCCTTTGAAATTCTATCCGTGTAGTAAGAAACTTCAGATATTGGAGAATTTGTTTTCAAAAGATCATATGCAGGTGGGGTGCAACATTAATCTCAGTTTTTGATGCCATTTAAAATACAACTCAGATACCTTGCCTAAGTGAACGAATGCTAATCATCCATCCATCCGTCATGGTAACAGGACTGTACGGACATTATAATAAATACTAATCATCCATCTGCCATGGTAGTATGACTGTACGGACGGTATAACGATTGCAAATCAACCATCTGCCATAGTAGCATGACTGTACGGACGGTAATTCCAAATGCTAATCATCCATCCGCCATGGTAGTATGATTGTACGGACGGTTTAACGAATGCTAATCATCCACCGCCATGGTAGCAAGACTGTACAGATGGTAATACCAAATGCATATCATCCATTCGTCATGGTAGCATGAATGTACGGACGGTAATTCAAAATGGTAATCAACCATCCGCCATGGCAGCATGACTGTAAGGATGGTAGAAAAAATGCTAATCATCCATCCATCCGCCATGGCAACATGACTGTACGAACGGTAAAACGAATGATAATCATCCATCCGCCATGGTAGCAGGACTGTACGGATGGTAATTCCAAATGCTAATTATCCAACAGCCATGGTAGTATAACAGTACGGACGGTGATTCAAAATTCCATTCATCCATCCACCGCCACGGTAGCTAGACTGTACTGAGGGTATAATGAATGCTACACATCCATCCGCCATAGCAGCATGACTGTACGGACGGTAATTCAAAATGTTAATCATCCATCCGCCATGTTAGCATGACCGTATGGACGGTATTTCAAAATGCTACTCATCCATCCGCCATGGCAGCATGACTGTACGAACGGTAACTCAAAATGTTAATCATCCATCCGCCATGTTAGCATGACCGTATGGACGGTATTTCAAAATGCTACTCATCCATCCGCCATGGCAGCATGACTGTACGAACGGTAACTCAAAATGCTACTCATCCATCCGCCATGGCAGCATGACTGTACGAACGGTAACTCAAAATGTTAATCATCCATCCGCCATGGCAGCATGACTGTACGGACGGTAACTCAAAATGCTAATTAACTAACAGCCATGGTTGAATGACTGTACGCACGGTAACTCAAAATGTTTAGCATCCATCCGCCATGGTAGCATGACTGTACGGACAGTATTTCAAAATGCTAATCATTCATCCGCCATGGTAGAATGACTGTACGGACGGTAATTCAAAATGTTAATCATCCATCCGTCATGGTAGCATGACTATACGTACGATAATTCAAAATGCTAATCATCCATCCGCCATGGTAGCTAGACTATACGGATAACAGAAGGAATGCCAATCATCCATCCACCGCCATGATAGAGGGCTGTATTGACGGTATAAGGAATCCGAATCATCCATCCGCCATGGTAACATGACTGTAAGGACGGTATTTCCAATGCTAATCATCCATCCGCCATATTAGCTTGACTGTACGGACGGTATAAATATGCTAATTGTTAGGTATATTTGATTTAATTTATATTTGATTTGATTTGTCTTTTTGTAAGTTTTGAAAAATATTATTTTTAATTTCATTGCATGTCAATGTAATGTACTTTTGTTTACTAGGAATTTGATATTTTCCAGAAAATTCAGTTTCACCTGGATCTTTTCATAAATACCTAATAATAGAAACACTGTTTCTTTTTTTGACTTCGTTTCCGACCTTGATTCAGAAATCACTGAGACAAGTAAACAACTTTCTATTTTTATTTTATTCTCGAGTAAAATGATTGGTTTTTATCACGGTCATACTGGGAGTACGTGATTTTAGATTGTAAACAGCCCTATTTCGCAATTCTGGGTTTTCCGAAATTGCGCAGTAGTTAGATTTATTACTGATTTTTCGAGAGATATTTCTCAGTTTGGGCTTTTACCTTGGACACTGGAAAAGTGTTTGTTTGTGACCAGTTTGGAGTTATTTTTTTATTTTTATTCCAATTATTCTGATTCTAAAAGATTAATTCTTTTTCCTGGAAATATTTGAGTCTCAAACATAATTCTTGGACAAAGACATTTCTCTAAATTTTATTCGGAAATTCAAACACCGGAATATTATTGTTTCTGAATCAACAATGAACTGTAGCCACAACAGAACAATACTGGCTACAGTATACGTCATCGCCTTCCATTTTGAATTTTTCATCGGGAGTCGAAATCAAATTTTATTAGAACATTTCATTACTAGGACTTCTAAAATTTAATTTGTCGATTATTCTTGGATTATTTTTTATTTGATTCTTAAAACCGTTAGTTCTTATTTTATCATTTTTACAACTTTTTTCCAGGAAAAAAAATATTTGTTGCATTTTTCAAAGCTTGTTGTTTTCACTCTTTCTATGTTACTGTTTATTAGAACCTAACCACGTAACATAATCATCCATCGTCCATGGTAGCATGACTGTACGGACGGTAATTCAAAATGCTAATCATCCATCCGCCATGGTAGTATGACTTTACGAACAGTATAACGAATGCTAAGTACTGACGATAGAATGAATGCTAATCACCCATCCGCCATGGTAGCATGACTGTACGGACGGTAGTTCCAAAGTAATCAAGAACCAATCATTGTGATTTTGATCATCAGAAAATATCAATTGAAATCGGTCACCAAAGGAAGGTTTTGTCAAGAAAAGTGTGATATTTAACATGATACTCTATTTGAGAAGAAAATGTAGACAAAATTACAATTATTTTGGCATTTATACCTTTAAATCGATAACATTAAATAAGGTACATCTTACTCATCAGGAGTAAAATCAAATACGGCATCTCTTATTCATCAGGAGTAACATCAAATATGGCATCTCTTACTCATCAGGAGTAACATCAAATATGGCATCTCTTACTCATCAGGAGTAACATCAAATATGGCATCTCTTACTCACCAGGAGTAACATCAAATATGGCATATCTTACTCATCAGGAGTAACATAAATATGGCATCTCTTACTCATCTGGAGTAACATCAAATATGGCATCTCTTACTCACCAAGAGTAACATCAAATATGGCATCTCTTACTCATCTGGAGCAACATCAAATATGGCATCTCTTACTCACCAAGAGTAACATCAACTATGTCATCTATTACTCACCAAGAGTAACTTTAAATACGGCATCACCATCTCTAACTCATCAATAGTCTCATCAAATACGACAACATCATTTATACTCCCCAAGAGTAGCATCAAATGCGGCAACACCATCTCTTCCTCATCAAGAGTAGCATCAAATACGGCAACATAATCTCTTACTCATCAAGAGTAACGTCAAATACAGCATCACCATCTCTTACTCATCAATAGCAACATCAGATACGACAACACCATCTTTTACTCACTAAGCATCACCATATCTTGCTCACCAAGAGTAACATCAAATATGGCAACACAATCTCTTACTCATCAGGAGTAACATCAAATATGGCATCTCTTACTCATCAGGAGTAACATCAAATATGGCATCTCTTACTCATCTGGAGTAACATCAAATACGGCATCTCTTACTCACCAAGAGTAACATCAACTATGTCATCTCTTACTCACCAAGAGTAACTTTAAATACGGCATCACCATCTCTAACTCATCAATAGTCTCATCAAATACAACAACATCATTTTTACTCACCAAGAGTAACATCGACTACGGCATTTCTCACTCAACTTGAGTAACATCAAATACAGTAACACCATCTCCTACTCATCAAGAATGAAAACATTCAATGCGGAATCAAAATCTCTTACCCACCACGATTAACGTCAAATTCGGCATCCAACTCTCTTACTCATCGCGAGTAATATCAAATACGGCGTCAGCATTTCTTACTCATCACGAGTAAAATCAAATACGGCGTCACCATGTCTGAGAAAGAACGTATGCACGAAATAAACTCTTGTTTAAACAATACCTCCATAAATGGGCCGTACTTGAAGGAATGTGTCTATAGAACATAAATGGGCCGTACTTGAAGGAATGTGTCTTTATAACATAAATGGGCCGTACTTGAAGGAATGTGTCTTTATAACATAAATGGGCCGTACTTAAAGGAATGGGTCAAATGAACATAAATGGGCTGTACTTGAAGGAATGTGTCTATAGAATATAAACGGGCCGTACTTGAATGAACGTGTCTAAAGAACATAAGAGGGTGCTTACCAGTTATTTGATAGAGTGACGTATGTAAGGTGAAGTTATTTGCATTTGAAACATGAACAGTGGTGAGAATGTTGGCATACCTCTATAGTGCTTTGATGTAGTGTAGCTGCCATTTCTTTGGATATTGTACTTTTGGAAATTTTACTTGATCTAAGTACACTCCTAACTAAAATGACTGCTCCCTTGTTCTAACAAAATCAGCCTGAATTAGTCTGAAGTACACTATCGTTGCAGCTCTTCAAATAGGGAACATGAATTTTGCCAGACCAGACAATACCAGTTTCTGAAAGTACAATGTATGAATAACCAAATATAAAAATTGTAAAGTTGTATATTCTATAACCCATATTACACCCATCAATCAGACACCAAAATAAAGGGAATTAAAGATTCTTTTGAATTATACCTAGTGTATGCAAGATCTTTTTCAAATAGCCAGTATAACCTGTCAGGAAAGCCGGGGAAATTCTGAATACGAAACTGTAGAGCGCCACCTAAATGGGCCGTACTTGAAGGAATGGGTCTATCGAACATAAATGGGTCATACTTGAAGGAATGGGTCTATATAACTTTTTCACCCGCAGAGAATGGACAGTTATGCCAATAGGTTACGTACCTTCTGTGCGCAAAAACAAAGCTGTCTGTGTTTCATAGTGTTTATTAAGTAATATGTATACCCGGATCACGTTTGTGGTAAAGCATCCATTAGCATCCATTAGCATGTCTGTACATGTCTAGTACTCCCACATCATGGGACTTTACGCATATAACGGTCTAGTACACACACAGTGGGACTTGCACATATAACGACTCTTCGTACGCATACGTGCCCTAAATACGTATATCTATTGTCGAGTGTTTCCTTACTGATAATATCGATAGTAAGTAACCAATACAAATTTTAGACTGCCGTGTTTTTAAAACATCACCAACCATCACCCAAATTGATAAACAATATATCATCCCGGATGAAGGCTTAACTGGAAGGTCTGATGGAACGCACAATGTTTGGACCTTAGGCGACAATTATATTGAAATGGCTTTGAATAATTTCATGTATTACTATACATGTGTTTACAATTTGTTTGACTGTTATGGTGATGTATGATACTAGTTAATATTTCAAGACTTATGGACACATCTCTGAGTGACAGAAAGAATGTTATCGCATTTATTTGACGTGTTGAATACACGCTTTTATTGCAGGCAACCGCTGAGTAGCACTTCTGTCATCTCTCCACAAACTGAAGAGACCGTTCTGACAAATTTATGTTGCATTTGATTATTTTAATTTCCTTTACAGATTAAGTGAACCTCATAAGGACCGAAAAGCCATAAATCTTTATTATCAGCAAATATATTAATGAAGTTTTCACACTTCTTGAATACTCATACAGCACATGTATGCATGTGAACGTGTTCAGATAGATCCCACTTGAAGCGTTGTCCTCACTAGTTGAAGCGTTCTTCCCACTAGTTGGAGCGTTGTCCCCACTAGTTAATAGGACATGTATATGTTAAGGATCTTGAAACTTTCTATGAATGGCCATTTGATTATACAATCAAGTAACGTTGCCAAGGCACGCAAACGCACGAGTACTACATGTTGTCTCGTCAGTGTTTTGGGTCTTAGGGGTGTTTGAAAACATCTCCCAGCTGAATATTTTAGATAAAGTGCATATATTTACAGAAATCATTCCCGCAAACCCTTCAAAGTCTGTTTCAGAAACCTCTTCAAATAATTTCACCAAATTTGACAAGAATATGTCTTGGCTTTTCATTTTTATTCTAACGAAGCAAGTCTGACACGCTGATAAAAATAGACAAATCTTTAAAGAACTATGTCTAGAAGCTGAGGTAATGTGATAATATCCGACTCAAAGCATTCTGACGAAGACGCTTTGCATTTTCAAAATTAGTCTGGAAGACTAGGACACACGGTACTAATTATACGGAAGAACTGTGAACCAGTCTAGAAATGGGTGAAGAAATAATAGAGTATTTACGGGTTTGGTGGTCCATAATTGGTTAATAATGAAAATTAAAATTTTAGTAAAAATATCTTTTCAGAGCTTATCCTATATGTAATTTACAAAAATATATAGACAAATTTCTACTGATGCAATTTTAGCATTTTTACAGGCTTGACTCAGGAGTACTCAATAATGAAAGTAGCACCTGATTCGTTTGGTGCAGAATCAATAACGTGTTTCATGCACATGTATGTAAACAAAATGCCGCGGCTCATATGGTGTTCTCCACACATAAGCTTGCACCAAGGTTAGATTTGCATGGAGAATTATAGGTCTGATCATCAGCACCCAGAAATTTTAAGTTATTGAATTTTGAATATGATGGTGTTTCCATATGTTTACTATTGGAGTTGAATTAGTACCGTGTGTCCACTAATTGATATGGCGGTGTACTACAGTGATTTGCAAAAATGATAACAACATTGACAAATTCTCAAAACAAGGAGTTATGTGAGGTTTAAGTTGGACGTTGTGCTGTCTGCTTGAAAATCCTTGAGACAGGATGCTTCCCATAATAAATCATTTTCTGATGTCGTATCTCCCTTTTAGAATCCGGTAGCCGAGTATACTAAAGCACCGGTCTTTACCGATTACTGCCATCTTACCTTTGTCAACAAGGGTTCGAGTTTCGGGCATGTGAGAAAGATGCCATTAGCTTTCCATGGGCCGATGGCCTGGATTTTACTGTGTACCTCTTTTATGTATACCGGCAACCTATCTGGCGCTAAAGTGTGTGTGTGTGTGTGTGTGTGTGTGTGTGTGTGTGTGTGATATTTGCATTTTAAACGTAGCTTTAACGATTTTTCAGTCATATCGCTACGATGTCTGCAGTATGGCAGTTTATACTGATGTCTAGTATTGGGGCATCATGTCGTAGACATGTAGCAGGATGTCCCACACAGTCACATTATCCTGATACCAGGCCGACCAGTCCTAACACTAACCTCTTAATGCTGAGCGCCAAGCGAGGCAGCTGTTAGTACCGTTTTTACAGTCTTTGGTATGACTCGGTCGGAAATCGAACCCACGACCTCCCGCATCCGAGGCGGACGCTCTAACCACTAGGCCACCGGAGCGGTCGCTAAAATGGCGTTTAATCCAAAGCAATAATAACTTTTTTAATGTAAATGAAATATAGAAGGTAACAAGGATGTTCGTGTTATGTATGCATGTATGTATGCATGTATGTATGTATGTATGTATGTATGTATGTATGTATGTATGTATGTATGTATGTATGTATGTGTGTATGTATGTGTGTGTGTGTGTGTGTGTGTGCGTGTGTGAGAGAGAGAGAGAGAGAGCAACACCCCTTACGTAGTGAGTTGATACTAATACACCTCATGTACTTTCCTTTGACCTTGCTATATATTTGGGGGTGGGTACGCGCTTGGCCGAGTGTACTGGAACGCTGGTATATTAAATCTTTGCGATGGGTGCAGTCACTTCCAACGCGGGTTCGATTACTGATTTAAACAAAATTAACCTTTTTATTATAATAATGATGTCCTTCTCTCTCTCTCTCTCTCTCTCTCTCTCTCTCTCTCTCTCTCTCTCTCTCTTACATACATGCATCATACATACATGCATGCATGCATGCATGCATACATACATACATACATACATACATGCATACTTACATACATACTTACATGCATACATACATACATACATACATACATACATACATACATACAACAGTTTAATTTATCATACATCGCTATTTTTAACATAAGATCTTAACATTTTGTATATACTTACAATATCAGTATTTTGTATATGCTTACAATATCAGTATTTTGTATATGCTTACAATATCAGTATTTTGCCGACGAAATAGTGCACGTTAATTTCTTCTTGTGACAACGTCTGTCATGAAAACCATAAGGAAAAATAAGAATTATTTTACACCTATTAATAAGTGAGATAATAAATCTGAGATTCTTCACAGTTACCTTTCCTGATGTTTAATTACCGTGGTAAATTGTGTTGGGGTTTGCAGCACAAAACAAACGTTACTCCTATTCACGGTTGCATATAATTACAACAACAATGAATAAAACAGATCCTTTGTCGAACCAAATGACCACGCTATTAACTTTGTTTATTTCAACCTATTTCCTCGCATGGCTGCCAAAACAGGCTGAGAGTTGGATAAAACGATAATAGTTTGCAAAAGCGTAGCTTGGTATGAGTGGAATGAGTTAGCAATCTGTGAAAGCCAAAATATCAAAGAAACTCAAAGACTTGAGAAAGTTGTTCCAATAATTTCGGTTTTCCGGTCAATATAATTCGGCCAAGATATTCTGGTCTTTAGTATCACCGCCCCCCCCCCCCCCAGCCCCTGTTCCCTCCTAGCTAAACCTATAACATGGAAAGATAACCATTACTTCTTTTTTGTAAATAACATATTACATAGCTAACTTTTATTTATTTTTGCAGATTAATAATTAAAATTATTGTTATTTGTAAGTAAACATATTTACTCGAATTTGAATCAGATATTGGTATTCAGCTTGGATAAACATGGTTCACCTGCCCATTTCAGGGTAGCTTGCAAAAACTTAAAGTAAACAGACCTGACTAGTACTTGCTGGGAGTGGTTCTAGGTATCGTGATCTAAAGGATGATCGACCATAGTGTTTTTGCAAGGATCGAGTAAATGATAAAACAGAATATAAAATTAATGGGTGGAATAAACAGTTACATGAGCAGAGATATGTAATAGAACAACACGAGTTCCCGCAGACAGAAAATAAAAATTTAATCAATTACATAAGCAAAATGAAATTAAACAAAATTACCCCAAAAATTTTTTTAAATGCTATTAGTCTTTCTGTTCATATCGAGAAAACAAATTTCATCTAAATCGATTGAAGGATTAACTCAACTGGCCAGCATGCCTGCCTAACCTGTTTGCTTGCCGGTCCTTCCAAATTCAACGTGTGTTACAGGTTAGAGTCAACGTATTCATTTTCTCTCTCTCTCTCATTCTCTCTCTCACTCTCTCCAGCCTCCATTCGGGTCCTCGACCGTAATTTTCCTGTCTCCTCCCACTGTATGGATGTAGATATGGAGCTATTTCCCGTTTTAAAATAAATGAATAAGCAACCTAGATACTTGTCAGGTTAATGTTAATATGAGTCCGTTCGCAGCCTAACAACTGATACACAAACCCTAGTACAGAATATTAATGTATCTCCCTAAAGGATATTTCAGTATCCCCAACTGAACTACACAAACCCTAGTACAGAATATGAATGTATCTCCCTAAAGGCTATTTCAGTATCCCCAACTGAACTACACAAACCCAAGTACAGAATATTAATGTATCTCCCTAAAGGATATTTCAGTATCCCCAACTGAACTACACAAACCCAAGTACAGAATATTAATGTATCTCCCTAAAGGATATTTCAGTATCCCCAACTGAACTACACAAACCCAAGTACAGAATATGAATGTATCTCCCTAAAGGCTATTTCAGTATCCCCAACTGAACTACACAAACCCAAGTACAGAATATTAATGTATCTCCCTAAAGGATATTTCAGTATCCCCAACTGAACTACACAAACCCAAGTACAGAATGTTAATGTATCTCCCTAAAGGATATTTCAGTATCCCCAACTGAACTACACAAACCCAAGTACAGAATATGAATGTATCTCCCTAAAGGCTATTTCAGTATCCCCAACTGAACTACACAAACCCAGGTACAGAATATGAATGTATCTCCCTAAAGGCTATTTCAGTATCCCCAACTGAACTACACAAACCCTAGTACAGAATATGAATGTATCTCCCTAAAGGCTATTTCAGTATCCCCAACTGAACTACACAAACCCTAGTACAGAATATTAATGTATCTCCCTAGAGGCTATTTCAGTATCCCCAACTGAACTACACAAACCCAAGTACAGAATATGAATGTATCTCCCTAAAGGCTAGTTCAGTATCCCCAGCTGAACTATGACATAATCTAGACCTCTTAATAAACAATTCCATGTCCTGCGTTGGATTAAAATCACTAATTGGACTAAGTGTTGTCTGGCAGTCGCTCTTAATTCTAATACAATTCTCGATTAATAAAATGCACATCTTAATTAAACAAATTACTTGGCGAAATTCACTTTATGTCTTAACTACAATATTTGCTAACTAAAAATTCATTGGTATAACTTTTTCAGACATAGTAATATCAATTCCTAGCCTACATGATTCAAATCATTTAACACGACAAAGTCACATAATTCTCTCAAACCCGTATAAAACTGTAATACATGAAATTCTTAGAAGAAACGAGTCAGGTAACATTCAAGACAAATGAATGCAAACAATTTTATTCCGAACTCATGAAAGAAACATTTAAGCATGAATTTAAAACAAATAAATTCAAACAAATAATTACAAACTCATCTCAAAGTACAAATTACCTGAGACTGAGACAAACCTTGTGCTTTCGAAATTCGCTTGCTTCTAAGTAATATAATCTCTTTGAACCTTTAACTTCCCTGTCCCCCAAACGTCCAGAAACTTCCAGAAACCCGTTCCCGTTCCTTGAACAATTGTAACGGGAGAAAACTTGTTTACAGCGGAATTTGTTCATCAGTGTTAGCGGAATTTATTTAAGTTGTGTTTCAGTTAATATTTGATAATATTTATTTGTTTAAATTATTCATTGGAATTAAAAGAGTGCCCAGTAATACTTTCGGACTAATTCTCTACATTGGCATTATTGTTAATTCATTCAAGAATATTTAGAATTATATCATTGTGATACATCAAGATTGTCAGCACACCAACACTTTTCCAAGCTTCTGTCACATCAGGACATTCAAAACTGTAATTCATTCGGAACACCACTGGAATTCATTGGGAATACTCTATAATTTCGAACTTGTGATCGAACGTTTAGGACTATTTGTAATGTATGTCATAATACTGTAAGTTCATTTTACCTTGTAATATAGGGAGAAAACTATTTACTGAATTTTACAAAACTTATTGGTTTTCCCTCTTTTCTGTTACTTAGTTTAAGACAAAAGAGCCGTAACACTGTACACTGCATATGATTTCTGACTCTGGTTTTGGAACTGCCTAAGTTATTCTGGTAAAAAGAGGAATCGTTGACCACAACAGTATGACTGCTGCTCAGACTTACTAAGCAAATCTGAAATCAAACGTCAGCTGATCAAAATATTATCCCTGAAGGCAGGGTCCTTGTCGCCTCTAACATTACATAATATTGTACACCATATTTAGATAATACTTTATATATGGGTATATGTTTAGATATTGTTGTTGTTGTTGTTGTTGTTGTAGGGTTTAACGCCATTTTTCAGCACACGACAGGCTATACATGGCGGCCAGTATTAATGGTGGAGGAAGAACCCAGGAAAACCCCGGAAAGAACCACCGACCCACGAGAAGCTACGGGCAAGCTTTCTCACATACCCACGTTGGCTGAATCCGAGACTCGAACCCATGTATAGATATATGTATGAGTATGTGTATAGAGATATGTATGAGTATGTGTATAGAGATATGTATGAGTATATGTATAGATATATGTATGAATATGTGTATAGAGATATGTATGAGTATGTGTATAGATATATGTATGAGTATGTGTATAGATATATGTATGAGTATGTGTATAGAGATATGTATGAGTATGTGTATAGATATATGTATGAGTATGTGTATAGATATATGTATGAGTATGTGTATAGAGATATGTATGAGTATGTGTATAGATATATGTATGAGTATGTGTATAGATATATGTATGAGTATGTGTATAGATATATGTATGAATATATGTATAGATATATGTGTGAGTATGTGTATAGAGATATGTATGAGTATGTGTATAGATATATGTATGAATATATGTATGAGTATATGTATAGATATATGTATGAGTATGTGTATAGATATATGTATGAGTATGTGTATAGATATATGTATGAGTATGTGTATAGATATATGTATGAGTATGTGTATAGATATATGTATGAGTATGTGTATAGATATATGTATGAGTATATTTATAGATATATGTATGAGTATGTGTATAGATATATGTATGAGTATGTGTATAGATATATGTATGAGTATGTGTATAGATATATGTATGAGTATGTGTATAGATATATGTATGAGTATGTGTATAGATATATGTATGAGTATGTGTATAGATATATGCATGAGTATGTGTATAGATATATGTATGAGTATGTGTATAGATATATGCATGAGTATGTGTATAGATATATGTATGAGTATGTGTATAGATATATGTATGAGTATATGTATAGATATATGTATGAGTATGTGTATAGATATATGCATGAGTATGTGTATAGATATATGTATGAGTATGTGTATAGATATATGCATGAGTATGTGTATAGATATATGTATGAGTATGTGTATAGATATATGTATGAGTATATGTATAGATATATGTATGAGTATGTGTATAGATATATGTATGAGTATGTGTATAGATATATGTATGAGTATGTGTATAGATATATGTATGAGTATGTATGTGTATATATATATGTATGAGTATGTGTATAGATATATGTATGAATATATGTATGAGTATATGTATAGATTTATTATGGTATTTGCATTGGTATATGTAGAGATATGTATAATTAATTAATATATATATATATGTGTGTGTGTGTGTGTGTGTGTGTGTGTGTGTGTGTATGTGTATATATGTGTGTGTATATGTATAGATATATGTTAAAGGTGGAAGTTTTAGATTTTACTTTAGCAGCCATGTGTCAAGAATATATTAAATTAGATGCCTTTTTCGTCTTTATAAGACTTTATATCAGTGTAGTCTACTTTACATTTATTGGAAAAAAATCAGATATGAGTGCTTGTCGAAAATGAATGAATTTAGGACTGTGGTAATTATTTGGATTTCGCAAAGAATGGAAATGAGAGGATGTGACAACAGAAAACAATTTGCAGAGGTCAGGTGAAAATCAAAATGTTCTGGCGTTTACTTCATTAAACCTATCTCTGTTGCCACTCAGCTATTAAATTAATTCATCATCCGGGTCGGATGTGCTTAAACATTCAGATCAACTGTTTTTAATTGACGACATAAATTTTTCTAATATCCTTCGTTGAAATTATTGTCTGCGATAAACACACGTGACAGAAATTGATTAGAACAATTTTAAAATGTCTGTATTCACGTGTTTTTAAGAATATATATATATATATATATATATATATATATATATATATATATATATATATATATATATATATATATATATGGGTAGATGTATGTGAAATCATGGATGACATGTAACAAGCTGCAGATGAATGATGATAAAACTGAGGCCATTCTGATCACAACACAAAGACTTTCTCATTCACATCCTTTACCTCAAACAATAAATAGCAGCAACACCAACATTAAATTCACACAATCAGTACGAAACCTAGGTGTTACTCTGGACAGTACTCTCGCATTACACCAACATGTCATGAATATATGCAAGGCTGCATATCTTGAGCTGAGACGCATCAGCTCCATTTGAAAATATCTTTCAGTTGATGCCACTAAAACACTTGTGTGTTCATTAGTACTTTCAAGACTGGACTATTGTAACTCAATTCGGTCTGGTTCATCTCAATATCTACTCCAGAAACTTCAAAAATTTCAAAACACAGCTGCTCGATCACGATTAGAGTACCACAATCAGAGCACATATCCCCGCTGCTCTGTACCCTACACTGGCTATCCATTCGATCCAGAATCAAACACAAAATTTGTTCTCTGTGCTACGTTTCATTGACGGACTCTAGTCCGACATACCTATCCGACCTCACCCATGTGTACACACCAGCAAGATACTTACGCTCCTCTTCTGACAATCGTATACTCATTATTTCCACTATGAAAACAAAGTCATATGGACAACGTTCTTTTGCATACCAGAGCCTAGCAACGTGAAATGAATTGCCCACTGAACTTAGACACAAAGACACAGTGATCCCATTCAAGAGTGCTCTCAAACATTATTTCGACTGCAAGAACAAACTTAAAGACCTAATAATGTTTCCTACCTTACATATTCTCAGCATGATTTTTTTTCATGTTTTCTAATTTCCTGGTGTTTGTTTTTGTAATCATATCATTATATATGTTGTTTTTTTTATCTTATAGGTGTTATCTAATGTTGTAAAGTGCTTAGAGCTTCTAAAGATTTGGCGCTATACAAAGTCCTCATTATTATTATTATTATTATTATTATTATTATTATTATTATTATTATTATTATTATTATTATTATTATATGTAACTGAATAGTAAAAGTCATCAGACTCTACAAAATTAATAGTGAATCTGCCATACTTTGTACCGCTCCGGTGGCCTAGTGGTTAGAACGTCCGCATCGGATGCGGGAGGTCGTGGGTTCGATCCCCGGCCGAGTCATACCAGAGACTTACAAAAATGGTACTAACATCTGCCTCGCTTGGCGCTCAGCATTAAAAGGTTAGCGTTACGACTGGTGTCAGGATAATGTGACTGGGTGGGACATCATGCTTCATGTCTGCGGCATGATGCCCCAGTGCTAGACATCACTATAAACTGCCACACTGCAGACATCGTAGCGATATGACTGAAAAATTGTTAAAGCTACGTTTCAAATGCAAATATCACACACACACACAGGGGCCCCGAGTGGCCGAGTGGTCTAAAGCGCTCTTCGTTACGGATCACTGCCATCTCACCTCTGTCTGCGGCGGTTCGAGTCTAAGATTCAGCCAATGTGGGCATGTGAGAAAGCTTGCCAGTAGCTTCTCGTGGGTCGGTGGTTCTTTCCGGGGTTTTCCGGGTTCTTCCTCCACCATTAATACTGGCCGCCATGTATAGCCCATCGTGCTGAAAAATGGCGTTAAACCCTACAACAACAACAACAACAACAACACACACACACACACACACACATTATTATTATTATTATTATTATTATTATTATTATTATTATTATTATTATTATTATTATTATTATATGTAACTGAATAGTAAAAGTCATCAGACTCTACCAAATTAATAGTGAATCTGCCATACTTTGTACCACACACACACACCATACTTTGCAGCGCCCTGTCGATTTACCTAGGACTAACAGCTGGGCATAGCATGATGCATGGAGCAAGTGAGAGTATGTAACACGGGTCAATTGTGTTGAGGTCATGCAGGCAAGTTGGCTATAATATGAACATAGCAACATTAACCTATCAACTCATGTACAAATTTAATTCTAATTATCTCACATTTACAACTGAGATTATTTTGTACTAAAAGCAATATGTCTGTAGCATTTTACAATGTTTCGTGGGCATAATATGGTGACAGATAGTGAAGATGAATCGCCCTTAAAGTATAAAAAGACCAAATGATGAACAGAAACGGATCTTGTGTTTTGTATGTTTAATCTGTATATTTAATCTGTATATTTAATTTGCATTCTTTGTTGGCTTTTCTTAATGATTATATGTTAATGAGCATCTGTATTTTGTATTTGACCTTTTCAAAACTCAAGTTCATGGTTGTCAGGAGGAGATGATGATGTGATGTGATTCCATGTTAGGGTGTTTTCGTTATCGTTATCGTTATCTAGATGATCGAACATGACCTTTCGTTAGCATATGTCTCATTGTTATCAAACGAACTCTAATTAAAATGTATGTAAGCCTCCAAACAAAGGAGGTTAATCATTACAAGCTGCAAAATGATTGCGAGCCTAGCCCATACACCAATCTTAATGGTTACGTAGCACGCTGTCCACAACAGAATGTACTGCGAAATTATCTACAAGATTTGCACCGTTACAATGGTGTCCATGACCAGTGACATTTATTTTGTAAACAACATATTACATAGATAATATTTCTCTGTGAGAAAAGATTAAATATTCAGACCATTATTAATAGTAAACATGTTTACTTCAATTTGAGTTAAAGATACAGTCCTGATTTTAGATTAGTAACTTCCAGAATGGAAATTTCACATTAGTTGACAGAGTGGTTTCAGAAAATGGTAATTGCGACCTAGGTCAAGTAGAAGGGTATCTAATTTTGTTTATATACGATTTATGTATTATTTGCCTTAACTTCTGAAACAGAATGAGTCTTATTGTTGCGTTCACTTTTCATTTGTATGGATTAATTTATAAAATTATTATTCACTAGAATTACCAGGTGTTGAATAATATTCTTGAACTAAATATTAATTTGGAATTACAGGAATTTAGACGATGATTTTTTGGATTATATTACTGGCATACATCAAAAAGCTGTTAGCGCATCGAAACACTTCAGGCCACTGGCACATTAGCACATTTCAGACTACAGTCACATGAACACATTGAAATTGGAATTTATTTGGAATATCACCGGTATTCAATTAAAATATCATGCATTTGGATTTGTGACATAACTTTTAAGACTATTTCAGATTTCATTCTCATTATTGTAAGTTCTTTTTAAATATTCACTTTGTATTCGAGGGAAATAAATTATTTGTTGAATTTTACAAATTATGTTGGTTATCGCTCTTTCCTGTTCAGACCATATAGTCGAAAACAAACTCCAATGCGGGAGTACTGGGTTCGATACCAAGGCTGGACCGGGCTATGCTGCCGTAGTGTGTCTTTAGGCAATACACTTTGCTCTCTTCCCATCAAAATTAATATAAGTCACTTGACAAGCACGCATTGCATGGCTGAATTCAACCAAACCAAAATATTGTACAGAAAAAACATTTTTAAACACACAAAAAAACAAAGTCGTAGTTAAAGAGTGCATGCGCACCTAAACACGTGAAAAATATTCCGTTTTTCTAGCACGTAAAAATGGTCCGTTTTTCTAATATAACTGGATAGTTTAAAAAAATACAGAAAGCATAATTCTACAACGAACCCCGAAACAAATTTCCATCAATAGCTGGTGATTTCTGTGGACAGTACAAAACTGCACTGTTCTTAAAGAGTAAGTGGCAGGACTTTACTCAGTTTTGCATTATAATAATTTTATACGTGGAGAGAAGTCGAGCAATATTCCATTGCGATGATGAAAGAAAAATTTCAAAAAACTTGGGTTGTTTTGAAGCGCAACACGCATAGGAAACTTCAAAATGATATCTAATTAAACAAAATAAAAATAAACAGTATATCAATTAATTGACGATAACAAACCTACGAAAATCTTTCTAGAAACCAGCTTACTATTGGAAGCTAAAGGTGACAAAATGAGGATGGTATCCGAGTCAGTCACCCCCGTCCAGATAAGCCTATGTACTGTAATGAAAACGTGTGTACAGTCACTTTAGGGCAGCCTATGTACTGTAATGAAAACGTGTGTACTGTCACTTTAGGGCAACCTATGTACTGTAATAAAAACGTGTGTACAGTCACTTTAGGGCAGCATATGTACTGTAATGAAAACGTGCGTACAGTCACTTTAGGGCAGGATATGTACTGTAATGAAAACGTATGTGCAGTCACTTTAGGGCAGCCTATGTACTGTAATGAAAACGTGTACAGTCACTTTAGGGCAGCCTATGTACTGTAATGAAAACGTATGTACAGTCACTTTAGGCAGCATATGTACTGTAATGAAAACATGCGTACAGTCACTTTAGGGCAGCCTATGTACTGTAATGAAAACGTGTGTACAGTCACTTTAGGGCAGATATATCGTTTAGATTTGTGCATCTAAAATATTTCTTTTTAAAACAGTATCGGAACAACTTGTAATTTTTATCCCAGGCGTAAAGTAAAAATGTTAAATGTGGAAACAATATTTAAAGTTAGACCATGGGGAAATTATTTCAAATACAAAACGTGATCAGTTATATCGAGCACGAATGGAAAACGAAGTCAATACCAAAACTCGCAAATTGAGACATAACTCCCATTGGCCTGTAGTTGCATTCTTTGGAAGTGCAGGGGGCGAGAGTATCTAAACATGTATCTCTCTAAATATTTTACAAATCTTTTCACGTATCATAAAATAAAAGTTCTGGTTGACAGAGGAATCGTTCCCACACGAGCACATGTTAGTCACGATTAAATCCTCACTCATTTTTTATGAATTTCAGTGGGCTCATGGGAATTCCTTTATGACTCAGTGTACGGTTTTATCTATGCCTTTTAGAAGGAAAACATTATAAGAAGAACGGAACATCAACCAATCAAGTAACAGCATTTAATTTTATAACTGTCTGGAGTATCTCTCAAATAGCTGATATGAATGTTGGCCTGCATTACCCAATACCCTTACATTCGCAGATTAATTCTTATCCGTAGTTGCATTTCACAAAGGAAAAATTAGCACTTTTACAAGTTAGAATATTCAATACGTTTATAACTGAGTACTTATGCCAACATATAAACAGTTTTTATTCCAGATATTGCAAATCTGTATACACACTAGATATATAATTCTTACATCGATACTAATTACACCCTCCTTTTTTTCTTCTTAGAACCTAAATAAGTTTTGATTTTCAATGATTACATGTTTTCTTTTTATCAATTACATCGATGTCATTCATCAAGAGGTCACTTTACGGGTATTTATTGGTTGTCAACGGAACTACTACAACTCCCTAATATCGCCTCAACATCACTGAGTAGAACCATCCACATACACAAAGAAAGATGCGGTTCTAGCCATGTTATTATATGTGATTTAAATGACGCACAATGCTCATACACAATGGCTCTAACGACCATTATGGAGCCAAAACAACAAAGCAATTTTAAATTACTTTAAACAACCTTCATATGTGAAAAAAATATATATTTTTTTTACATCTGAAAACTATTTTATAATTCAATGCATGAATTTTGCTCTTAATTTTACATTATTATTAAATCATTTTTAACATTTATAAATCATATTCTTTTTCTATTAAAGTTAATAATAATAATAATAATAATAATAATAATAATAATAATAATAATAATAATAATAATAACAATAATAATAATAACGACTTTATTTAGAGAAGTCAAGTCAGAGAGTTACAGGATTTACCTTGAGTCCTTCCGTTACTTGCCATATATTCACTGCTTACATTAAATTAATCCAAATATGGATAAATATAACTTTAATCCGAGATTAGCGTACAAAAAAGGAACAAATATTCTTTTTAATGACGATATATTTTTATTCACCATACATTTCCGTCATTTACTTTATGGACCAGTAATCTAGTATAGATTATACTGAAGTATAATAGTTAACTATTTCTTGTTAAATTGGGATTAACGCCTCAACCACTAGCTCGGTATGATCAACGTTGGTCTTGCTCTCGACGGAAACGTCGTCTTGCTTGTTCATTCATCTGTTACCGAATGCACTCGCTTATAAGACAAATTAAACTGCAAAAACAATGCTCATGATCTTTCATAGCATAGTGCACATGCAGATCAGGGTCTATTGCTGTTTGTTCTACTGAATACTCCTAACAATACCGAAGAGCCCCAGTTCTGCGAGCGCATTATGCGCCGGCAGATCTGGGTCGGTGAAGCTGTAGTTGGACTCGAGTTATAAGCGAGTAATTACGCTATTTTATTTTACTGATTCGCATTATAAAATGTTCATGAAAGTAGTCATAGTCATGTCGTTTTCTGTATGTTGTTTTTAAATATTGGGTAAATTTTTGAGCTTTTTAATTCAAATTCAACAGTTTGGATGGATAAAGTCATTGATTAAATTGACCATATCATAAGAAGAAAATTATGTAATCCGTTCTCCGTTCACTGTTTTGATTTTGAATCCAAACTTAATCTCCGGTATAAATTATCTTCCACGAATCGAACTTTGCTTGAAATCGAGGATATGAGAAACATTTCTTCAAGGAAATAAATATGAATATTTAGAGATGTTTCTACAAATTAATTTAACACATCAGTATTTTATAACCTTTTTGTGCTTCTGATCAAATACTGTATTTCTTAGAAACAAGCAGGAATTCGGATACTTGCTGGAATCGCACCTGTTTTTAAGAAAGAATAAACAGATTGGAAAAAGAATTTGTGAGTGTCTGCTGTTTGTTTTGCTTTTCCATCAATTTTTCTTATAATGGTTTCTGTCTGAGATACTAAACTGCATCATGTCAAGTTCTGGACATTAACAAGATACACATGTTAAATTACTATGTTGATACGTTAGTCTAACACTGCTGATTCATGCACGTCAGATACCATAAAATGATGGATCAAGTAATTGATTTTATTCATTAGATCAGTCTTCAAAGAAAAAGAAAGATAAGCTGAAACAACGGATGGATAGGACAGGAAGAGTCAAGTCACGAGCTATTTTTTCCACCAAAACACATACAACACATTCAGATAGTGTAGTGCTGTAAATAATGATTTGCTCATCATGCAAGTTAATCATAGTGCTGTAAATAATGGCTTACTAATCAAGCAAGTTAATCATAGTGTTGCAAATAATGGCTTACTAATCATGCAAGTTAATCATACTGTTGCAAATAATGGCTTACTAATCATGCAAATTAATCATAGTGTTGCAAATAATGACTTACTAATCATGCAAATTAATCATAGGGCTGTAAATAATGGCTTACTAATCATGCAAATTAATCATAGTGTTGTAAATAATGACTTACTAATCATGCAAATTAATCATAGTGCTGTAAATAATGGCTTACTAATCATGCACATTAATCATAGTGTTGTAAATAATGACTTACTAATCATGCAAATTAATCATAGTGCTGTAAATAATGGCTTACTAATCATGCAAATTAATCATAGTGTTATAAATAATGACTGTCACGGAATGGTGTAAAGGTTGTTAATTAAATACATGTACTCGGGTTTCGTTTCTTTTCGCTGTACAACGATGCCCGAGGGTGATTATATCAGGGTCTATTGTTTTTCGAAATCGTGAGTACGATTCGTCTTGTGCCACACGTGCAAGGTGCCTTTGATAAAGAATAACGAAAATTCTACGTTACTACATGTAAAGGACCTTTACAATACTAATGGTTTTGTCAGCAAGCGGCCTGCTTAAAGGATTCGCACAACTCCAGCTGTAGGGCTGAGTTTTTGATGGTAGGAATATCCGGGGTGTCCGGTGTTGTCAGAGGGTAGAAACGTCCGTGTGTCCGGAGCGTTTAAGGTGCCGGAGCGTCTAATGTCTAGCGTCCGGAATGTCAAGAGTGACTAAGGTGACCCAGCTGTAGAGCCGTCAAAGGACCAGGGGGTCCGGAGCGTCTAATATTTCAAGTGTCCGGAGGGTCTAATGTTTCAAGTGATCATAGTATTCCGAGGGTCCGGAGTCTATATTGGTTGTGAAATTGATTCGGAGGAGCTGTGGAGCGGATATGGTGCACGGGTGACGGAGTGCATCTCCACACATGTATTTTTAGCTGTATGCTAATTTTGGGTTAGTAAGACCCAGTGTATTATTCAGGACTGGAAGGATAGATTGTATATCCGTTCTTGTTTAGTGACATAATTTCGCTACCTGAGCAAATACATTTTTTTTACTATGTGTAAACGCTTACATTGTTTACTATTTGAGTGAACTATATTCATCTTTCCATTATTGAATCATTTGTGAAATCATTTATCCTGTATTTTAGGGTTACTGAACTAAATTTATTTGTATATTTTTTCCATCTTTGAAACTGTGCGTTTTTTGTTAAATAGATCCAATATTTGGATTATAAATACGCACACATCTTCATAATCCACTACTCATATAAATCGCCACATTAAACCATATATCTGTGTCGTCAAAACGTGTTCTGTTGTTAATCCGAGATATCCCACCCGGTTATCTTGTTACAATGACTTACTATTCATGCAAGTTAATCATAGTGTTGCAAATAATGGCTTACTAATCCTGCAAATTAATCATAGTGTTGCAAATAATGGCTTACTAATCATGCAAATTAATCATAGTGCTGTAAATAATGGCTTACTAATCATGCAAGTTAATCATAGTGCTGTAAATAATGGCTTACTAATCATGCAAGTTAATCATAGTGTTGCAAATAATGGCTTACTAATCATGCAAATTGATCATAGTGCTGTAAATAATGACTCACTAATCATGCAAATTAATCATAGTGTTGTAAATAATGACTTGCTGATCATGCAAATTAATCATGGTGTTGTAAATAATGACTTATCATGCAAATTAATCATGGTGTTGTAAATAATGACTTACTAATCATGCAAATTAATCATAGTGTTGTAAATAATGACTTACTAATCATGCAAGTTAATCATAGTGCTGTAAATAATGACTTGCTGATCATGCAAATTAATCATAGTGTTGAAATAATGACTTACTAATCATAAAAATTAATCATAGTGCTGTAAATAATGACTTGCTGATCATGCAAATTAATCATAGTGTTGTAAATAATGACTTACTAATCGTGCAAATTAATCATAGTGCTGTAAATAATGACTTAATAATGACTTATTAATCATGCAAGTTAATCATTATGTAATTGTGGAGACTTAACGACAACTGCATCTCATATGGAACCATTATGGACAAAAAACCATAATAGACATTAACGCGGGATCTCATTCCTAAATATTTTAATCACCTACGTTTTGCCTGCGACGAATGACTTTCTACTTCTGACTTCATCTATACTATTTATTATCTATAAGGTACTAACCGCTCTGGTGGCCTAAGTGGTTAGAGCGTCCACCTAGGATGCGGGAGGTCGCAGGTTCGAATACCGGCCGAGTCACACCAAAGACTTACATGGTACTAACAGCTGCCTCGCTAGTCGCTCAGCATTAAGAGGTTAGTGTCAGGACTAGTCGGTCTGATGTCAGGATAATGAGACTGCTTGGGACATCGTGCTACATGTCGCGGCATGATGCCTCAGTGCTAGACATCACTATAAAGTGCCACACTGCAGACATCGAAACGATATGACTGAAATATTGTTAAAGCTATGTTAAAAATCCAAATCACACACACACAGGCAAACACACACACACATCTAATAGGTAAGATTTTTAATCATGTTCTTTGAAAGAAACCAGATGATTTTCATGTCTTCATGACACTCTCTCTCTCTCTCTCTCTCTTATTATGCTAAATGCTTTTATGTAGGGTAAAAGCTGCACCTAAGTTGAAAAACTTCCCTGCCCTAATTACTTCGTTCATAATTATCGAAACGTCCACAGAGTTTCTTAGTTTGACCTTACCATAGAAGCATTCAATACATATTCGGCTTTATACTTGTTACAAATTTGTTGATGAAAATTTTAAGCACGATAGTGTTTGCGAAAATTAGTTTAACCTATAATAGTCGGCCCTTAATTGTTTTGCCTACTGATGTTCAAAATTGTATTAAAAAATGCAACTAAAACTTGAATGCAATTTACTTTGTCTCATTAGCGAATACAGCTGACATGTGATTGGTCAATTATTAGATGTGGCAAATAAGTTGTTGTAGTGGTGGTAGGGTGGGAATTGCGCGGGAATTGTTTGGTGTGTTTGGTGTTCGGTTCGTCTCCAAAATGCAATTGTTATTTAGGCAGTGACCCTATGTGAAAGTCACACGTAATATGTTGGAAAAGATTTTTATATACAGATAAAAGTAATTATAAACACAAAGGGAAGGCAAATTGTAATAAAATTATCCGTCCAAATGAAGTATATCACAAACAAGTATTATGATATTTTTGTGTTATGAATGTCTATCTTACGTGATATGTTAACATTAAATTCTGTGCAGGTGTTAGATAAATTTAACAGTACAAGACAAAGTAATGATGGCTCAGGGCTATAAGCCATCTTCCTATTATAGTTTCGTTCCCTAAAACTTTATCCACCTGTCTTGAAGTAAATGAAATAGGTCCCTTTCTAAACCGTCACTATTATTATTATGCATTGAGAAGGAAAAAAGATAATTCATATATATCTTACTACTTATAGTTATGTTATAGAAATGAGCACATTAACAAAACGACGCACAGGTGTGCCAATATCAATGAAACATTTATACGGACAAATTGTATGGCATAAAACAAGTCAAGTTATGATCTCTTTGCATTCAGAAAATTATTTATTCGCTAAGTGCTGTCTTGTTTGCCATAAACTGTACTGCGTGTGATTAGAGCGAATGTTCACAATGGAAATGGAAAATACCAGGCTTTTATAAACTGGATTTGACAGCTAATAAAATAAAATAAGTTTCGCACACCCTAATATTTATTTTCTTTCCAACCATTAAAAGAAAACAAGCCATTCACTCACATACCCATTACATTTGTTTTCTGGAAGCTCTCTATCTTTCAGAAGACCTGAGGAATGATTTAGACACGATTGTGAAGAAAAACACAAGTATTGTGCACAACGGATTATCGATCACACACACACACACACACACACACACACGCGCGCGCGCGCGCAAACACACATACATACATGCACACACTCACACACACACACACACGCTGCAAATCACGTGTGGGGTACTTAAGACTAATTTCTAAAAATATTTGACTTCCGATGCGATCAAACGTCAACTTAAACGTTGCTGTACGTTTAAACGTTACAACCACCGTTTTCAAAATGGCTCATTTTCTGAGACGTTTTGCAGCATCATAAATTATTGAGACAGTCAAAAGTCCTCTGTCTGACCATTGCTTTATTTACTCGACTATTTGTTGTGTTTTGTTTTGTTTATTTTATGAGTGGGTGGGTGGGGGTGAAGTACCTCCGCCTAACACCGGCAAAGAGAGCATGACTTTGAATGTTTCTGGAATGTTATATTGAGTTAAGAGTCGTGATGTAGCTTATTCTGTTTGTATTACACTGCAATGGAATTTGAAAAATTACACAGAAAATCACTGAAAATTTGTCAGAAAAGTAGTCTTCGTTGTGCTTGGGGCACATGCGATGCAGATTGTCGTTATTATAAGTGAACTGAAGATGGGTTTTGTTAAATTCCCAAACCAAAAATATCTGAATTGGAAGTGAGCTATTATTTATAATCATATTTCATTTGTGAATGCACAAAACTGTTTTTAAATAATTATACTATTTGTTGTGCTTGTGAAAATCATAAATACAATTTAATGCTAATTATATGATTATGTTCGAATTGTATGTTATATTTGAGTCATAATATTACATGCAATTAGGAAAATGTGTGTACACGTGTTGTTGTTGTGTTTTTTTGTGGGTTTTTTCCCTTCTATTTATTACCTTGGTTTGTTTTTTAAATTAAGTTTGGAATATTAGAATCCTGCATCATGCTTTATTAGTCTTGATTTTGTTAAAATTTTCAAAATCGATCATTTACTTATAACTGGTGTCAAGTTGACAAAAGATCGTCCGATACATTAAAACCTAATCCTATTCATATCTACAAACGCAAAATTGGATTTTGCCAACAATTATTTAAAAAAAATTAATATAATTATTTTGATCAAAACTTTTATAATGGAAGGTTTTTAAATAAAATATTTTAACTTTATAAAGAGGTGAAACTGTAGTAAAATATTTATTTTGTCTTTATTGGGCTTGAAACTAAATAAAAGCAAGCAATGGGTTGCCATTTATTTAAATATTTGTCATGCTGACTTCAAATAAAATTGATGTCTTACAAATTACTGATCTTATAAGACCTTCGTAATATCATGACATCAATGAAGATGAAACGAGTCACTATTAGCGAACAAAGATAAAAGTGGGTGCAAATATATCCCTGTCAACGTGCCTATAGTGGCTTACTTCCATGGGTCATTATTTTTTCCTTAATTTTGTAGAGAGATGATCATAAATGAGTATTTTACATGTATCTGATATAATTAAAATTTACTAGATTATCAACGACACCCTTATGAATGTTTTACCCGTCCAACTCTGATGATAATAGGACATCAAAACTCGTGAAACCCGAAGTACATGATTTGGGTGCGGTTAGAATCTACCTCGACCGTTTCCATCAGGTCGTGAAATATCCTCTAAAGTAGTTGTAGGAGTACACATCACTGTAGTGATTCGCCTCTATCGGAGAGCACGACAACTAAAGCTGAGAATGTTACGACTGTGACTTTGTCTCCTTCCGCCGCCGTACTGTTCCATTTGATTGAAAGTTGTTCAAAATATAGTTCTCAATGGCCACGAACTGCATCGGAGATTTCCTTCTCGCCTTCGCAGAACATGCAGAGGATGTTTGGCTTTGGGTGCTTCAATCGAATCATCGCACAGCCATTTCTGTCAAGTCTACAATCAACACGTGATGTAGTTGTAATACACACAAATATGAAACGTGTTCTGATTGTGAATGTTTCCTTCCGTCTTCGTATTGTGTCAGGTGAACAAAAATAGTTCACATATAGTAAGAAATAGCTGAGAATTACATACAGCGTATCATTCTCGATTATACGAAAAAGCCAGGTGTTATTTCGACCGTTGGCTGCCTGATTCACGACTTCGAAGGCAACCCTACGGATCCTCATACCTCGAATGTATACCGATAGCCACCTTTCGGACCATCTAGACTATTTACAAAATAAGTATTGACAGAGAAGTTCATGCTTCAAACTATTTTTTGTTATTCGTAACAAATCGTTTTTTCCTATGGTCAATTCAATCGCAGAAAAAAAACCGAGGTGATCGGAATATATTGCGGTTTCCTTTCTGTGAAGAAATTTATGGTGAACAAATATGTTATCTTCTGTAAATTACTGCGCCAACATACATTTGAAGAATAGTTTATCTCGCAGAAATAGCCGAGTTAGTCCCAATAATGATGTTTGTATCGCATCTTGTTCGATAGCGGAAGGACATCTGATTTCGCAAGATCCCAAGACGTGACACGTGTACCCAGACCACCAGATCAAGTTAATGTAATGTGTGTTTATCAAATTAAAATTCACTTATACCTCCAAACAAGAGAAGTAACCATTACAAACTGCCAAGTTATTGCGACCATAACCCGTACGTCAGTCATAATGGTTACGTGTCACGTTGTCCACTACAGAATGTACTGCGAAATTATCTCTACAAAATTAACAATAGGGTAAGTTCTTTCCAAATTTTCAATTTGTATTCTAGGTATATAAATTATTTGTTGAATTATAGAAACCTTGTTGGTTTTCGCTCTTTTATGTTACTTAGTTTAAGACCATAGTGTCGAAATAATATGTTCCCTTCACGCGACTCTTGTTTGTTGACATCATTGTTGACGGCGGGAAATGTACTAGATGCACATCGAGTACATTGTTTCAGATCAGCTTCGGAATAGGTATCTTTTATCAAGACATGCAATACAAGATTGCTTTGGTCAAAAGTCGAAATTATCATAAAATGCTGTAAATGTCTTCAGACCATTAATTATCATGAAGCAAAGATGTTAATGCTGAGAGAGAAATACGGAAAGTGGGGATAAGCATGTATTTTCGGAATTTTAAAAGAAGATTTCGTTCATGTTCCGTTCAATTTAAAGGGAAAGTTCAGAAATGAAGGAGTTAGTGACGGTTCTATAGGAATCTGAATCTGGTAGGAAATGAAAATGTTTCGAAAATACCATTTAAAATAGTGGTGCGTTGTAAACAGAGACCACAAGAATAAAATGGGTTAGATTTCCATAAGGGTCGGTCCGAACGTGGGGTAAACGTTATTCGTTATTGGCATCTGCTTGCCTCTTTGCTCTAGAATATTACCGGACTAAGCGATTGTCATGTGGCATTGGACATCCGACTGAGTTACCAATTATGCAAGCGCTGAATTGCCTAAATACAGGCCAATGTTACTTTTTCTGAAAGGTTAGTTCCATATGTGTGGCCCACGAAATTTACTTTGTGGCCCAAGATGTTGAAGATGTTGGACCATCCTGATGTAACCTAAAACTTGTTAACACGGCTAGACGACAATACTGCGTCTGCGCGATCAATTACAGATTGTGTGATAGATGCTACCCACTCAGGGTCTATTCTGCGCCTATGATTTTTACGCGAACAACATAAACCTTAATCAGCCGACACAGCGGTAGATTCTGGTGTTCACTATTTGCTTTCGTACTGGAATGCGTGTTATAAACAAGCAGCGCAGTAAAATCTTGGAAAGGTCACACAACGATCTGACACAACTCTTACAGGAACAAAAAAATCAATTGAATTCAATTACCGGTACACATTATATGACAAGCCATTTTTCTCCACTTTCCAACAGTTTAGCGCAATTAGTTACGTCAGTGCCTATACAACAAATTTGTTTTCAAGATGTGTTGACACTGGAACAAATAATATAATGTATATTTTTTCCTTAAATGCCTTGGCTTCACATTGAAATGTGAGTGACCAGCAATAGAAATGTTAATTCTGAACTTCTCTGATGGATCCGTCCGATTTGTATACAAATTTAGCTGTAAGATATTTCTTCAGTTCTAAACAATGTCTTGAAATATTTGTCTTTCTTAATACTAGTATCAGTCCGTGCTATGTTTATTTAATCTGTATTGTATGTTATTTTATTTTTATTTTTTATTTTAAATTCATTTTGCTACGGATAATCGTATTTTGTTCTTTACCTTTTCCAAAGTCAAGTTCACTGTGTTTCTGACAACACACTGATATTGTTTTTATTTTGGTGAACAAGTAGCTAATATTGGTAGAAGAGTGTGGGTCAAAAGGCATTGTGTTTACCGTGTTCTTTATTATAATTTGAGTAACAGAATCTTCTAGAATGGAATTTTAAATTAGGTAATAGCTTGTTTTGTTTGTTTGTTTTTTAAGAAAATGTCAGTTGTGGTGTAGATCAACGCGAGGGCTTTATAATCGTGATTATCTAAAAATTATTCATCTGTGCTCTAAGATCTTGAAGCAGAATCATTTCTTGTGTTTTGTTCTTGTTTTAGTTTGGAATTTATTTAGTAAAATTAGTTCTACATTGGAATACAAAGTGCTCATCTATACTATTTTTGGACAGAGACATTATGTTGGAATTATAGTTGGTTCAAATAAAGACATCTTGGATTATATTTGTGATTCATCACAAGATTGTTGGCACATCGGTACACTTCAGGCCATCACTACATTAGTACATTCGAGAATACAGGTCATTACACCTACAACGTTGGATTTTATTTGAAATACCACTAAAGTTTATTCGGCACTTTATTCATTAGGTCGATTGATAAAACGTTTTGGACTATCTGGGATTTAATTCGTAATAATGTAAGTTCTTTTTAAATTCTCACTTTGTATTCTAGGGAAATAAATGTTGTGTTGAATTTTACAAAACTTGTTGGTTTTCGCTCTTTTCTATTGCTTATTTTAGACCATAGAAATTTCTCTTACAGACTGATTTCGAATGTTTTGTGAAAAATAATATCAGCCAGTGGTGTACAAACGAGGTGGGGGCGGAAGTGGCGGTTACCCCTGACGCCAGATATCTTGGGGCGCAAAAGCCATGGGTGCAAAGAGGTCGTGTGGTCCCAAAACCCTTTTTGGCCATCATCGCCCCGGGTGCTATTTACCCTAAGTAAGCCACTGAAATCAGCCTTGACTGTTACATGCGGATTTCGAAATATTAGTCCAAAACAAAATCAGTTTATACTCTTAATGCTGATTCCGAATTAAATGTCCACAGAAAATCAGCCGTTACTCTTTCAGACTGATTCGGAATTCAATGTCCAAAGCATGTCCCAAATCCGACCAACCACAGCTATATTTATTTTAGTTTGTTGGTACACGTAAGTGTCGGGGTCAATCAAGTGACCAATCAAGTGCGTATACGTGAGTCTTTTAATTAACAAAACCCAGGAACTGGGAAAAACTTGCTACTGCGTCCTTTAAACTACACATTTGTACATAAATGATCTCTCCAAGTAAAACAAAAATTAAATCGAAGCTAATAATAATAATAATAATAATAATAATAATAATAATAATAATAATAATAATTATTATTATTATTATTATTATTATTATTATTATTATTGTTGTTGTTGTTGTTGTTGTACATAAATAATTTTCCAACTAGATCGTTCAGTTTGGTTCACCAATGATGATGAGCCCTACTATTTTGTTTTATTGAATTGCAATCATTCTTCCTTTTTTCAAAAATCCATCGTAATGCAAATCTGTCATTTTTTTTAAGAAGTACACCCCTCCCCCTCCCCCTACACATCTCACTTAATATACTGAATGAACTCTTTGACTCTCAAATTCATTTGCGGCGAAAGGTGCAGAGCATTTTATTCCAAAATGTTGTGCCCAACAGTTTCATGTCGTGTATATAGCAATAGAATGTCTCATTTGTGTCGGAGGTTCGCAATTAAAACGAGTGCACGTGGACACTTGGAATTGTATTTCTTGAACCGTAAATAATAATTTGAAGCTTTTAGGGTTGTTTTTATTACGAAGTTTGTTGTAGGTGTGTCTTGACTGGAATTGAATTTATTGTGTAATCCATATCACCTTGATTCTACTATCCAACGATATTTCTGAGATCGGATGATCGTGTTGTTTCGTATTCTTAACTTACTGTAGTATAAGACATTTGTGTACAGAACTGTGATTCTTTGCTCAAAATTAGCAATACGTTAAGTGTAAGAATCGCCTATTGAAAACAGAGATTAAAGCATAATTTTCTGTAGAGAGACAACAAGACATATTTAACCTTTATTGTATCTATTTACACAATAATTAGCGTGAGAGTTTACAAATTTCTCATCAGAAAAAGAACAACCATATCGATAATATTAGTGTATGAATTTTGTATCGTGCGTCAGCAAGATTTCATTTCTATTACTTTTGTCTCAGTTTATACATGAGTAATTCTCCCTTAAGCTGAAGTATACAACGATTACAATAACTATTTTTGAAACAATGCGCTATTTAATTGATTACATGTATAGGTATGTAGCGCGCCCTTAAGCAGAATTATACAACTACAACGAAAACTATTTTTAGAACAATACGCTGTTTAATTGGTTACAAGTATAGGTATGTAGCAACCAAACGCGCGCGCGTGCGAGAGAGAGAGAGAGAGAGAGAGAGAGAGAGAGAGAGAGAGAGAGAGAGAGGAATGGGTATGGGTAGTAGGAAGCGGGAGGACTGAGGGGACTAGCCACCAGCTCAAATCAAACCGATTACATTAAAAAATACCATTTATTTACTTAATCAACCGTATACTTGCATTCACGGAACGGAAAGTCTAGCTTGTGTTTGACGAAGGTGTAACTGCTGTATAACGAGACCGATAAATCTGTACGGAGAGCATTCTTTTTTCAATGACCCTCAGATTATCAATTTAGGCGTCAGGGGGAAAATACGTGACAATGTGATAAACGTTCAGCATATATGAATAAATTTCAACAATAGGAAACGAAATAGAAGAAAATAAAAATAAAAGACACACATTTAGTTTTCAGTTACTACTGCATGGCAGTCCAAAATAAGTTGTGTTTTTATAATAAAAAAAAACGAAAAGAAAATATCCAATTCCAATTCCCAATGGCAATTTGTGAACAGACCAATCAGGTGTAGCCTTGCGTCTGGTACATTCTACGCTTCAGGTAAAATGTGGCACTTCTTACCATTTCAGGTTTGCAGTTAGTGTTCTCTTTACCTTCCGCTACACGAGTTGCACTAGGTTTTATGACCACTGTTTTCAGATGTGTTCCACCTATCGCTTGGAAATTTTTACATTGCCATTTCGTGATGATTATCAGGTTTTAGTTCAAAAGAGTTGAACCTTTTTGAAATATGCACAAAATAAATGTTGCCATTCCCTGACAAACAGTGTCAAAATGATAACAGTAGCTTCCAAAGAGAGCAATTACATGACTAAATTACAGCCAAAATGATTTGTATTTTACTTTGCCCAACCAGAATAAATAACTTGGTTAAGCTCAAATAGAGTGCCGCCTATCCTTGTGTGACAAACGTTATTTATAATCTTGTAAAAAAAAGACCTTCCTGCGACACCGACGAAAGTTAATGGAGTTTATAGACAAAATTTGTGAAAGATGTTTTCTATGTATAGATTGCACAACATTTATATATTTCTAAATAAAATATAGCTCACATAATTTTACATTATCATTTTCTTCTTGCCCATGTACTTGATGTATAATATACCCCCACCCCCACCCCACCCCGCATGCCGTAAAAGATAACAAATGGATGTAGGGGTCGTTATTGTTTAGCGGTTAGCATGCCAGATTTGCGACCATGTGGGTCTGGGTTCGAATCATAACATCGGATTAGCAGGGTATGCTGTAATGGTGTGTCCTTGGAGAAGACACGTTACTCCATTTATATAATTAATCAGCTTGTGCTGCTGTTCTGTAAAACACCCAGCCAAACCAGAATGAACCGAAATCTTCTTCGATTGTTCCTGTTGTACAAAATAAGAAGTACAAAGTCACAGTTCCTCTCAAAAACAATAATTTCCCATTTATTTTTGTAAAATCTGCATTTCTATGCTAACAATATACCAGAAGTGCGCATAAATCGCAACCCATGCATCCATCAACAACAATGACACTATGCAGGAAGAAAATGATCAGGATAATCTAACCTGTGCCGGAAGTGTAATGGTGGCCGGAAGCGTAGCAAGACAATGGTACAGTCCTGTAAACGCAGGATTGTTCCTCATTAGGCGGCTGTTATTAGCTAAAATTGAATAAGTAAAGGCACATAATGCAAAAGGGCGGATTTGTTATGTTCTAACTTAACATTGCTAAATTATCTATTTCTTTTCAATCGCAGCATAGACGACATTCTTTCATAATTTTACTGTACTTGGAAATATTACAAGCTGGAGTCATGACCTAAGGAAAATTGCCCTGAAATTGATAGACTCCTCCATCTACGCCATTGTTAGCACATCAGCGGCTGCATATTGAAGATGATATGGGATATAAGTACAATATCCTGGGACAAAGTGAAGCGGCGGACCCGGGTTGCTCTGGATGGTTATCCAGAGTAATTTCCTATCAATAAGTGGTGTATTCCTAACTGAGAATAAAATTGGAAACTTTAATTTTGTAAAGACAAAATATTTAAAAAATAATAACAAATTTGTAGAAAAATAACAAATGCATGGAAACAGTGTAAATGATTTCAAGTTTTGTCAAAAGCAATATATCTATCACTTGACTAAGTAACCGCAGTAAATTGAAACTACTGTCAAATAGAGTATTCTTGTCTGACTAACAGGTGTCAAAATTGCAGGAAAATATAGTATATGTTTACAATTTGATATGTCAATATAGAACCACACACCTCGTACTTGTAGAAACCAAACAATATACTGTTACATACATACACATACATTAAAAATTTTGTCCGGATATTTTCACCAACGGATTGCTGACTGACGGATGAATGTACATCTTAATGACAGTTATTGTACATGCCCGACTAAAACCACACTGTTAGTATCTGACAGTGGTAGACGTATGGAGCCAGGGCACGACGAGTAAAACCAAACTGTCAGTGTTCGACGATGGTAGACATACGGAGCCAGGTTACAAACAATCGACTAGAGACGTCTGGGGATCGACTTATTAGTGTTCGAGTCTTGAATGTTATGAATGGTACGTGCTCAGTGGTGCAGCAAGAAATTCTGCCATTCCTCCCATACCGTAATACTTAATTCTAGGGCTCCCTCCCCATAAAAATAATAGAAAAAAGTTGTCGCATATGAATTTTCGGCCCACAGCGTTTGTGCCTGAGCAGTTGCTACACCATGGCACGAGCTTGAAAACCTATGACAATTTTTACTGTTCAGTGCATCATAAGCCGCAGTAACCTACAACTCTCTTAATAATATTTTCCATCTTCTACCAAATACTCCTCTTTCGACCTCAGTGTTAAACTCTTTCAAAAATTATTCGACTGTTTCTTTTGTTTTGTTTTTGTTGTTTGTTGTTTTTTTTTTCTTTTTTTCCTTACAGTACCTAACAAATGCTACTAACCAATAACAAACTTATTAAAATTTTAAGACCTGTTTAAAGTGGGTTAACATCTTATAACCATATTTCTTTTGTCCACCGTATATTCGCCCTTAGACACCAGTGTCAAACTTTCTACCATAAAAATTGATACTTTTACAATCTATAATCTTTGACATCAGTAACAAACTTGTTAATCATCTGACATCAGTTTTTATTATTGCACATCTAACACCAGTTTTTAGCGGGCGAACCTCATATACTTATATTACTTGTTTCCATCAAATGTTCTTTTCTAAACAAAGTCAATCTTTCTATCAATATTTTAAATACCTATGTCTTACCACAAACCACTTGACACCAGTAACAAACTTATTGCACACATTAGATAAGTCCTCAGTGGACTAATCTCTTACACCAATAGGTCAATTTTACACCAAAATATTCCACATCAGTACAAATCTTGTGGCTAGAAAGAAAATAATAAATATCACACTTCTAACACCAAAATGTATATCTCTATCATGAAGATTTCTTAACAAGTTTCAAAATATTTGCGCTTATTAGAAACTATGCAACGAAGCTCATCTGTAACCGAAAATAAACAGCAACCACAAAATGTTAAGTTTGAAGGATGAGAGTTGACCCTAATGTATGAAGTGATTACAATAAAAGGGCCACACTGCTGAATAATCTCACAATTAAAGTCGTAAATAAGTTTTACGTACTTAATAACCCTTGCCAAAATATTATTCGTAATAAACGTGCGTGATTATTTATGTGCTTTATATATATATATATATATATATATATATATATATATATATATATATATATATATATATATATATATATCTGTGTGTGTGTGTGTGTGTGTGTGTGTGTGATAAAATTCCACAAAATATTCAACAACAAAAAAGTTTTAAAAAATGAAATAAGGCAAAATTTTAAAGCTAAAATTTAAATGATGAAATAAAGTTGTAAAACTGTAATGAGATAGGCTTTTACACTGAAAGAAAAGTCGCGACAATCACCGATCGTCTACCGTGTCCCTGAGGTACAAGAAAATAACCTGTTGCAAATTGTTGTAGTTTTAAGTCGGTGTTCTATCTTTCAACTCGTGAATGAACCTCTAACGTGGTTGGTGATAAACAATCGTGGCATACCATACCTTGTCAGAGTACTTGGGCGGAGCCTAAAACGCGCGCCAATGAAAATCCAGTTCTCTTTATGTTCGTCTCCAATCCATATTGCACTGATAGAGAAACGGACAAGACTTGTGTGCGCTGAAGTACAATAAGGTTTTTTTCCTTCACTATGAAATGCCATTTACCTGAAGTGAAAGCCGTGTAGACTTACGTTGGGAAGGTGCTGAGTACTCAAGGATTTGAATTTAATCTCTGTTGTTGTGTTTTTTGTGTTATTGTCTATTCCTTGAACAGTGAATATACACGATTGGTTGCTGTTGTTTTATTTTGTGGATTTACACCCTGAATTTGAGAAAAGCATTCTACATCTAATTATTCCAGTCAAAATTGTTTAGTTGTGTATAATTTTGTTCTTCTTATCATATAATGAGAGGAATAGATGCGGATGGTTTTAATAACCACCAAATGATGTGCAACATGTCAAAATCTACTAATTACATTTCCAGATAACCATTTGTGTCAGAGGAGGTGTTAGCCTTTAAATTTATTATTCAATATTTTGTCTTATTCGAGTCAAATTCAACCATGGTTAAATTCAGTGAAATTAATGCATTAATTGTTTTACTTATCTTGTGGTATGCTGATGCAAAAATAGAAAATGAATCCAGACAAAATGTGATTTTGCATGAAACCGTTAGGACGCTTTTGGGATTTAACGAAACTCCTTCCCGAGAGAGCAACAGCATGCCTCACCCTCCTAACCCGGGGAAAGACGCACCTAAATACATGATGGATTTATACGAGAGGTTTAAAAGTGGACCAATTTCTAAAGGAAAACTTTCCGGGAACACAGTTAGAAGTATTCAGGCAGAAACAGGTATGTTTCTTTTTTTATTTTTATTTTATTGTTACTTTTTTATTTTTTGGTAAGTACTGATTTATCGTGTATATTAAGTGGCGCTGCTTTCCCTGAGCCATATATGCCGTTTATATATCTGTATACATAATGTATTTTATGTACGTACATCAATAATGATAATACACTCAATTTGTCAAGACGTCGGGCCAGCCATACTCTTTCCCTCTGACAGGTGCCTGTTATCTTCGAAATAATTTACTTACAAATCGGCTCAGTTGCCGCTGTCAAATCCCGGTAAAAATCCTCTATAGTTTTCAAGCTTGCTACCAAGCTTGACAACTAGCATTTCTAAATGGTATATGCTTCAAGCTGAATGATAGATTTTAAGTTTACATTAAAACTCTACGAAGAATATATAAGATCCATCTCTCTTGCATTTATAAGTTCGTGATTTGTGTCACACAATCCCTTGCGTCAAAATTTGAAGTAGAGGTATTTTTGTATATACTCTGCGATAAAACAACCTTGCTAACGTCTCACTGAGCACTGGTACGCGCAGTTTTAAACTGTCCCACGATACCATCACTTTCGCCGTCTTCATCTTCTTCCGGTACACAGGGTATGTCTTTCATCGCTTAAATCTGGGAACTTTCAGGAGTTCACGCTCATTTTTAATCAACTTTCTGTATTTTAAAGCTTCCACATCTACATGCAATAATTCTTCCTATTTAAGTATTTAGGACTACTCATTCATTTGAAACTGATAGCACACATTGTATCTTACTTAATCACCGATTTCTTGGGCACGTCCCGTCATATCAAGGCGGTGCCCAGCCCACTACCTAAAGCAACGAGACTCCGTAATAGGACGAGGTCATACCGTTCTCTTCTTTCGGTGATAAATTCTTAATTGTAAAGAAGGTTAAATACTCGTCTTCAAATAACGTGTGGATGCTCTAATGGCTCCACATGAAGTCCAAGCTACCAGTCTACTAATTGCCTCCCGTCAGATTCAATTTTATAAATTTTCCAGGATACACGACGGTTCTTGAAACTCGATGAGTTGATTTGGCAAGTGCCCATTTCTCCAAGCAGTTCCCAGATCTTATTAGGAAGAAAGCTTGACAGTGATGTTCAGTTAATAAAGTTCCAAAGTCAGACCTCCGCCTCTGTGTAACACTATTTTGGATGCAAGTCGTAAATGTTGTCAAGAAAATAATGACCTCTATGAAAAAACGTCATCCTTCAAACTTGCTTAATGTTTTATCGCTATAAAATTAATAATATTGCTTTATGATAATATGTCCACGTGATATCCAACATATGTACGTACTCTTATAGATGAAACTAACTTGTAAAAAATGTGTTTCGCTGAAAATTAACGTCTTATTACACTCAGATACTAGACACGCACGTATAGCTTATGTATTTAGGTTTATACTGCCTCAAGGACCATATTGGAAGTGCCGCAACCGCTCAGTAACAAAGAGGCGCGAGGCGAAAGGAAGAGAATGGTTTTGCAACTCTTATTTTCGATAATTCACTTCATTTGTGTTTTTGTGCTTTACATATTGTTATTAACTTTAACATCTTTTGAATTAAAATATTCTGCTGGAATTTTGCCGCCCCGTACAATTTACCGCCCTATACATATACTCGCGGATGTGTGTGTGTGTGTGTGTGTGTGTGTGTGTGTGTGTGTGTAAATTATCATGCAGCTGCTTGTAATAAAAATAAGTCAGTCTGGGTGGATAGGTGAGTTCATTCTTTGTACACTGTTCAATTTTAATTCTCTTTCCGGTGTAGATGTGAAAGAGTTTTTACTGTTAACTTGTTATTGCATCAAAAAACAGTATACATTAACGTTATATCTGCAAACACAATAACATACCCGGATATGATTTTCTTTAATGCATATAATGAATGTGCCTCACTTAACTGAAATGACATTATGTGCTGCAGTTAAGTGTCTCTTCGCAAATAATTTCTAAGACCATTTTGCATGATATAAAGGACCATGCAAAACAATTAAATTGCTTCCGATGATTTATTTTTCTTTGACACTTTCCGTAAAAGGAACTTTTTCAGTGTAAAAATTAATAATCAATAATTCTCTTGTTTAATGTTCTCTTAATGTGCGATACAAACTAGTTGTTTCTAGTGCAAATTTATCTGGTGTGATCTGATCACCAGTCAACACCTGACTACATTTATCCTTTCTTTTTAAGTATGGATATACCTACAAATATGTCCCCGATTTTAGTTTTATATCCAAAACTTGCGGTATTATTCTTCTTGTTTTACGTACCGATCAAAGCATTCCACCGTAATATCTAGGATGCAAGTAATAGGAAAATATATTACTGGCTGTAATAATAACGATCGTAAACGACATCAAGCATGAGATTTCGGTCTTTGACGAGCGAACCGTAAACCCAAGTCTTTTTTTGATCGAGTATTAATGAACAAATCTTTTATATTGGAGTTTTAGGTCGAATATTAGGTCGCTATGTTTACTTTTTACGGGTTTCACCAATATCTGCAATATACTGGCTGTTGGAGAGCCGCGATAGCTCAGTCAGTACAAGGATTGCGGGTTCGATACCCGCTCAGGTCTTCCCAGGTAGCCTGCCTAGTTTTGTCCTTGGGAAAGGTCATGTGGTCGGATTTTCTTAGCATGATACAAACATGAAATGCTGCAGATGCCGTTAAATCAACACAAAATAAGAAAACATGTGCATTTCTCAAAATGAGTTATCCAGAGACAAATATAACTATAAGCAAGCACTTTGTATTATTCAAATACTTGCATAAGTTTGCAACTAATATAGGATGGAAATTTTGAGATATGTTGGATGGAAATGTTGAGATATGTTGGATGGAACTGTTGAAATATGTTGGATGGAAATGTTGAATTATATCTGTATAGCTAATAACAGCCAGATAAATTAGTTGTCAACCACGAAAACAAAACCATACGAATTTCTCATCTTTCTAAATATTATATACATACAAGCAAAATTGGATGACTGGGGAATATTGCATTGCTTTGCCAAATGTGTCATTCTGCGAGTTTTTTTAAAATAAATTTAATCCATGATATTATTCCTTCATATTAAAAATTGGAGAGTGTACAAAGAATAGATTTTAGAGAAGAAACTATATTTTGAGAGAAATATATCTGTTTGTTTCAAGCATACATTTGTACTATCAATACACAGAGTACAGACGTAACTATTTCACACTAAGACAAAATTCATAGTTTCCCATATACTATATCTGTCTGATTTATTTTGTCCACAATGGCTTTTTGTTTGAATTGCTATTAAGTAAGTATACAATGCTTAAGAGTAAATACAACATCTGAATTTAAATGTGTACCGTAGAGTAGAACACCTTTGACATTTTCAGATTCCTTTTCGCTTGCCGGAATAAGATGACTTGATTAGGGTAGGTGTTTTGCGTTACCGATTGATGCTCTTTTCACCCCTATATCGGGCGTCGGATCGCACCCAAGGCTGAACCCCTAGATTGACTCTTCAATTTTCTACTTCAACCGGAAAGCTGGTTTTTCAAACACTTCTTTTCATCCCGACTCAAGTTTGTGGTTCACTTGAAATTCAATATCATCCGTGTATGGATAAGAATTGATGCTTGGGTTGACACGTCTTATTTGTTTATCTATGCTTCTTGGAGTCTCCAATTAGAAAACTGATTTAACGTGTCAAAATCTCGTTTCAAGTCTTCAGCTATGTTCTGGAGAAACAAACTGTTAAAGACCTCCACTTCAAGTGTCTGATATTTTCCAGCTCACGTCCGTAAGATATTTCAGATTTCTGTTAGACTGTCAAGAATGTGTTTGTTTTTTTATGCAGTCACGGATAGTTTTGAAAAGTGTCATTTAGAAACTAAATGGCTAAATGCTTCTAGCCAATCGGATAGATTAACAAATAGTGGGACAAACATACCAACAAACACTGAGATAACAACACGGATAGGCAGAAGAGAAGTAAAGAGATGGAATTACTCAGGAATAACATCTACTAAATGATCATGTAACTCACTCAGTTGATATTTTACACAATCGTAAAACCATGAACACGCCCAGTTGATGCTTTACACAATCTTAATACAATGAACACGCTCTGTTGATACTATACACAATATTAAAACTATTAACACGCTCAGTTGATGCTTTACACAATCTTAATACCATGAACACGCTCTGTTGATACTATACACAATATTAAAACTATTAACACGCTCAGTTGATGCTTTACACAATTTTAATACCATGAACACACTCTGTTGATACTGTACACAATATTAAAACTATTAACACGCTCAGTTGATGTTTTACACAATCTTAAAACCATGAACACGCTCAGTTGATACTGTACACAATCTTAAAACCACGAACACGCTCTGTTGGTACTGTACACATTCTTAAAACCATTAACACGCTCTGTTTGGTGCTTTACGCAATCATAAAACCATTAACAAGCTCTGTTGATATTTACACAATCTTAAAACGATGAACATTCTCTGTTGATACTTTACACAATCTTGAATCCATTATCACGCTATGTTGATGCTGTACGCAATCTTAAAAGCATTAATATGTTTAAGGTCCAGGAAAACAATTATTCAATAAAAAAAATGACAAATGGGTGCCCATTAGACATTAACTCATGAATACTATATCACTAATTTAGTAATCATGTAAACGATATAGTACATGGAAGATGGTTTGGACCAGGTGACTTTTTCCTTAATATATTATTTGTATTCTTCGTGTCTTAGCTTAGTTCATATGATTATCCAACGTACGATTCTCTTGTTATTCTGCTTTAAATCAAATGCAATTATTTTCCTTGCACTGATCTGTGGAGCATATCATTCTAGTGTACTGGGTGCTAAAGTTACCCTAACAGATCTGTCAATCTTATGATAACTTCCTGTTTTATAATACTCTCATTTTATAATACTCTCTGCACACTCACACTCACACACGCGCGTACAGACACACACACACGCTCTCTCTCTCTCTCTCTCTCTCTCTCTCTCTCTCTCTCTCTGATTTCAGAGCGGTTTAGATTTTATTGCTTACAAAATTCGTTAAAAGCAACAACTCGAACCTCGACAAGGTAGCGTACGATTATATCTACAATAAAGTGTAAGATGGTGTGAAATGTCAATATCAGCCATGCACTTACGCTTGGTCGATCTAAACGTACCGAAGCCCTTCCAAAACAGAACCTTTCCTTCTTGGTGTGAATTAGACCGCTCCCTGGTCAAATTAACCCTAAATCATTAGGCACTAGTACCCTGCTCCTTTCGCACTATGGAACATAAACGACTGAGAATTCTTTCCCACCCTCGGTTTATTCGAAAGCTTATTTTTCCCCTGGGGCTGATTTGCCACTTTGGTTGAAGCTCTTTTGCCAATTTGCAAGGTTTCTACAACTTGTCGACTAGGAACCATCTTTATCTTTCGCAGGTCACTAGAACTTATTATGATTTCGTCAAGCTCACCATTTCGCTTTCACTGAACAGAAAAATCACATTTATCAATAGGCCAGATTTGTTGGGCCTGCCAAGCGAAATAAAGTTATATAGTTAAATCATTTGAATCAGGTATGACAAATTAATTTAAATAGACCCCGTTTGTGCCAAAGTAGCACAGCTCTTGACCATTATTATGTCAACCTCTCCCTAAAAGTATTTCTGTTATTTTGCAAATGGGATGTTCTCTACAATGAGGTTGTTTATCTATACTTATTTAATTTTGATCAACTTAGTGTTTATATATTTTCTTATAAAAGAATTATTAAAATGCTATGTCCAGCGTATTAAGTTGCTTCTGTAGTCACCTTAAGCAAAAGAACGCCTACGTTCGTGACGACTTTGGTTTTATCGATATTATGATATACCAAGGTGATTCCCTGTTTCCTCCATAACCCCTTTCACTGAACTAATCTTTTTCTCCTTTTAAGCTTGAACTTGTTAGTAAATGCATAATGATTATCTTAAACCCAGTTATGTTAAGGGCTCCATGGGACAAAGTAGGTGATGTCATATTAATAATTTCGTTCCAAATGTGGGTCGGCCAAAATTTCTTTGGATTAGTTGTGTGTTTCATTTTTCTTTCGTCATGGTGATAATAAAGAGCACACACACGCTTTTATGCAATACTATCGGCTGGCTACACGATCAAGTTTGATGTTCGTTGTATAGCATTCTTTGGGGTTAATTCAGCGAGTATTAGCTTCCAGTCAACGTGTCTCGCTCGCTTGCCAATGACTAGATACATGCTTGTTAAAGCATCGCAGTACACAATTGGGAGCAGGGAAGTCCGTTTTTATAAACTGTCTATTGTTGCTGGTTGAAATGCGACACGATCTTGTTAGCAAAACCGATTTACTTCAGATTGGGAGTTTTTACTGTAAACGTCTACTCTGAGAATTAATTTTACACATAGGCTATCTTCACGCATAATGGACAAAGTTTTCGGGAGAATTATTGATCTGAAAGTAAACCAAACACATGGTTCATAAAAAAAACACACACACATGCTTAAAAATGTCTAAAACTGTTACATCGTATATTTTTCCCCTGCACACTAAATTGAAAGTAAAAATTCTAAACATTTATGAATTAAATTTGCGATAAGAAAACAATGAAATATTTTGTTACATGTTTTCAGCTTTCGCGTAAGAAAATTAGCAACTTTTGATGAAGTTATTTTGAAGATAAAATGTAAAAGTGTTATGTTTCTTTGTTCAACGTGTCAATAAATTTGGGGGAAACAATTGAAACGTATGTTGCTATTCCATGAAGAAACAAACAGTAAATATACAGGTAAATCTTTGAACATCCATTATGATTAATATACAGGTAAATCTTTGACATCCATTATGGTTAATATACAGGTAAATCTTTGACATCCATTATGGTTAATATACAGGTAAATCTTTGACATCCATTATGGTTAATGTACAGGAAAATCTTTGACATCCATTATGGTTTCCTTTCATTATCATCACCCAATTAGTTTCTTGCCCCGCACTCAGTTTTCATAGGATTTCGATGAAAAACGAATACTGAAAACGAATTTTACATTATTGATACACAGTATAAATAAGATGTTGGCGCAGTACTAAATTATTTATAGCGATTAACTGGGACAATGCATTGATTATGAAGCAGATGCGCTACACGGTAAGGCGCCTTGGCGACCTTGACCCTTACTAATCGACTCGGATTCAATAGTATCCCTTGGTTTTTATTTATTTAGTATTTGATTCATATAAAGAGCCAAGGATTTATTCATTCCCGAAAATTTCAGCTCTAAAGCTGTGAGCCATGTTTCGAAGAAGATCCCAAAACAACACCATGTAGCTATACAGCATATGCTTACTTATACTGCAAACAACAAAGATCCTAACCTGCCATAGCACATGGCACATGCATATCAGGGTATACGTTTGTTCTACAAATTACGCCAAACAAATTGCATAGACATAGATCTGTAATACGACGACAGGTCTGGGTCTGCGCAGTTGTAGTTGGACTCGTAATAAGCGAATACATACTGCACAATTCACTTTTTTCACTAGAAGGAAGCTGCATAGCCAGCAAATCTTGACAGCTAATCATAGCGTTGCAGAAGACACCAGCCTTTATTTGGCATCACTACACTAATTGAGCCATTCAGCTGTCATTTCAGCCTGATATAGGTCCCCAGTAAATCACTGACACTTTTCACTGAACTTCTAAAGTTCTTTTGCCTAGTGAAGAATGTCACTTGTATTCACTAGAAAACAACACAAAAACGTAAACAGAATATAAGCTGTCAATTGAATTCAGCCTCTAGGGTTTGAGTAGGATGACAAAGTCAACAGGCGTGATTGGGTTATTCGCTCTAAAAAGTCCGGTCATTTAATAAATTGCGTCATAACATATGCTGATTGTTTTTAAAATGTTGAGTTCAAGTTAGTGCTGGAGAAAAGTGCAGTTATAACTAATACACTTAACTAGTTTAATGATGCATTATGGATCCAGCTCGCCTTAAATAATCAACTCTCTATAGATCGTGCTCCTTAGACGGTAGAATGAGCGACACACCTTCTGCCTACCATATATATGTCTTGTGTTGAAATAATTGCTTTATTTTCTCTGTGTTAGATCAATGTATGCCTAATTCGTTGAGGGGACCAACCAGTAACTTGTACTATATGTTATATTGTGTTAACCCATTTCAGGTTTGTTTTAAAATAAAAGTGAAAAGATTCATATTTCCAAAAGAAACAGGCAAAAATAATTACATTTTCCTATATGGATAAAAGGTATAAAGTAGTACCAGTTAACGCCCGTCAATCTTTCTGATATAAAATTCAAACGATGAAATGTATCCTATTACACCATATTACATTGGGAGCTAAAACCGTTAAAAGATACACTATTTACTAAAATATCAAACACGAACTTCAGGAAAATATCTTTCCAACGGGTATGTTAATACCTCAAGCACGAGTTGCAAAGGTTAGATAAAGAAAAAGATAATTGTTAGATTCGGAATCCACGCCATCTGATACATAACTGCCTGATAACCCCGAAATCACTTGCTATCAGAAAGGGATTTGCACATGTTGTACAATATGCAATCTTGCAAACAAAGCGCCTCTGCATACCGTGATAATTCAAAATATTTGTTAGCTAATGAAAATCAGAAATAAATATTTATTAAGCTGAGATGTTACAATTAAATCGTCAGAACAAGAGGTCATAACTTAATAGAAAATCACCTCGCGGTGACAACTGTTTTTCATCACTGGGTACCGCGCCTAAAATAATGTGAGGTGATTTTCCCCACAAGTTTTATTTTTTTTTTAAATGCATAACTTTTTGTTGTATGATACTTGTAAAGAAAGAGAACACCAACATTGATAGTAGCTGCGCTCTTTGATTGTTCTCGATCAGTTATTTGTACAAATAACGCCTGCAACATGGGTCATTAGGAAGACTATCTTCTACACGTGTTTGTTTTTTCCTTTTTACCTTTACCTGTCACCGTGATAGGTGTAAATAAGAGTACCTAAGATCGTCAGCTTTGATACACGACATTAGCTAAAATTCATCTTAAAACACACACACGCACGCACGCAGTTACGTACCTACACATAAACACACACACACACACTTTTACCCTTTCTCTCTCATATTAAAACTATCTTGAAGACGAAGATCTGGAGCATTTGCAAAGATCATCATTTTCCATTTTAAAAAAAAAATATTTTTCTATTATGAGATATCATTTGGTTCGTATTAGTCATGATTTTATTGGTAGCACACCCAAGCTATCTTCTTGCAAGTATATTTTGCTTTATGGGGTTCATTTTTCATTTGGAGACGTAAATGATATTGTTATAAAGGCCTACCTTCATTACACATAAATGATATTGTTATAAAGGCCTACCTTCATTACACATAAATGACATTGTTATAAAGGCCTACCTTTATTATAGTTTTGCTCCTGGACATGTTACTTATCAAATCAGGAACATTCTCCATTACGCTATGATTTTAACCCATAGAGCCGGATGTGGTTCATCGTAGTTAGGTCATAAAGGTGTAAAAACACTTTATTGATCTCATAATTTTCGTTTATTTAATTAATTTTACCTTTGAGAGAAAGAAAGAAATATTTGCGTTTTGCATACTTTCAAGAGTGTGTATTAAATTCAGTTTAAACTTTTTAAAATTATAAAGTTATATCATATCTGTTTTAATAACTGCAAATGTTTAAGCGTGTAAAACATGTGTGCAAATAGGTATGTAAGACAAGTGTGCAGGACTAAGTAAGAACATCAGACGGTAGTTTTTATCACCTAACCGACATTCGAGCTGCATCTTCAATTGCAGTGAACAATTAACTATCAGAGAGTCATTTTACGAAGTAGTATTTGTTGACCAAATAGTTATTATGCCAAATAGTAATTTTTTAAAAACCCAATAGTAATTTTCATCAATAGAAATTTTACCAAATATTTTGGCGGAGTAGTCGTCTTTACAGGTCACTAACATCTCACCTCAATCCGCACTGGTTCGGGTCTCAGCTCGGCCAGCGTGAGAAAACTTGCCAGTATCTTCCCGTGGGACTATGGTTCTTCCTGGGGTGTCCTTTCCACCAAATATACTGGCCATCGTGTATAGCCTCTCTTGCACTGAAAATGGCATTAAAACCACTAACCATAAACCATATAACCATTTTACCACAGTGATTTCACCAAATAGCCATTTACCTATTAGTTCAATAAATATTCATTTTACCAGTCATTTCAACAAATAGTCATTTTACCAATCATTTCACCAAATAGTCAAATAGTCATTTACCAAACAGTCATTTCAACAAATAGTCATATTACCATTCATTTCATCAAATAGTCAAATAGTCATTTTGCTTTTACTTTTTTATATTTATATTCACAAGAATACAATCTGCATTATTTTTAAGTTGACTCAAACGTAAATAGAAATAGTAAAAACGCTTGAGTAACTTGTACAATTGACCCAAACGTAGGTAGAAATAGTAAAAGACACCTCCAGTTGACCCAAACGTAGGTAGAAATACTAAAAGACACCTCCAGTTGACCCAAACGTAGGTAGAAATAGTAAAAGAACCTCCAGTTGACCAAACATTGACAGTGGGAACTATCTGAAACGGTATTTTCCTTTGATATATTTGGTAGGTTGGTTGGCTACATCTTTTTTTAAAAACAAATTTTAAATATTAAATAAAAATATTGACTCGTAAATCTTACATCATTATATATCATATAAGGTCTGCAAACAGAAAGTACCGAAATATACGAAACATTGTATAGTCTCACTTATTTTTAACGGGGAGGCCATTCCCCAAATAAAACCAAAAGCGTATTTTTATAATTACAAAATGGTTATAAAAATAATAATGAATCGCACGAAAAAATAATAAATGTATTGTTTACAATAATGTCAAAGCACACAAGAAGTGAGCAGGAATACATCGATAATGAATTAATAACATCTATTTTTCTGAGACATGTGATATGACTGGAACCAGTAAAAATATATTTCAATAGCTTACATTTCTCAGGCTGTAATATCATTCCGGATTTTATAGTTATTATTAGGTTCTCATTCTGGATTTTATAGTTATTATTAGGTTCTCGCTCTGGATTTTATAGTTCTTATTAGGTTCTCATTCTGGATTTTATAGTTATTATTAGGTTCTCCTTCTGGATTTTATAGTTATTATTAGGTTCTCTTTCTGGATTTTATAGTTATTATTAGGTTCTCATTCTGGATTTTGTAGTTATTATTAGGTTCTCATTCTAGATTTTGTTGTGTATTGTTAGGTTCTCATTCTGGATTTTGTTGTGTATTGTTAGGTTCTTATTCTAGATTTGTTGTTATTGTCCAGTTACGACGAAGAAATAGATATAGTTCAATCACCATTAATAAAATTTCAGTTATAATTGTTCTGAATAAATACGACTTTTTAATGTGCTACATGTATTTATATTGGAAACTAAAAATGAGACGAACGCTGGTTTACCTATTTAATCAATTGCTTAAAATAAATGTATTCCCATTGGAGAGTTGCGCGTATGGTAGCACACATTCACTAAACAATCTCCCGCCATCAGAGAGCGATGTCAATTTCAGGCAAATGATTAATGAAATGTACGGGACACGATTAATGTCATCGCATCATATCACAATGACGTAACCTGTACATCCACTCATTCATTTTCCCCCCCGACAGGATTGTCAACACGTCAGCATTAATGATAGATAGATAGATAGATAAATTTAGATTAGAGCAAACAAGCTTCATGGTCAAAATGTTTGCATTTTTTCTTTTTATAGACGAAGAATTGACGAAAACACGCTTGAAATGTGTCAAATTAAGAATTTTAAGCAATCATTTTATTGTCGTTATACATATGTACTTAGTTTATTCCACTGGTATGGCAGGTTGAATTTTTAATGCATACCAATTCAACCTAGATAATTTAGACCAGACAAATATACTTCCACTACCAAAAAATTCCGAAATGTACACCTCTGAATCGTGTGAATTTTTAGGAAATAACTGATATAAATTAATTATGAAACACGACTATGTATGTACATACGTAAGTAATATATAGTTGGATATATACGATACAATGGTTCTAGGTTTACGGTTAGGAAATAGGGTATAAAAATTATACTTAAACGTGTTCCTGGGGCATTTAACCCCTGATTATCAGAGTTTCCAATCTCTTTGCTTTCTTTAATAACAATAACTAGTAAAAACTGACCCATAACTCAATTGGCAAGTCAGCATTAATCGTAAATTGAGCCCACTATAAAATGTCAACATTTATAAAAGCTAAGAAATGGACATGTCAACGGGAGAAGAAATGTTTTGCCGGGCATTGTTGTTAGATAGACGATTGGTTCTCTATCACACTACATTATCTACATATCAGAAGCTACCTGGCCTCAAGATGGTTTATCAGTTTGATATAACCATATATCTTCGGGTATTTAACCTCAATTATACAGGTAACAGTGAACAGCCATAACTCGAGGCATTGTACTGACACATTAAAAAAGATGTAGCCAATTCTTGTCCAGCTTCTTAAACTGAAAACGTAAATTTCAACTAAATATGGTTTGATAATGGTATCTTAACAAACCTATTTTTCACTATATCTTGTTATATTTTATGTTTAGCTGCATATGTGGCAATATCATCAATTTACAGCATCACCATCATTTTCATTTTCATCATCACAATTTTAATTACCTAGGTCTTTTTCTCTCCACCAGTGGAACATTCTCTTCAGCTCAACAAATATTCGCTCCTCATGTAACAGGAGCAATAAATAAGCTAATTTTAAATTTGAATTTCATTTCACTTAATTTATAATGAATGTTTCGAACTTTTTTGATGTATATGAAGTCTATTTTGAATGTAGGCTTCAGCAGGGTTTTCATAGGGCCGACGTTGTTAAAAATGCACGTGGAAATTTTTTTTTTTTTCTTCTTTTTATAACAATGTTTACATGTAAAAATATTTACTTCTGGCGTCAGTGTACAAGGTGAAGAAGATCTTTTAAATACCTAAGTTAGTTAAGTATTGATTTAGCTAAGTTAGTTAAGTATTGGCTTAGTTAAGTTAGTTGAGTATTGGCTTAGTTAAGTTAGTTAAGTATTGGTTTAGTTAAGTTAGTTAAGTATTGGCTTAGTTAAGTTAGTTGAGTATTGGTTTAGTTAAGCATTGGTTTATAATGAAAAATCTGTTAATACTACACCGAGTTCAGCATAAAGGATGCTATTTATTGTCCGTGGATTAAAATAGTATTATTAATTGGGTCTCACTGTTAAAAGACATTTTCCTTCATTTTATCGTCACATTTCAGTTTTTCTTTGACTTCATCCATTTTCATAAGTAATGCAATGTGTAAAAGGTGTTGGGCCTGGGAGTACTACGACGTTTTGTCACGTTGTGGGTCGTCATATCATTATGGGCCTGAGAGTACTACAACATTTTGTTACATTGTGGGTTTTATAATTATGGGCCTGGGAGTACTACGCCATTTTGTCACATTGTGTATCACATCAATATGGGTCAGGGAGTACTACGATATTTAGTCACACTATGGGTTTTATTATTATGGGTCTGGGAGTAATATGGTGTTTTAGTCACATTGTGGTTCGTCATATCATTATGGGCCTGGGAGTACTACGATATTTAGTCACACTATGGGTTTTATTATTTTGGGCCTGGGAGTACAACGACGTTTTGTCACATTGCGGGTCGTCATATCATTATGGGCCAGGGACTACTATGACGTTTTAATCACATTGCGGGTCATATCACGTTCATAAAAGACCTTGACTTTTACACTTCATAAAGGTTTATTTAAGGATTCCTTGAAATATAGTGATTTCACCATTGATTTGAAGAAGAAGAAAACAACTGTTTGGAAGAAAAAAACTGTTTGAAAAATACCTATTTCCTATTTTTATGCGATAAGAAGCAAATAGTGAAATGCCAGTGCAGTTGCTAGTACACATCGCTTCCGTATCCGTAGCATGTGAAATTGTTTCAGTGTAGCCCCTTCCTAACATGTACTGCATATAGCAAGCATGCCGTAGACTGCTTCATTGTCTCGAATACATCGGGCCAGAATTTGATTGTGACTTTATACTAGTCTAGTTTGCTTTGAATAGACGCATCCGTTAACCATGAAATTAAAAGTCAAGGCTACGACATCAATTGATTACATCGTGTCTGATTTGGAACAATATAAAAAAACACAATTTTACTATAAAACATCGTTTTCAATATGTTTTTTAAAACTTGGTATGAGCTATTCATTCTGCAGGCACCCCACATGGATATTTGTTTGTTATTTCAGCAAGGTCATGGAGATTTATTGCATGTTTGAGTAAGTTCATTGAGATTTATTGATTGTTTCTTTAAGGTCATGGAGATTTTGAGATGATTTCAGTAAGGTAATATAATTTTATAAACCTTTTTACATGTAGCTGAGCATAAACTGGAATTACTCAATGACAAAAACTTATCAATCTAGGCACGGGCAACCTCCACAGGGCTGGGGAGGCCACGGTCCGACCGGAACGGACTGTGGACCGTATGTTGCCTACCTCTTATGTAAACACACACACGTGTGTGTGTGTGTGTGTGTGTGTGTGTGTGTGTGTGTTGATGCTAGCCAATCACAAGTCCAAACTCTTTATTCCAGCTTTAAGACATCTTATAGGCGTGAAGGTCATTAAATTACCTGGTTTTCAAATTACACCGTAAACCAATGTTTTCGTCTATTTCATTACAAATGAATCAGTCAAATGGACTTTTTTTTATATCGTAATTGCTGTTTTCCATGATGACTCTGTGTGTGTGTGTGTGTGTGTGTGTGTGTGTGTGTGTGTGTGTAATAATTCTTTGGCTGTTTTCAGCAGCATTAATTTTCTCGTGACTAATAAGTTACCAAGCAACAAAACATTCCTAGTGATTAATAAGTCAACAGAGCAGAAACTGTTCTGCAAGTAGACTGCAGATAAACCTGAATGGAAAACAGATAATTCTTATCAGGTTTCCCTTCAATCCAAACAGGAGTCAATTGAAGCTTTCCTCGACAAGGTTTATCTCCCTTAGATATGCTACTTTTATCGCGCTTGACGTTGACATTTGTACAATAGTAGAAGAAACGAAAGGGATATTGATACGAACAGATAAACTATCTTTAAAAAAACTGAAATAAAAAGATCATGCGGAAAAAAAACCTCCAATATGTTACTATCGTACACCATTAACGGTTACCCTATGGAGAAGGCGTCACTAATAATGAACGCTGGTGAAGCATTGCACATACTTATTTCTGTAAAGAAAGAACTACATAAACGGTTCTTAAATTTAAACTCCTGTGAAAGTTGTTGTTGTGTGTGCGTGTGTGTGTGTGTGTGTGTGTGTGTGTGATTTGGATTTTTAATGTAGCTTTAACAATCTTTCAGTCATATCACTACAATGTCTGCAGTGTGGCAGTTTATAGTGATGTTAGCACTGTGGCATCATGCCGTTGATATGTAGCATTATGTCCCACCCAGTCACATTATCCTGACACCTGACTGACCTAACACTAACCTCTTAATGAAGAGCGCCAAGCAAGACAGCTGTTTGTACCATTTCTAGGGATCGAACCCACGAACTCCCGCATCCGAAGCGCACGCTCAAACCACTAGGCCACCGGAGCGGTTGTTTTGATGTAGTAAAACACCACGTGCTTGACGACAAGCAAAATACATTTCGGATTGTTTTTCAAAATATAAACATATGAAGCATGATGCAAAAATCTCACCAGAAAAAAATTTAGATCGTCAATACAAACAAAGCAGTATAGCAATGAATATATAGCTGTAATCTATATGAAGTCAGAAACTTTTTGGGGGCGGGGGGATATACTAACTGACTTGATTGGCATACGGTGACAGGTTTAGATATTTTTTCTCGTTTAGAAGACATGGGTTTCTGTGATAAAAGGTCTTCGTGGATTTATCCATTGCGCTTTATTAGCAACATTTCATAAATGTTCAGAGATCAGGGCTCTTTAAAGATTACAGTGTATATATCTAAATGGCTGGAAAAAGGCAGTTTTCACCCAAATTTGATGTCCATTTTGCAGTTGTCTGTATCATATAAATCAATGAGATTAATAAATGAGTTATACAATACAACGATTCCAAACTTTACTTCGCAGTTGTCTGTGTCATATAAATCAGTGAGATTAATAAATGATTATACAATACAACGATTCCAAACTTTACTTCGCAGTTGTCTGTATCATATAAATCAGCGAGATTAATAAATGTATTATACAATACAACGATTCCAAACTTTACATCGCAGTTGTCTGTATCATATAAATCAGTGAGATTAATAAATGATTATACAATACAACGATTCCAAACTTTACTTCACAGTTGTCTGTATCATATAAATCAGTGAGATTAATAAATGAATTGTACAATACAACGATTCCAAACTTTACTTTGCAGTTGTCTGTATCATATAAATCAGTGAGATTAATAAATGATTATTGAATACAACGATTCCAAACTTTACTTCGCAATTGTCTGCATCATATAAATCAATGAGATTAATAAAAGAGTTATACAATACAACGATTCCAAACTTTACTTCGCATTTGTCTGTAGCATATAAATCAATGAGATTAATAAATGAGTTGTACAATACAACGATTCCCAACTTTACGGTTAGATCTTCTCCCTGCCATTCACAAAATCGAACTTTTATGAAAATAGTACCAGACTAAGACGGCGACAGACCGCAGGTCAATCCGTCACCGCGTATCAGCAATCCTTTGAACGAAAATCGCCTTCAGATGATAAAACTGATAAAGCTGTTGACTTGTATATGGCGTTGTTTGCTCAGTAAATTAGCTAATGGAGCGAATAAGGGATTAAGAAGAAACGCAGGGAAGGTTATCAGTCAATATTAGCATTAAGGCAGATAGATCAGAGAGGAAAACAGTCGGGACTCACACTTGACATATTTTATACACAATCAAGGGACTGCTTATGTCCTTTATTGATTTATATCAGCAATTAATTAATTAATTATATATATATATATATATATATATATATATATATATATATATATATATATATATATATATATATATATATATATATATATATATATATATATATATATATGAGACAGACAGACAGACAGAGAGTCTCTTGTGTTAATTACGCACCTATAAAGTGCAATTTTCTATATGATATGGACAAATAAACCAACTTTTGTCGAGGCTGATATATGAGTAAAACGAAAACAGTAATATGCAAGGCTGGCAACGCATTTTCTAGGTGAGTGGGGTGCAATATAAATATCTATCAACCTTTTCGATGCCATTCAAAATAGTTTTACAAATCATAGCCTGCCTAAAAGAACGAGTGCTAGTCATCAGTCCGTCAGTGAAGTCTGACCGAAAGGACAGTGGTTCCAAAGTAATCCAAAACAAATCATTATGAATCCGGTACCAGAAAATCAGTGTGACACCATCTACAGGGTCAAGGATGCACAACACAATCTTTGGTAGAGTCCCTTGGCATTTATATTCAAAATATTTTGTTAAAAATTGATAAACATTCCACTCTTTAGTTATTTATGACATTTTAAAATTTGTTTTGATGTTTCGTTGTGAACTGGGTCAAATGTATATAGCACTGGGAGACCATTCCAAAGCATCGGAGACTACATTGTCTTTAGAAATGGTTACACACACTGATATTTCCGATATTAGATTCTCAATGATCTATTCCGGATTGCTTTGGAATTACCGTGGCGGACGAATGATTAGCATTTCTAATTACACCTAACACTTTACGCATAATTACATAAAACACTCAACCTACCTGGACAATTTGTTGCCAACCTTGACTGTTATATTTTCTTTTTTTTCCCTCAGACATTCTGACCTTTCTTGATACAGTCATAGAATTTCAAAGGTCTGTCCTAATAGTGAATGTAACATGTATACAAGCGAATGTTCAACCCAATTGTTTTCTTGGCTGCACGTGTATATCGATCCGCTTCATTCCTTTCCGAGTGCTCCGGGAGTTAATACTCGTACATTGTCATTTCTACTCGACGCCAGCCGAGAAAAATATATATATATATATATTCGCTTTTTGGTAAAAATTGTAGACCTTTAAAACTTTTCTCAATATCAGGTCTTTGCCATTATGCACGTTCTTAACTAACAGAAAGTTCATACTTTAATCGGACTTATTTAAAACTAACATGTTTTCCATAGAACTTTCAGAATGCCTTAAAAATACGTCAAGCACGAGGAACTTTATGATTGAAGAATTTAATTTTACTGAATAGGCCTGTGCCTGTAGATGTGTTGATAGTATTTTTTCCATTCATTACGTGTCCCTGTATCATACATGGCTTAGGACTAAAACGGTGCTCCCTTCCTGTCTAGATAAGTATTTTCTCAAAACCTCTGAATGTCGCTAAGTGTCAAGGCGTACTGAAGCAGTCACATTTTTATTGTAATTACTTTGAGATAATGCCACGTAAAAGCTATGGTAATCTACGCTGTAATGATGTGAAACTGTGCATTTCATATCTGAAGGACGTAAAAATGTCGCTGTGAAATTTCAGCTGCAAATCCATTTCCGTCTTGTTCAAGAGTTATAAAGCGCAACGAACGAACAAACCGAAACGTTAATCTTGATTCATTGGGTATTTCTGAATACTTGTATAGCAATCTCTCTCGTTTTTCATACTTTCCTTGTTTTAATTCAAAATCAGTCCATAAAAAGTTAATTTATCTTTTGTCCTCCAATATTCTTGTACAGATAACGATATTCTCATTGGGGGTACCTAATAGAACGAGAATTGAATTTAACTCTACTGGTCATAGAGGACAGATTATGGGATGGATTGTTGTTTTGTCGTCGGTCTGTCAGTTAGAATCAAAGTTTGTTATCGTTATTCCTCTTAAACTTCTTTTAGGATTACCATGAAACTGCACACACACACACACACACATTTAGCCTCTTTCTTGAACTCTCAACTAACGAAACTATTGTTATTCTATTGTAAATTTGCAATGAGGTAGCTTTTCTCTAGCAACTGTAAATGAAAAATTGAACATTGTCTACTTAATTGTCTCGCAATCTGTGTCTAATTACCTACCTATCTGCATACTTACCTGCCTACTTAAGTTCTTATTCACTTACCGTGGCAACTACTTTACCTATCTGTCACCTAAATTACATTCCTCATCTGTATAGCATTGGCCTAATAATAATAACATAATAATAATAATAATAATAATAATAATAACAAGAAGATACTGACGATGATGTTGAAAAGAAGATTTATTGTTAGTAGTAGCAGCCGTAGTAGTACTATTACTACAATGCTGTCGGGCACTTCTGCGCACGTAAGGTTTCCCTCTCCAATATTGAAGCAAAAACGCATACCTAATTCGACTAATTGATGAAAATAAAATATTGCAGTGCTTACCATATGAAAAGGGGCAATTGTCACCAAAATATTCTGTTCAAAATAATGTTAATTTTTGACACACGGGATACCACCCCGGTGTTTTCATGACGTGATATGTCGGCCCATTCTACACACAGCTTTGAAAAGATGTAATGTTTATCCATCGGGCTATCGAAAATTCGAAATGAAATACATTACTTTGGACTGTTTCTGTCAGCAGTTCAGTCGAGTAATTAGGTCAGATTTATTGCTAGTTTTACAAAATTCAGCATAACAGTGTCAATAAATAGCAAGAGATATTAAGCAAACTAAACTAAAAATTACGAAAGTTCAACGTTTTATTAAAAAAAGCTATTATGTGGAAGAGAAATAACAATGATTAGAATGTAATGTGTTTACATTGTGTTGTTTATGGGGAAAAATTACTAAACAATTTAGAAACAGACTATACGCTGGGGAATTTCTTGAGAATACCGTTCTAGAGGCAAGTTGATACGTTGGGTAGCAGACAATTTGTACGTGTGGAACAACTTCTTGCAAAATTGGAAACTTCGATTAAGATGCAGAATTTTTTAAGGTATACTTTTCCATTTTTGATATAATGTATTTATTTGTATGATTCTAAAAGATACACAGTAAATAGGATTTTCTGGGTTACAGGTTCAAGAAGGTCATGGAGTGGGTCTTCATGTTAACATTTAGAAATCATATTTTTATATTCATTTCGAGTCGAAATGTGGGATATTTTTGCACACTTTATGAATATTACTTTTCTTAATTAAAGTACGATCGTTCTTTCTTGATACAAAATGGATTTTTTTTACCCAAAATAGCGTGATCCAATGTTTACAGAAATGACGTATCGTTCCGCAGATATACCCGACGCGCAGAATTGTCCGACATGGTGGTACTATTATTATTATTATTGTGTATGACTGCAGTGCATTCTAATACCCACGTTATATTTTTTTAACTAATAAAATATTTATTCTATGTACTCCTTGGTATGCCTGTCTGATTTGTCATGTTCTAGTTACAGTCCATCGAATAAATCAATAGTTATTTATAAATAACTGGTCAGATCATTGTTATGTTCCTATGTCACAAAGCACCTATCAGAAACTAAGGAAACCGCAAAATCGGATGTCCTAGATGTCCTTAACGAACTGAGTAATCATCTAGGACTCCGGTCCTAGATGTCCTAACCAACCGTGTAATCGGCTAGGACTCCGGTCTCTTGCTAAATAAAGCATAAATAACATTCAATCTCTAAAAAGATTAATAAATAAATAACTTAAAGGGGCAATATCTAAAAACTTATAAATAACATAATTGTAGGAAGCACACCCTAAACACCTCGACTAGTAATACCATAATAACCTTGAAAATCTCTCTTCATACATGATTTCTACTAACAACCTCTATAAACAGCATAGAACACCCCCCTTTTTAGAACATGTTTAAAAAGAAAAAGAAAAAAAGAAGAAAAAAAAAACGCAAGAAACACCAGGCAAATGCAACAAGAAACCAGCGATGTGAAGCAACCAGGACCGTTCCCGAGCTCTCCTTCCCACTAATGGCAGCCAACCATTCAAATGTAAGGGACCTTTATGGACCCACAGACTGAGGCCAAACTATCAGGGTTCCTTGAACCCATAAAAGCCTGGGGGAGGTGGCACCATTCCCTTCCCCAGGAGCAACTAGCAGGCTGCGGTGCAGTCAGAAAAAAAGTGGCACATGCACAATTGTGCGCACGCCACTATAATTAAACTCAACAACAACAAAAAATGTTCCTCTTGGGAGTTTAATGTGTTATAATTAGCCTGAATATGTGTGAGAAAATTGTATGCTGATTACGATATGTGCGCGCATGCTCGGGAACGGTAACCATCCTAACCCCTCGAGTGTAGTCCAAAGTATATAATTGCTACTTTCTAGGTCGTTAATTCCATTTCTACATATTTCATATCTATGGCGTAAAAATGTTATGAAAAATGTACTAGTCAAGGTGGAATATTTACTTGTCGGTGGTAGTTTTTTATTCTGCTCCTGACGAATACAATTCCACACATGTGTATTACTGTTATGATTTTTTTAATGATTAATAGTGCCCCGCATATTAAATGAATTATAAATTATGTTTCGTATAAAAGTATCTCTTCGAACTGAATGGTTCATAAGCATGCATCTCTCTCTCTCTCTCTCTCTCTCTCTCATATTCACACATTCATTCGGGGTCCAAGAGACACGTATTTATCCGCGTCTGGTTATGCGCAGAGACCACGCCGAGACAAAAAGTAATAACAAGGTTTTTCGATTAGTCGTATGAGTATGTTAAATCGAGCATAACAGAGAACTACATTGCAACTACATAATATCAATATATATAAACGGCATCACAAACGGCTTTCAAACCCTAATTTCTAAAATCTTGGCCATTATGTCCGAGTCAAGTGTGATGGAGGTGCGGAGGAATGTAGCCAAATTTCGCACATTTGAATTGCATTTTCTTCACTTGCTCCAATCATTTACCGGGTAGGAATAGCGGCTGCTTTCGCGCGATAATCCACACACATGTGATATTTTCATTTGAGAGAACAGTAGGCAAGTGTTTGAATAATTTACTTTGTAAACCGTTGTTTATGTAGGCAATGAATTCCAGTTTAGCCAGCGAATTGAATGAATTACTTTATGTTTTATTTGTGGACACCTCCAAGTCCATCCTAGCATATATGGCTGCTTAGAGCTTTAGCAATGTCCCATCGTAACACTCTGAATACCGAAGGCTTAAGTATTTATTATGTTTGAAAAAAAAACGTTGGCTCGAGGTTTTCCTCGTTTTGATTTCCATAATATTCAAGTTTTCTTGAGTTATCGGTTTCGGGATCCGTTTTCACCTGACTTTAGGTATTTCTTGTTGGTCGGTTTTCCTTTCCTTTCTCCTCTTAACCAGTTGTTTCAAAGGTGTGACCTCTGCCCTGATGTCATTTTGTTTTTGTTTTAGGAATAATTTAATTTTATACATTATATATTGTTTTAATAGTTTGCTATGTTTTGGTTTTTGGTTTCAGCGGGCTTTAGGTCCGATTTATAGACTTATCGTTTATCAATACTTTAATTAATATATTCTTTTTCTTAGTTGTCGGTGAGTCCCCCGATATTCTTTCATAATCTGGCCTGAATTGGTGCTTCGTGCCTTGGTGTCTTATTTGTATCTCCGGCTACTGTATTTTCAGCTTCTCCCGATTGAGTCATTCTCCATTTTTCATGCTTTTCTTTTAGGTGTTGTGTTGAGTCGTGTTGCCTCTCCCCCCCGCCCCCTTGTGGCTTATTTTGCCCGTTGTCTTCAGCAATGGTTGTTGTTTGCTAGGTTTCTGTTTATGATGTTTCTTTTGGCTTCTTCCCTTGTTTTTGTCGGAGTTTTCCTCTCTGGTGCGGGGTTTTCTTGGGAACAATAGTTAAATAGTTAATTCACTTTTGTTAATTTCTACATTGATTTCTCGTTGTTCTCATTCTTTCTTTGCCCTACTCTTTTGGTGAGTTGTTGTGTCGTCATTTCTTTTAGTTTGGAGCCAAGAATATATGTACGAAATAGGTATGCAAAGAACCTGTAAAACTATTTTCTTTTGCTACTTTGCAGTATTTTCTGCTTTCATGTTTGTTGTTCTCACTGCTATTGTTTGTTTTATTTATGTCACAACTTTGAGTGCTTTAGGTCGGCAAATGTCTATGTAGTTGATCTCAGTGATAACTATGGACCTTTATTTCAAGGGACGTAATCAGTTGTTCGGGAGTCAACCACGGCACGCCCTCGTAGACACAAACTTTAAGATTTTGCCCTGGTTCGACGTCGTCATTAGAAGAAAGCCATGTCACCTTTGATATAGAGCGATATAAACATCCAATTTACGAGTATTTGATGGCTTGGGGAATAATGTATGCCAGCTACTACGTTCTGAAATGAATATGTAATTCGTGTGTTGTTCACTGTTAACGTGGGCCAATCCATCATGGCGACAGGGGCATGCAAACAAGCTGATTGACACAAAAAAACAGTAACCCACGGCACTACAGTCATTAGCCTTTCTCGTGTTATTTGACTGTTAGTTGTCAGATGGAACTTCTTTAGTTTCCGTAGATAATTTAACTATGCGTTTTTTGTGATTTATGATAACTTCAAAGCGTTGTCCCTTTTTACGCCTCAAACTTTGTTTTACCTAATATGATCATCGAGGTCACCGATTTGTACATTGTGAAACATATGGAGAAGAAAATTAAAAATGCAAGAAATAAAGTATAGAAAAAGATTAATTGCACATATCTCAGCTTGAAAAAAAGCATGCAGGCATTATATACATGCATTCTCAGATGTAAACAGTATGCAGGCATCTTTTCATAACAAAAACAAAGAACGAAAGAAATCACGTGATGCGAACCTTTAAAAAATGCCAGATCAGCTTTAAAAGGCGAATATTGTTAGTACTGCTTTTCAGAATATATAAATACTTAGTTGTAATGCTTACTGATTTTTCAGATATACCAACCATTTTAATTTTGAACCTATTCATCAGAAATACCTGACTTTTTATGCCATTTCAGAGACTGAGAAAAATAGTTGAGATAATCGTTTTTTTTTTTAATGTCATCAATTTTTATTTCACTTTTATTTTTCGTTATGTAAACACTTCTTCGAAATAAAATTTGAACATAAAAATTCAGTCCAGTCCTCTTGCCTATCTTTATCACGTCCCTGGATTTACCACATGTTAAATTTTTGTTGGTCCGAATGTTGCAATGTTTAATTTATGTAAAAATGCTGGAAAAATTAATGAACATAATTTCTCTTTGATAAAGTGAAATAATCCTCAATTAAAATTTCTCCTGCTATGATAGTAAGTTGTAATTTTATCTGAGAGACCCGGTTGAGAAAATTTTATATCAACGCTTCGAATGCGGCTCAGTGTTCAGTTTAGCACTCCAGGGATTTTGCACATCGACAGTTCGGGCAGATGTGGTTCATTATTACCTGCCTATCACTCCATGGATTTTGCACATCGACAGTTCGTGCAGATTTGGTTCATTATTACCTGCATAGCACTCACCTGTACATGATGCAGGTACAATTCGAAATCAATTAAATAATGGAAAATTTTTTAAAAGTCATTTAATTTCAGTAATTGGATTTTTTTTATAACAGCTGAAATGAAATGTCAGTTTGACTGCAGAGGTTTGCTTAACGATCATAAAGAAATATAATTGGTTTCACTAACCCAATGTGCATTTTGTGTTTGGTGAAAGTCGGCGCTAGCCACATTTATGAAATTTATTACGGTGTATTTATATATATATGTGTGTGTGTGTGTGTGTGTGTGTGAGAGAGAGAGAGAGAGAGCGAGAGAGAGAGAGAGAGAGAGAGAGTACGATACCATTTAATGGGTACAATCCTATTTTAGGTCCATCATAATCTTACTAAGAAACTTTTTAAATTGACGTAATGATTTTTGAATGAAAGAGCCAGTGAAACCTACTGTTAAAGTAGTCTACGTTTAGATTTACAGCATATCTCTGTCGAGAAATCTTGTGAACTGACATACTGCCATTCATGCTCACTACACGGTGATCATTTGCTGAACAGAGTTTCAATGCAGTGTTTTCTCCGGCTTTCTCTGAGTTGAGTTTTTCGGACCTTTTGTGCTTTCCAGGAGGGGGTGTTATTTATTTGAGTATGGGGCTGTGCTTTTTTATTACTTGCCCATTACGCATCACATTTACATAAAATTCACTTAATTTACTGAAGTAAATTCATACGAGTAGTTCTCTTGATAGTGAATTTGTATATAATTATCACATGGTTTGGTACTGAATTGGTACATAATTATCACATTGTTTGATACTTAATTAGTATTTAATTATCACATACATTGATAATAGATTGGTATTTAATTACCACATACTTTGAAACTTAGTATTTAATTATAATATACTTTTATACTAAATTGATATTTAATTTCAATTTAATTTGATACTAAATTAAATTAAATTAAATTATTACATACTTTGATACTAAATTGATATTTAATTATAACGTACTTTAAACTAAACTAGCATATATTTATCACATGTTCTAATTTAGTTTAAGTATTTCTACAGTCAATATACATTAGAACCGAAGAACAGTGCCCTTCATACAGTAAGCTTTTTGGGAGTGATGTGCAATTGTTACCTAATTGAAATCATGTTTTCCCCATAATTTTGGTAATTTTTAAGACAACCATTTTTTAGGGGAGGGGTGGGTATAAGCATTATCATTATTCCATTTTCTTGTGCATTTGTTACGCTCGGTGGGCACATGTCCAGATTAAGGCTTTCCAGGACCCCAAGTACTGAAAATATTATGGTGCCCATCCCCCTCTACAACGTGTTAAACTAAACAAATTAAACAAAATTAAAAGGTAAAAAGGTGGGAAAATACCAGTGTTGCCATCATTTCAAATCAAAATACTCGTACATGCAAATCAAACTGATCATATATACTTCATTCAATTTTTTCTTCAACATCAGTGTCACGTTCGCGCAGATACATTTCACAAGTCGTTTATAAACTAAGGTAATATTACAAGCCATGGTTTGATGTCTAAACATTGCCGCAGGCTAAAGTTAATCTCTTACGCAAGGCTACCGTGACCAGAGAGAAGATCCGCATCTTTAATCGGCACAGGCGTTGGATCGCGTGACTTCCCACTTATGTGTTACAGCTTAGTCCTAATATCAGAGGAACCTGCGAGGAACGGGCGTGTTCTAAATCCGTCCCCACCTGCACAGACAGCGAGAAGGACATTGTTCGCAACGTTTGATTGGATCGGGTCAAAACGACATCCAATCGGAATTGAAATAGAGGATGTGATAACAATTTCGATCCGAATTATAACTTCTAATTAGGAAACAAAAATTTAGTCACGCCTAGGAAGATATAAGGTTACTCCAAGGAAGCCACTCGTAATTTGGCGGTATAACTTAGAGAGGAGATTCTAAGGAGAGACAAAGCTACGTAAAGGAATCTTTTGGGGGAGAAAGAACTTCCGGTTCTGTTAAGTTTTGAGTCTCAAAGAGGGGAAACGGAAGTGAGACTAGCAGAGCAGTCGGAGTCGACAAGATTAGTCGGTGGAGAGAACCGAGGAGGAGGAGGAAAAGGAGTCGAGGAGGAGAAAGTGGATAAGGAGGAGGAGTATAGAGAAGTCAAGGAGGAGAAGGAATTTAGAGAAAGTCGAGACGAAGAGGAGAAGGAATTGGAAGAATAGGAGAGAAGAATAAACAGATGAGTATAATACAAGGACAGGTGGAAAGCTATCTCACACTACTATCAAATGAGGCAATAGGCTATCACAGGGTCGAGCGAAAGGAGAGTATTTGGGAAATTTGAAGCACTTGACTATTGAATTCTTATTAAATTGTTATTCGTTGAATTTCCCTTTTTTGCATATTCAATCATTTAACCGTCGGCATTGCTGACCGGGGTCTTGGAGTTTTACATCTTTCTTTCACTAATTTAACTTCCAACCAAAATCGAGCCTGGGTGGGACATCTGTAATAATTTAAATAAAATATTGGGGGCACCCCACCCCAACCATAACACACCTACCACAATGGCGGCATAACAACCCGTCACGTCACAATCAATTTAAATTTTTTATGGTGACACTGTTGCACTGGTGCACCTAAGCACGTGCTTAGTGTGCTTCGTGGATGGATGGACAGAACTATCACTCCGGTACTTGTGACCGATGCTGAGGGAAAGTGTTCATTCTTACGTTGACATCGTCAATTCAGCCGCTTTCTGCGATCTCTATATTCATAGTATACAAATTTACACCAAGTCGTCGTTTAATTTTCGGCGTAAATAAAAGTGAAACAAATTCTGTACTATACTCTGGATTAAGAAGAACACAATCGATGAGGAAAGCCTTCTTTGTCAGTGAGAAGCCTGCCTTATCGCTTGAGTGATAAATAATGCGTGTTGGTGACTTAGTGGACTTACGTATTAGTCGGGACACATAGCGCAAGCTAACATTTATGTAACAGGCTTTTTTGTATCTTTTATGGCGAGTTGTTCTTGTTTACGTGCTTATATTATTGTAAAGAAAAGAGCAGCAAGGGCGAAGTCTGGATAAAACACTGATTTTGGTCTTACTAAAAGAAAATGCCTGGACTATCCGTTTTATGGTGAATCTGTGTTAGGGAAATTTTGGAGTAATCATATAATCCTAGAACTGCAAATACCGCTGGTTCTCTGGTTGAACTAGAGACAGAGCACTTAAGAGTCTAATCATTTAAAAAATCAAAGTGTATATTCAGTGCAGAAACACTGCAAAACTGGGTAATTTTCCAGGCTTTCTACGGCCTGCCCAAGCTATATTGCCATTTTGAAACAATGTTTTGCTTTAAGATTGGATAGACTGACAGAGCGTCTGGCAGCTTAAGGAATCCAGTGTACTGTTACGTGGCTCTTATTAGATAGGTAACTAAGATCAGACGAAATTTTAATTGTATAAAAAAATTAAAATATCAAAAAATATATGAGGTATACCGAATGCCAGATACAACAAATAGTCGCGGTTGCAAGAACCTTTGTGTGAATAAGCGTCACATCTCCTTGATAACGGATTCATTCAACTCTTGAAATAATGCAGAGCCATGAAGGGCAGTTTTTATGTCAATAGTCAATCTCCCTCCTCCCCCCTTCTGAAATACAAGTTTCGTGAAAATTTGCCACCGTTATACTAAGGTAAAAATGAAATACATTACATTTTAGCTGCAAGAAAGCTCCCGACGGCACCCTTTTGCCCCTACCCCCCCTCGCGCCGCCACACAACTGCATGCATACCGTCAACATTTATTAATTTACTTTGCGAATTTATTGTCAACTTATCGTGGACAAAATTTCAGACTTCACAAAGTTACCATAGAAAAGATAAGAACAAACTTCCGTAACATAAACATATTTTTGCTAGGGAGCATTGACTGCCGAATATTTTTTGAGAGGTTCATGAAGACAGGTGATGTCATCATTACTCTTTTTTACAATAAGAGATGAATATGATCTCTATTAAAGAGAAAGAATGTGTGTGTGTCTGTGTGTGTGTGTGTGAGTGTGTGTGGTTCACGAAGTATTTATGAAAATCTAGGCTTTTTCTCGATAGTTTTGATCCAGCATGGTTGACAGCTGTACAGTTGAAGATCATCATACTTATACCGCCATAACTGAGAAGCAAATGTGGAATATCAGTAATCGAAATTGACTACGGTGTTGAGCTGAAAACTACGGTAATATTCTTGTATCAATATAACGTTACAATACTGAGATTAGCTCACATGGTCCCGCAGTTTTGTAGGCACTTTAATGCACGGGATGGCGCCAGTGTTAAACACACATACAACAGGGCCCGACGTTCGGGACTACACACAAGAGGCACCAAAGCAAATCACTTGTGGTAGGAGAGGTTTGGCGACAGCCAGTCAGCTTTGCAGATAACACTCTGCGGATGTAATATTTAAAGGGAAAGTTTATATCACAAGTTACAAGCGTTAGACTAAGTAGTAGTTGCTCCAGATCTGCGGTAATCCAAGACAGTTTATGTTACAGCTATAGTATGTTCCCATTTACGTGCGAACGACGACACAGACAGGGCAAATGTCAAGATATTGTTGTTATTTTTGTCTTGCATTTCCCTTTTACTACAATCCATGATTTCTTTCTATCTTCTAACATAATTAGATCTGAAACTCAATAAACAGGACTCGCATGCAAACAACAGTAACAAATTTATTGGTCACATCAGTTCGGAACAACTGTACATACCAAATGTTACGTTAACACCAGATAGTCGTGCTGGCGTCTTGTGGCTGATTGATATCCGCTTTCTGAAACCAACGGAGTTACAAAATGATTGCAATGTACGTCAACCCCCTCAACACAGCCAGACCCAGACCCACACCCCCAGACCCCATATATATGTGTGTGTGTGTGTGTGTGTGTGTGTGTCCTGGACAACCTTTACTTGTCTGAAATATATTTTTTTATATTAAAGGGAGATAAACATATCTGAAAGCATTTTTTATATATGTTAGGATATGTTCAGCCGTTCAAATATATATAAAAAAATATTTGATAATATAATTGAAGGTATATAACTAAGTAATTTATACACTAATATTGATGTGTCTCGATACTGCTTGCTTCACATCATACATCATATGAACTCTGTCGGTTTTTATGTTTTTGATGTGATACAATGTAACTTAGTCCGAGTTTCCTCTGACCCTTTTCACCCCATTTTTGATATTTGAATATTTATGTTGGGGTGTAGGGTCAGAGTCCATTCCCTATCGAAAAGTTGGAATTCGCCTACACCATTTGGTGTCGGCATTGGGCAGCCGCTTACTAGCCGGCCCAGCAAACCTGAACGACCTTTCATGGAGATATACCTGCATGAAATCAACAGGAATGTGATTTATTTTTTAAAAAAATCGTGAGCATTGCATTCGTCATGCCTTTATCCGCTGCCAGACGAGACGAAAGTACGTCCTTGCTAAAATTTGATCTGCATTTGGCCATTGGCATACCGAGTCACGTGACCAAACAACTATGGCAACCTACATGTCAGTGACATAGAGGTCATATAGTCACGTAATATCGACAAACAAATTTCCAAAGTTGTTGTACATAGAATTTGGACATATTATATACAAGTCACTTAATGTTTGTAAATATATATAATGCACACTTAATTCTCAACATATTTATTCTGAAAACAACGAACAGAAACATGTCGGTATGACAGCAGGGATGAGAAAACCATTTTCAAGAAGTACCGAGCACGTGTCAGCGATGTTTTTGTTGGTGTCACGTGACTACCACATTGACATATGCTCTGTGAGTAGTGAATCTGGTTTTCTTCAAATTGCTGCACTATTTACAGATTTTCGGTCGTTGTTTTCACAATAAATATTCAAAAAAGATTATGTTTGTTCATTTTTCTATAAAAATTACGTGATTTTCATGTATATGTTCGATTTGTTTTCTTACAGCAACATTAGAAATTGTTTATTGTTGATAGCACGTGACTATATGACCCCTGCTGTCACTGAAGGTAGGTTTCAAGAGTTGTGTAGTTACGTGACTAGGATTGCAAATGGCCAGATATAGGTCAAATTTCAGCAACGATGTACTTTCGTCTCGTCTGTCAGCGGATTCAAGACAGAACGAATGCTAATGATCGCAATTTTTGAGACTCTGACCCTACACCCGAACATAAATGTCCAAAATGGGGTGGCAAGGGTCAGAGGAAACTAGGACTAAATGTAACTATGTCATATACAAAATACTTTAAGGTCACCATCGTATATAATTAAATCACAAAATAAATTTATATCTTGTCTGTAAATTTCAAAAGTACCTGGATAATCTGTCCGAGATCAAGATGGTGGATTAAAAAGCAGCTGAAACAATGACATCGTGGTCTATTTTTAGCGAAGGTCAGTTTCAGTACAAACGCTGTTTCCGTTTGTGCCATAAATAATCTATTGACACTATTCTCTGTTTAGATGAATCCCATTTTCACTTTTGGAGACAAAAATGCTTTTCAAAATTTGTATATATATATATATATATATATATATATATATATATATATATATATATATATATATATATATATATATATGAACATCACTAAACGACTAACATTTTTTTCTAGTAACCGCCTATGATATTTGATTGTCAATTTAGGCCGGGCTTCAGCTAACAGTCCAGTCAGACAGCAGAGGTGGATCGGAGCATTCGGCAAGTCGAGAAAGAAAGAAGCTAGAATGCAATTCGCTCTCACTAATTATATATTTGGAATTTACGTTACGATATGGCGCATGCGCAACTTAGAGATCAATCCTGTGGATCATATTTCGAATGGGTGCCGATAGCTGCCATATGGATAAACTTGGCTATTTACGAAACATGTATTAACAGAGAAATTACGAATGCATGGAACTATTTATTTAATTCGCAACTTTCTGGTCAATCCAGTTGTAAAAGTCGTCCGAATAGACTGCAGTTCCATTTTCACAAACAAAAAAATTCCTTTCAAACACAATGTTGATCTTTCTCCTGTTAGTTACTGTACTGAAATACTGACCCGAAGAATATCTTTCTCTCGCAGAAATAACCTAGGTTAATATGGCGACGGAAGAAGACAAAGCCACACTCGGAACATATTCCGCTTTTGTCGCTTATTTGTTGTGCACTTTGCAGGAGGCGAATTACTTAAGTTTTGTATATTCCTTCGACTGCTTCCACGGTTATTTCTCGATTTGATGGACATGGTCAATTTGATGGACATGGTCGATTTGATGGACATACGGCCGATCTGATGGACATGGCCGGTTTGATGGACATGGCAGCGCGATTGGTATTGTGCCGTGAAGTGTTTCTTGGTAGACGCTTTACTCTCCATGCCTCATCACGGCATGAACACCAGGTGCTGATGTGCGATAAAGCACAGCAAGCCAACACCCATCCTCCCTCTCTGACAGAATTATAAAATTTACTATAAAAATTGTTTAACTAGAAATACAAAGCAAACTCTACGGTGTATTGCTAACTATTAAACTGTCCAGTTGCTAAGCATATGGTTTCTGGTCTCAGGTTTTGGCTTATTCGAAAGTCTGTTGTACAATGTGTTTGACTATGATGGAATAAGGTAGTTCAGAGTTTTTCACTTTTGGGTTTGATATTAAAGACCTGATTTATTACAGAGAATTGCATCAGTTATTTAAAGGACGAGTTCCGAAATAGACAGGTAGGGCAAGAAAGGTGTTATTTGTGATATGCATGGTCTGCCTGGTGTAACAAGGTGGGAAAAAATCTAACATATTTTGGTTGATCTGATTGCGCATGGAGTTTAGACTAATTAGCTCCCATTCAAGCTATTTAACAGTGAAAGGTTATAAATCACGTGTCACCTGTCGAAAAGAGGTAACACAAACCATACAGCCAATCAGATGCGTGTATGGGGTCCATGTTCTTTTCCTATAGTAATAAAAGTATTGACAATGTCAGCCAAGTTAGAATTGATCCTTGCCTAAATTTGACTATGTTGGATCTGGACCTCAAGTTTACTTCTTTTCCTTGACGTTGTGTTCCTGTTTTTCATATTAACTGTATTAAAATCGCTCATTCTCGATTATTTGCATGACATTACTAATTGTTGGCTCATTATAGACTCAGAATGAAAAACGTAGTTCTGATGATGTATGATAACAACGTTGAAAACACTTCAAATCATATGTAACTTCAATTCCGCGGAAGCAAGCTGATTTTTACATATTCCAATATGTCCATAAATTATAGTCTTCAAGTTTAAAGATAAAGATATGAACACCTGAATATCGTGAGCTAGGAATCAATGTTTGATTCTCCCATGATATCTGGGGCTTATGAAACGCTTGTGAAGGAAATACGTTAATTATCCCCACCTTTACGTAGATTGACTTGTGACACTTTGATACCTCAATCTCTTCTCGAAGTTTATGTATTTTACCAAGTACTTACAACCTTCTTAATATCCAAATAATCTCTCAATTTGTGTGCCCTTATCTAGCCTCAATGACCCGAGCTCTCGCTCACACTCGTGCTGGTTAAGATCTTATCAAGTGACTTGTTTGAGGGAATTTAATTCTTCAATTTTTTCTCCATCAACAAGATGCAACAAGCCACAGCACACAGACCGCTTGTCGCTGGGAAGATAACTGATAAACTCCGATTGAGGGCATGATCCCTGTGTACATACACTGGAGCCGCAAGTCATGGCAACCAAGTTATGCGGATAACATTGGTCGCTATCGTTGAAATTGATAGTCTCCGGCTTTCATCAGATATACTAAGCACGACAAGCTTCGGCGTGTGTACTTCCTGTCTTAGACACGAGATGAAACCCGTTAATCCTTTGATACCTACAGTTACACAACGGCTTAATAGATAATTATTTCGTCCGAATGTAGTACGTACCCTTTCCGTCGCAAATAAACATAGTTGCATAGAAGGGCTCTTAATTAACGTTTGACAAATCATCAAGACAACAACATAGATACATGATATTTCTTCTACAAATATATTTTCTATTACTGTACCTTTGCTTCAATATCAACCAACCGTTCATAGACTTATGTACCACCCTCGTATATTACAAAAGAAAGCTGGCAGATAGCATGTTGCGTCCAATTTGCGTTTTTCGTTCTGTAGCGCACTACTAAGCACTGGTTCACCACCTGCCTTCTTTAATTAACGCGAAACGCATAACATATAAAAAAATGTGTCTCATTAAGAGCTAATAAGTTTGATATATGCAAGAAATAGACACCATGATTAAGAAAAATTAGGAGAAACAAATGCTCCGCATAAAGATAAGGGACCGATGCTAACTGTGAACTTGTCAAACCCTTCAACGGAACTTGAAAATGAACCTGTTAAGACACAAAAAATGTATAGTTAATTGTATGTTGACTGAATAATGGGACGTGTTTTTCTATACCTGCGATTGTGAGTAACTGTACTACTACATTAGAAGATTGAAAGGCTTGCATCCATCTCGATCAGTAACCAGTTAGCATGTCCAAAACGGAGACTGAAAGAACTTCCTTGTTTCATTCCCTAAAGCAAGATTCTTGAACAGGCTACAAATTAAGGCTTCAGCGAAGCATCTACCTTTTACATTTCGATTTATTTATGTACAGTTTTTCAAACTTGATTCAAGGGCAAAAATGTAGCTAAATCTTTAGTTAAGACGTTAATAGGATGTCGCTTTGATCATACATTTAGGTTGATATGTGATTGCTTCAGTTTATGCTAATCTAACCTCTTTCTTTCTGTACTTGTCTATCAGCTTGACTATCTCATATTCTATTGCATTTAGTCTATCAAGAAACCGAAAGCTTTCAGCACATCAGTACATTCTTTCTCGTTACAGCGGAGGTGAATGGAGAAGCGATGTTTGTGTTCAACCTGACCTCAATAGTTACCTCAGAGGAGATGATTAGCGCCGAGATACATCTGTATAAAAGAAAACAAAAGCTACGTAGGAGGAACCTAGACATAGAACTGTTGATATACGAGATCGCTCCCCACTATATTAGCCAGACTAGCGTGATCACTATGAGGGCCGAATCATTCGGATGGCAGTGGTTTGACGTCACAGAAGGGGTCAAGAGCTGTTTAGCCGCCAGACGTGATCATCCTTACATGTTTGCCTTGAAATTCAGATCAGAGAAACCAAATGGAAAGCACACCATACTTGCTTTGAAAAAATTTATGCATCACCATTCAGTGCCGTATCTCATCGTATATTCAAATGATACTGAAAACGTTGGTCTGGAAAAATTGGACAAATTGACAGAATCATTTAAAGCGATAACAAATGCAGACAAAGATGAAAACGCATCAGGTTCAAATTCTCAGCGTTCGAAAAGGGATTTAAGTGGTGTATCAAACGATGGCGCTTTCCGACAATCTCGATCATTGTTCACAAACGAAATTCCGGAAGACCCCAATGATTATCGGAAGTATGCATTCGGATTTAACATGCCTCAGACACACCCTGGAATGCTGCAAGCGAGAAAGGAACAAAAACATCGCCCGTCTGACTCCAGACTTATCCCATATCCAAATTCCAGCACTGATATCAGAAACGGGCGAAAGTGGAAAAGAAGGCAAAAGAACACAAAGAATAGGAAAAATAGAAACAAGAAAAATAAGCAAGAACTACCGTTCAAATGGGATGACTATCATGATAACATGGCAACCGAAGAGAACAGTGGAAGGTTATGTAGCAAGAAAAAGCTAATTGTAGACTTTAATGACATTGGCTGGGGAGAATGGATTATTTCTCCAAAGTCATTTGAAGCTCATTATTGTTCAGGGAGTTGTCCATTTCCTCTAACAAAGGTAAGCAGCAATGTTTCTTCACAGTTTAACTTTTTTTCCTAGGATTGTGGTGACGTGGCGATAAACTCCATCCATACATACATACATAGTCTGTTACGACCGCTCCGGTGGCCTAGTGGTTAGAGCGTCCACCCTGGATGCGGTAGGTCGTGGGTTCCAACCCCAGCCGAGTCATACCAAAGACTTCTATAGCTGCCTCGCTAGGCACTCAGCGTTAAGATGTTAGTATTATGACTGGTCGACATGGATGTGACTGGGTGGGACGTCATGCTACATGTCGGCGGCATGATGCCCCAGTCCTAGACATCACTTTAAATTGCCACACTGCAGATATCGTAGCGATATGACTGGAAAATTGTTAAAGCTACGTTGAAAATCTAAATCACACACACACACACACACACACACAGAGTCTGTTGCAGAACGAACTACCAAAATCGCTTCGCATGCGACATTGTGCTGCATAAACCCGTCTAGGTCTCACAGACTGGAACTTTACAAAATATATGTCGTGCCTAATATAAGACTGGTTTTATTGTTTCCATACGATTTCAACCTTGGGTAGGTGATAGTAAAAGTCACGGTCTTACTAAGCATGGAAACAGAAATACAAAACAAGAAATGGAAAAAGAAATAACAACACAAGAAAGACCGTTGCCTGGTCAATGGGTTAGAGTCTGTAAATGCTTTAATGGCGTCTTCTAAGTATATATTCCAAAGAAATCTTGAACATTCTGCATCTTGTTAAAGGTGTGGCCTCATTTTTCAGAAAGTTTACACGTGGCGTGCACACTCAGTTTTTATTTTTTTAATAATGAATCGACTTGCATACAAACGTTTAAAAAACTGCAATTGATCTAAAAATGATAAAGTTTGTAAAGCAGACGAGTTCTTGTGTACACTCAAAATTGATCCAAAAAGAGAAAGCTTGTAAAGCAGACGAGTTCTCGTGTATACTCAACATGAGCTGCTACTTGTATTTGGACAGAATCTTTTAGTAAAAGTAATAAGACTGGAATTTTCTCTAAATTGTATTTAAAGTAACTTTTCATTGAATTATATTGAAACTGATTTCAATATAACTTAATGAAAAATTAGGTTTAATACAATTTAGAGAAAATTCCAATCGTATTACTTTACTAACAAAATTCTGTCTTATAATCATGCTACATTTGTCTAATGAGATATTAACAAAAGTTTCGAAGGGGCCCCGAGTGGCCGAGTGTTCTAAAGCGCTCAGCGTTACGGATCACTGCCATCTCACCTCTGCGTGAGTTCGAATATCGGATTCGGCTAATGTGGTTATGTGAGAAAGCTTGCCAGCAGCTTCTTGTGGGATGGTGGTTCATTCCGGGTTTTTCCCGGATTCTTCCTCCACAGTTTCTACTAGCCGCCACGTATAGCCTATATCGTGCTGAAAATGGCGTTAAACTCTACAAGAACAACACTTTCGAAGAATTCTGAGTTACTTAAATTCATTCTTCATCACCTTTAACTGTTAATCGGCATGCTTTAAAAATCCTTTTTTTTCAGTTGAAAATTTATATTTACAGGATGAAACGTAAAAATGTTGCTCCTTGTTCGTGTGTAGCAACAATAAATAGTTCGAAAATGTTTAGAACCATGATATAAATCAACGCTTTGCTACGACTTAATTCTTCGTCTCAAAAATAACGGTAATCACCTACTGCCAGGTCCAATACCTGATAGTTTCAGAACTCACAGGTCAGTAGCTCTATTTACCTTGAAAATCTGCAACGTTTTCAACAGAATAATAGTCTTCGCAAGGCAAATTATCAACCGTTTTCTCCGTGATATTACATTTTGTAAGACAGGGTAGTGGTGAGTGTTTCTGAAACTCTTGTTGATCGGTTAATTTCCGCCGTTTTATATCAGATCTTGGAAAATAAATTTGTTCGCGCTTTTCTTTGTTCCCTTGTTTTCAAACAAATCTATTTTTGCGATATTGTGAAAACTATTTTAGGCCAGTTTTATAGTGTCTACATTGCATTTCTTGTTTGGCCATACATCGGTTTGTTCTAATACACGCGGCCCGTAGTATGGTAAATTTCTAAGCAAATCGTATGATATTTGCGTTTTCAAAGAGGTGCCGACAATAAGCCAAGATGCTGCTATGGTTTTTTTCAGACAGCGGATCAGTAGCTTCTTAGTCCGAATTTCCTCTGGTCCTTGTCACCTCATTTTTGATATTTGGATAGTTATGTTGGGGTGTAGGGTCAGAGTCCATTCCCTATCGAAAAGTTGGAATTCACCGACACCATTTGGTGTCGGCATGGGGTAGCCGCTTACTAGCCGGCCCAGCAAACTTGAACGACTTTTCATCGAGATATACCTGCATGAAATCGACAAGAATATGATTTATTTTCTAAAAAATCGTGAGCATAGCATTCGTCATGTCTTTAATCCCTTGACAGACGAGACGAAAGTACGTCCTTGCTGAAATTTGACCTGGATCTGGCCATTGGCATCCCGAGTCACATGACTATACAAATCTCGCAACTGACATAGAGGTCATATAGTCACGTGACATAGAGGTCATATAGTCACGTGATATCGACAAACACATTTCCAAAGTTGTTGTACATAGAATTTGAACATATTATATAGAAGTCACTTAATGTTTATTAGTAAATATAATGCACACTTAATTCTCAAAAATTTTGTTCTGAGAACAACGACTAGAAAGCTGTCGGTATGGCAGCAGAGAGGAGAAAACCATTTTCAAGAAGTACCGAGCACGTGTCAGCGATGTTTTTGTTGGTGTCACGTGACTACTATATTGACATATGCTCTCTGCGTTGTGATTCTGGTTTTCTTCAAACTGCTGCACCATTTACAGATTTTCGGTCGTTGTTTTCACAATAAATATTTTGAGAAGTTTATATTTGTTCATTTTTTATAAAAATTACATGACTTTCATCTATGTTTGATTTGTTTTCCTTCAGCAACACTAGAAATTATTTATTGTTGATAGCACGTGACTGTACGACCCCTGATGCCATTGACATGTAGTTTGCGAGAGTTGTTTAGTCACGTGTCTAAGAATGCAAATACCCAGATATAGGTCAAATTTCAGCAACGATGTATTTTTGTCTCGTCTGTCAGCGGATTAAATACAGAACGAATGCTATGATCGCAATTTTTGAGAAAATAAATCATATTCCTATCTATTTCACACAGGTCCATCTCGATGAAAGGTCGTTCAATTTTTCTGGGGCAGCTAGTAAGCGGCTACCCCATGCCGACACCAAATGGTGTCGGCGAATTCCAACATTTTCGATGGGGAATGGACTCTGACCCTACACCCCAACATAAATGTCAAAATATTAAAAATGTGGTGGCAAGGGTCAGAGGAAACTCGGACTAGTAGCTTCTTAGAAGATAACAGATATGTACCAGTGTCTGTCCAAATACCCCAAACTGCGATATTTTTTTGGATTAAGGAAGAAGACATATCACTGTTTGGATAGTGAAGAATCAGATAGCAGTTTGATTATGTTATGTGCCAGATTGGCTCGCATATTTTCATGGACGATATATATCTTGCAGAAGACAAATTTGATGTCAGTTTGGCTCTTACAAACAAGACTGGTTCCAATGTTGTTGTTTTTTTATGGGATAATATGTATCTTTCAGAAGACAAATCTGATAGCAGTTTGGCTTTGCTACTTACCAGACTGGTTCCAATATTTCCAGAGACAGTTTGTATCTTTCTTAAACATATTCCATGGTTTACGTCGATATGATCGTCGAATTTTGCTAAAAGTATTTGCTATCACACAAAATGTGAAGATCGCCGCTCATGGGACTGTCATTGGAATTTGGGGACACAGTGAATTATATATTTTAGACTGTTCTTGTGAACTGCTTCAATTCTTTTTAAAATTAGAAAATTGTTTTTAATGTGATTTCACATCTAGATTTCTCACGATGAATGATGGTCCCTTGTAGACCTTATTTAGACTTAAGAACGAAAAGCAAAACACAAACTCTAGACCCCAGATGTGGAAATGTATGTACTGAGGAAATATCACATCTGCATATCAGCACAGAACATTGCTTTCTTATTTCACTTTAACAGGAGTGGCTTCAAGATAATCGAGTTGCAGTAGACACACTCGTCCAGTGTTTGTTATAAATTTTCCTGATTGCTACTGGAGGTAATATATTTATGATGTGCTCGAGTAGCCATTAATTAGCACCTAGTGCAATCTTTTAAAGGAACAAAAGGTGAGAGAAATGGATTGACCAAGACACACCCATCAAATTGCGTCGACCAAATATATCGACATTGTATACTGTTGTCTTCGAAAACTTCATACAAGAACAGATTGTGCCATCTTTGGTTTCATATGAAGGATCAGTGATCAAAGAGTAGATAATTGAATATACTGTTGGTTCGTATACGTAGGTACGTTTTGAAGTTTTCTGCTGTAAATCGAATTGACTCCTCCAGAACAATAGCTTTGCAATTTTTACTTTAGTCGTTGACAATAGCTTAATTTCGGGTTAAAGTGGACCCCAACAATCTCTTTTTATTTTGACTCACACATTTTTTCTTCCATTCGACATTGAATCAATACACTGTATATATCATAGAAATGGATCATTACAAAATAAGAGAAGTTGCAAAAGATAAAAGAAACTGAATTCTTCAAATTTATTTTAAATATTTTGTTGGAGTATGTTTATTAGATAATAATAATAATAATAATAAAGAGGACTTTGTATAGCGCCTAATCTTTAGAAGCTCAAAGCGCTTTACAGCATTAGACAACACCTATAACATAAAAAACAGAAAAAAAACATATAATGATATGATTGCAAAAAACAAACACCATGAAATTAGAAAACATAAAAACATGCTGCAAATATTTAAGATAGGAAACATTATTAGGTCTTTACTAAGTATTTTGTTATATTTAGAAATCTGTCGATAAGATTGAAATATGTCTACTTTCTCTTAAATGTCGAAATCATTGTATGCTACAAGAAGCATGATGCTGAGAATGTAAAGAAGATAATAATAACTAGCTTACACATTTCTTCCTAAACGCTTTGTTAAGAAATATTGATATGTAAAAATGTGTCAGTTTTCTTTGTTACACACACACACGCACACACACACACACACACACACACACACATATATATATATATATATATATATATATATATATATATATATATATATATATATATATATATATATTTAGCAAACCTTGTGCGTTGTTTGTCTTCCTTTACACAATTTCATGCTCTAATTTGTGCGTAAGCGCAAATGTTTACTAGCCCCGTGCCACTTGTCATTAATTTTCCTAATGGTCTCTTGTCAGTAATTTTTTTTATTGGTCCCTGCTCGAAAGGAAACAATTGGAATCCCGCGGGTGTTTATCTTATCTGCTTACCAATGATCCGGGGTATAAACTCAATGTTTACGAGAGAAACGCTTGACCTTGCCCAGAGAAACGTGATAATTCGAGACTTCATCGTAAAGTTCACAAAAAGTAGTGATATACTGATTTCGATTGCCTGTGTAATTTGCTTGTTTTGTGAAGTATATGACAGGTGTAAATATTTTAGATATTTTTATGCAAAGAAATACTATGAAAGAAAAATATATTTATGCCTGTTTTAATGGCCAAGTAAATTGTAATTATTATTCCTGCAGACAACGTAAAAGGTTGAAAAATGTATTAGCGGCACAAGTAGAATACGCAGGTGCTATGTTTCGATATAGATTACGAGTGAAAATTATGCGTTTATGTCGACAACTAGGAGAACGTTAATAAGTTAACCACTTAGGACATTTTATTAGACAAAATCTGTTTGCTCTACCTGGCACCTAATTATTCTTGTTTTCTTTCAATGCCAGAAGACACCGTTCATTATTCAACACTAAAAGGGCAAAAGGCAGTACTTATACAGTACCAAAGTACTTTAAACACAGTCGAAACAGTTGAGATGACTGAGAGGTCTCTTTCAGACAGTATCAATAAGCAGCCGTAAATACGGCAAATCTACATTCTGACTTGAACCGGAAGCATGTGATCCCCTGTGCGACCAGCTGGCACAATAATGGTTACGGTCTTCTTTGACACCGTAATTCTCGGCCGAAAATGAGACATAATTATGCAATTATTTCACAGCTTCTTTTTCACCCGTTTTGCCGCGTATTTTGGACTTGTTTCCCAGTTGTACCTGTTGATCAATAAATTGTTTTTCAGTCGATTTTTTGAAAGAAAAATGACCTAAAAATCATTAACATGAATTTGTCTTAATATTTTTACAAAGTTTGAAAGATAACAATCTTGGTCAAGTTTTACAACTTTAGTGAAATTAAAATAACAATTGACTGATGTTGTCTTCATTTTCATCTTCAATTTGTCAATTTTCCACGTGAATTTTCTCCTGGAATCTGTATTGACTCGCTTGCTTTATTTTCCTACTTGATCCGGTTGGACAATGACTCTTCAGTCAACATCTAACTAATCCCCTTAATCTATTTCAATTGTACGAAAGTATTTGAGTAAACTTTCAAACAACGTAGTAAAACAACCTCAAAGGCCCAGTGTTTGTCGCCATTCCATTATCCCTCCTTGTCGGCACGTCCGTAAACAAAATATTGGATATTAAGGTAAACAAAAGGAGAGACATATTCCATACACCAGCGTCCGAAACTGTTCTTATTTCTTGAGGCTCTTCATCGTAAAATGGTGGGTCAAATAAAAGATAATTTTTATGACTTTTTGTTATACAATATCCACGTCTTGCTTCTTGCTACAATTTGATAAAACTTTATAAGATTAAAGTACACAGTTGTCATATTGTCAGTTTAGGAGGAAACTACCCTATTACGCAATCTCAGGGAAACTTCCAGAATGTTAAGCGACAAGTTAAAGCTTAAGTCTGATAGGATTGTTTGTATCTTTTGTAGCAAACTCCCTCTTTTTATTTCGATTCTTTTAGACTCTATGCAAAATACGATACGTTGTACTACACATCGTGTTTTGTGTCTTTGTATTCTCTGGCCCTCAAGTGGAAAGACTTCATTCATAAACTTGCCACTTGTACTTACAATATATATCTGGTGAGTTAAGAATCTGTCCTTACGTCTCTATGCAAACAGCGTAGCTCTCGAGTATCACTAGTTAACTGTTTCTTATCTCGGGCAAAGGGCTCGAGTTCGGCTCCGTCATCTTTAGCGCAAAAGACACCAAGTCAAGCGTTTTTGACTTCACTTCAAAAGATCTGAACCTCTTTGTGCCCTTGTGAAATGTGCTGCGAACTAGGATGAGTATATCTTGGATGCAGTCACACCTTAACCATCATCACACTGAGAGTGAGATTAGAAAGGTTCATATAGCATCCATCTTCTGAGATGTAAATCTGCTATTTGTCTTTAAATTAAATATGCTTTTGGACATTGTATAGCAGATTTTGTGTCAAACTAATCTGCAGGTATGTGGCGGAAACAGGGCTTCACACTCTACAGATTATCTTCAAGTTACGAGTATTGAAACTTTTCACTGAAAACTTATCTCTTTTGATGACTCTCATAGATTTAGGTTTAAAAGACGTGATATTTGAACTGAGTATATGTAAGTACTCTATTAGTGTGTCAGAAATTGTTTCAAAGACCAGGCGTTTATATGCTACTGTTGTCAGTAGATGAGTCTTGTTAGACAGGAAGAGTTAAAAACAATTTATTCTGGGTATTATTATACGACATAGATCTGTCTACATAAATAAACCCTTGACACGCATGTGCAAGTACGTAAGATTTAGCGGTATTCATTCCACCCATTAGCTGATAATTGTAGAATTGATTCCAAAGCGAGAAGGATAGTTTGTTTGGTACGCTAATTGTGGATAGAAATAAGGATCAGAATTCTACACAAGCAAAGCTGATGGTCAATTTTCTTGAAATCGCTATGAAAGGGTCAGAAAAACACCATTGCTGATTCTGAAAAGTTGAAACACACACAAAACTAGTTCCCTTTATCCCTCTGTGAATGCAATGGAGTGAATACGTGTCGTTCCCCACAATATTTTCTCCACAACATATCTTAGAAAACAAAACACAATATTTGAGAAATCTAACATTTCTTGTCACTTCATGAAATGTCAACAGATATTACACCTAATGTATATTCTTGTTCTGTGTTTGTAAATATAATCTACAATTCTCGATGGTCAATGGATATTCTCAGCAAACCAACCAGTTATATATATATATATATATATATATATATATATATATATATATATATATATATATATATATATATATATATATATATATATATATATAATCATATGAAGTCCCTTTATTTAATTATCTTATGCATGAAAGGATCAACATTTACAAGCCTTTTGAGGGTCTAACACATATTCACAACTGAAAGGGGCTTACTAATTACAAGCGTTTTGAGGGTCTAACACATATTCACAAATGAAAGGGGTTTAATAATTACAAGCGTCCTGAGGGTCTAACACATATTCACAACTGAAAGGGGCTTACTAATTACAAGCGTTTTGAGGGTCTAACACATATTCACAAATGAAAGGGGCTTACTAATTACAAGCGTTTCGAGGGTCTAACACATATTCACAAATGAAAGGGGTTTAATAATTACAAGCGTCATGAGGGTCTAACACATATTCACAACTGAAAGGGGCTTACTAATTACAAGCGTTTTGAGGGTCTAACACATATTCACAACTGAAAGGGGCTTACTAATTACAAGCGTTTTGAGGGTCTAACACATATTCACAAATGAAAGGGGTTTACTAATTACAAGCATTTTGAGGGTCTAACACATATTCACAAATGAAAGGGGCTTACTAATTACAAGCGTTTTGAGGGTCTAACACATATTCACAAATGAAAGGGGCTTACTAATTACAAGCGTTTTAAGGGTCTAACACATACTCACAACTGAAAGGGGCTTACTAATTACTAACCAACTTATTTCAAAGACTTAAAATTGCTGACTCGTTATTTCAGTAATGTTTGAACGATGTCTAATATCTAACTTTCTAAACTGGCCACTACTATTAGATGTTGATTAATTACTAAAGGAGGCATAATACGGTTGCTTGGAAACTATATGGGAGGATGGAAACAAAAGAGGTATTTAAAAAGGGAACAAATATAAATGTATACAAAGGCGCTGGTAAGCCAAGTCAATGTATAGCTAAAGTTTACAAATAAATCTGATCTATTCCTTTTTTCCAGAAACTGAGGCCATCTAATCACGCCACAATCCAGAGTATAGTAAATGCCATAGGAATATATGCCGACGTACCAGCGCCATGTTGCGTGCCCGACTCACTGTCTTCATTGACTTTGCTCTACTTCGACGAGAACAGAAACGTCGTTTTGAAGAATTACCCAGGAATGACAGTACAAACGTGTGCCTGTCGGTAGTGCTTATATAAGACGGTTATTCAGAAGTCACTTTAACAAATAATGGCAAGAAAACGTAATATTTAGGCGGCCCACGGGTAACGGAGACTATTTTAGAATTATTGACAAGCAAACTACATGATGTAAACTGTGACAACATAATCCCGCTGTTTTGATATTGGCTTGCATTTTTGTAAGTAATTAATACTTATGTGCTTCTAATAAAGAAGTAAAATTCCTCAGAAACTTAGATGCAATACAGCTGTGATATCATCACAGCGATCTTCACAACTTTGTGATCATCACAGCGATTCCATATGAACTGAGGAGGAAACTTGTAAGCTACGTTACCAAAGGACGCCGTCGTCTGTATCTTGTTTTGGCCAGTACACGGGACCCATGTTCTGAAAGGGATCCTAGATGACGGATATTAAAATAACTCATGTGGTAAATGTTCTTTGCATCTGAATATTTCATACAATAAACAATACATGCGAATCCACCGAGGATGTTGTGTTCTTTCCTAATTTCTTGATGTCGATTCTCACTGACACAAGACTGTCACGACTCGGATTCAAAAGAAAATGGATGATTCTCTTACGGAAGCGTAGAAACCTAACAGCGAGAATATTTTCAATTTGTATAGTGTTTTCAGAAAGAAAAAAAAGGGCAGGACGGAAACGATCCGTTACATTCTTAATGCGTTCCTTTTATAGCAATCGATCCCTAAGTGGGCGGTGCTTCGTACAATGAATGACAAAGAATTGGGGAGTATAATATGAGCGGCTTGTGTGGGCTTCGAAATCTTTATTAACAGTGTTTTAGTGTAGAGTGAACTCGTAGAACGTTGGTCCTTACGAATAGTTGGACGTCGAATCTCTGGATTTCTTCACATAGTTAAGAAAGAATGTCTCTCACACACACATGTGAACTCGGTTTTGTTTACCAGAAAAGCTCGTAGAATAAATGTTGATTTATCATTCTACCTCATTTTCAGAATAACGTGACAATAAACTCTCATCAGACTCTTCATTGTTGATCCTATATAACTATATTATGATATACGAATGAGTTATAGCGTGCGCGTGTGCATTTGTGTGTGTGTGTGTGTGTTTATTACATGTAGAGCCAGTCGGAACACGCTCGTGCCTTTCTGCCAGTGATTGGGAAAACTCCTCGAAAATGCTTCTCTAGCCTCCATTAATGTTCTTTGTTTACCAAAAAAGTCATGAGCAACACACCACGCACCATGACGGCCCCGACTTAACTGAGTGACATTCTCGGTCGAAACATTTCTAAATTCTTTTTGAAGCACTAAAGAACTTTCTTTTACTGAACATATACAAACAATTCCAAACAAGTACCATACTGACTTTTACAATGTTCAATTTTCATGTCGTACTTTAACGTGCGACTGAGTTCTCCTTCATTTTCTCATGATTTCCCCCATTTTAAGCTGCATCACCCCATCAACGTATATCTGAGATTTAATTTTACAGAAAATCCACGAGTTGTTCCGACTGATCTAGATCCCATACTAGGGCTAATTAAGGGGCTAATTATAAGTTTGCTAGGAAAACGAAGAATTGTATTTTCATTAGATGAGACCGAATGATGATAAATAACGTCGCTTGATACAACAATTTGAAATTGAGATATTGGGTGATCTCACTAACAAAAGAAGAAAAGAAAACGTTGCAGGATTTTAGATACTTGTTTGTGGAAACATTTATAATGCAATTATTGATTGTATGGCACATACTCACAAATACATTTCATCCAAACAATTTTATTTCCCTGCTAGTCCCAGGTCCAGGTATGTCAAGCCAGGTTTCATTACCCTTTTTCTGGCTTTTGTTTTTTCTCGGTTGACCAAAAGGAATTACTGCATCTCGCATACACAAAGTCGTTTCACCTCACCTTTAACCCCACAGAAATTAACCAATTGTTAACATCTACTGTACTCGCTCGTGAATGACGGTGAGTGGTCAAAAGCGCTCACCGTTACGGATCACTGCCATCTCACCTCTGTCTGCGTGGGTTCGAATCTCGGATTCGGCTAATGTGGTTATGTGAGAAAGCTTGCCAGTAGCTTCTCATGGGTCGATGGTTCTTTTTATGGGTTTCCCGGGTTCTTCCTCCATCGTTTATACCGGCCGCCATGTATAGCCTATCTTGTGCTGAAAATGGCGTTGAACTCTACGACAACAATAACAACAACTACAAACAACGTATACCCACATGTGCCATCAACTATTACAGGCTTATCCGGGTTCGCTCTGTTCATCTGAATTCATAAGCGGAAGGAACACAATAGATCCAGCCCTGCGGGTGCATTTTGCAACTGTTGATCTTGGTCAATGCTGTCCGTATTTCGACGCTCTTTGTACAAGAACAATGCGATATCCAACGTTCAATGCTTCTTATATAGTGTTGGAATATATGGACATTATACAAGTTTCCAACGCGATTAACTCATTTCTCTATAGAACTGATATCTAGGGAAAAGGCAGCTAAATTGCAGTCTGAACGAAGTCGAAATAATAAAACAATCGTAGTAAACGATATTAAGACAAATTATTTCGATCTGAAGAAATCGAATATTTTATACTTTTGTTGCCGAATGAAATTTTTAACTTCTACATTGACCCCAATTCGATGGAAATGTCAAAGGAAAGTGAGGCAAAAGACAAGCTTACTTTTAGAATTACATTCTGCAGAGAAGCAATCGACAGAACGATCTGTTGGAAGTCAACATGCATTTTATTGAAACGTGTATTTTATTACTATTATATGGGTAAAATAACATCGACTGCGACAGTAGAATGCATGTATGTGTTGTGACTTTGGCTTTGTAATATATGCAGTCAAATAACCAATCTGGCATGGAAATCCCATTGAGTTTAAGCTTGAGTTTGTGTCTTAGCCCGTCACAAAGAACTCTGCTTTTAATCATCAGGCTTGAATTAATTGATAATGAGAACTCATTGTCAGGATCAAAATGAGTTTTACGATTTCCAACCCGATTGCGAGAATGGTGGAATCGATTTGAAGCAACAAGTTAAATTTCTTTTTCTACTGTTGTAATGACTGAGAAACTGACAATATTTTAACAATGCTTAATTTAGAATAGAAGAATTTCTTATAGAAAGTGAGACAAAAGAGGCGATGCCGAATCCGCGGGGTTACCTCATGATAAGTACTTTAGTCAATGTGGTAATTTGTTGTGATAGTAGTTTTACAACTGTCGGTGTCGTTATATATGTGTCATGACTTATTTCTCTAATGGATGAAAACTCTATCATTACACCCCATTGTAAATTTCATCACCATATATTTAATGTTACCTCTACCAATGTTGAAATTTGTTGTATATGCCCATGTTTTGAATGTTTTCTTTAAATGTTAAGTCGATAACCTGTTCATAAAACTACCTATCAATTTGTAACTGTACGTGAAAATCATGAATAAAGTGTTCGAAATCTAGCATTAGTGTCCATTACTACTGTACTGTCTTTGAGGTAGCTAGCATTAGTGTCTATTCCTACTGTACTGTCTTTGAGGTAACTAGCATTAGATACAACGACCACATTGACCAGTTGTTTGTTTTTCGTTTTTGTTGTTTCTTTGTTGTTGTTTTTTTTTTCTTTGGGGGGGGGGGGGTTGGGGGGAGTGTTGTTGCTTTAATTGTGTTATTGATCCAAATTTGAAGTATTACACCATTTCTCATACTAGGCTAGACCCTCAGTCCATAAAACTCATTCCTCGAGGAGCGGACATGAATATTTAGAATAAAATATATCCAACGCTGATGGTGATAGTAGTTGCATTTATACTGAACTCTACCAGTTGTCTTGGTCCTAACATATGTCCCAGTGCTGATGGTGATAGTAGTTGCATTTATACTGAACTCTACCCGTTGTCTTCGTCCTTACATATGTCCCAGTGCTGATGGTGATAGTAGTTGCATTTATACTGAACTCTACCCGTTGTCTTCGTCCTAACATATGTCCCAGTGCTGCTGCTTGAGCAGAACTTGAATTTAACCAGTATTCATATTAAAATTATTTTACTGCTAGTGACATACTTTTGTAATCAATGTATAAATTATTTTACTGCTAGTGACATATTTTTGCAATCAATGTATAAATTATTTTACTGCTAGTGACATATTTTACAATCAATGTATAAATTATTTTATTGCTAGTGACATACTTTTGTAATCAATGTATAAATTATTTTACTGCTAGTGACATATTTTTGCAATCAATGTATAAATTATTTTACTGCTAGTGACATATTTTTGCTATCAATGTATACATTTAAGATGCAAGGAGTAGGATCTTATGTTCATACAGTTTGTTTTACATCCGTGAATCTGTGATAACTATAGATCAATATCTCATTGAATTACCAATCCATGATAACTATAGATCCATATCTCATTGAATTACCAATCCGGGATAACTATAGATACATATCTCATTGAATTACCAATCCATGATAACTATAGATTTATGTCTCATTGAATTACCAATACATGATAACTATAGATTTATATCTCATTGAATTACCAATCCGTAATAACTATAGATCCATATCTCATTTAATTACCCGGATTCAGCCAATGTGGATATATGAGAAAGCTTGCCAGTAGCTTCTCGTGGGTTGGTGGTTCTTTCATGGGTTTTCCCGGGTTCTTCCTCCGCCATTAATACTGGCCGCCATGTATAGCCTATCGTGTGCTGAAAAAAATGGCGTTAAACTATACGACAACAACAACAGCAACATTTAATTACCAATCCGTGATAACTATAGAACCATATCTAACTGAGTTACAAATGAGATAATAGAATCAGTCCTAAAATAGCAGTTAGGCGTTCGGTGTGGTAGGTTTTTTTACAAGAAATTTTACTATCTGTTGTTAATCGCCTTTTAAATCATGACCAATCTGTTTGATCTTATAATCTCAGAAGGATGGCCGTTTTATTGTGCATTCATAAGTTTAATTTATTGCTTTAAATTTCTTTTGTATATTTTGTGAACTTAGGTCGTAAAATAACATTAAGAATGCGATGTTCTTTCAATATGTTTCGCGTAGAGCGTGAGTTATATATGTTTTGTTGGAATGAAAAGTAACATTGTAATATGCCTCATTTGCTGTGTCCTCAGCTATTATTGAATGGTTCCCTGATTATTCCGGAAATGTGGAAAATGGGTTTTCATTCAACAGATTTTGAAGTCAACAAAATAAAATAACATTATTCTCTACCCTATGTTATCTAAAGTTTGATAAAGTCAACTTAACGGATGATATTTGGGTATGAGAACTTATTTACAATCTTGCAAGAAACCCTACCATATGTCATGGAACTATTTTAGTTTTGAGATTAGCGAAGTAACGCAAAGAACATGGTCAAAGAGAGAGTGAACAAGATATGATCGTTTCTGTTAACCATAAAAGAAATTTGGAGAGGTCGTTATATGATTTGAACAAAATGTTTATATTGTTGTTTTGACAAAATGACTTACTACCCCCTACCCCCCTTGACATTTATCACAAACATAACCTTAATGTGTTGATACTAGTTTAGCTTGGTGCTTCGGCTAGAAAATTCTAACAATTTATTAGCAGCTTTCTCATGCAAAGAATCATTTCAAATACAACATATTTAAGAAGGTTTGCATTATTAAACTACGATATTGAAATAACAAAACGGGAGAAAAGAACATTTGACAACAATTATTCTTTTTCTTTTTGTCTGTGTCCAGGGTTCTTGAAACTACATATCCCGCGCGAACTTGCGAGGTTTCACTGGCAGGATCAAGCCTTTGAAATGCACAACAATTCACGGAGAAATTGCTATGGTAAAGAATGGTCACTCGCTGTGACATATTGACTTAAGTTTTGAAAAGAAATATTTCTTCAGAAAGTTAATAACAAATATGGATCTTTAATTTATTACGGAAAAAGAAGTTTTGATTTACGTAAGGTATCTTTAACCTAGGCGACTATTTATAATATCACGTGAGCATGGTCACAAGTTAATGACGCATCTTTGCTTGTATCAATGCATATAAAGAACACAAGATTTCTCTAACAGACATCAAAGAATGTAGAAATCATTATGGTAAGATACAAACACAGAGAGGAAAGTGATGTCCCTTGATCCTACCGGAGACAGCGTGATGTTATGAAGTAAATCACGTGCAGAAAACATAATTGCATTCATGCTAGTTTTGTAATTCGTCCTTACCGGGAATTGAACTCAAGTCCTTATTAATCACATCGTCATTCCTGCATGCGTCAAATACACTTCATATATATATATATATATATATATATATATATATATATATATATATATATATATATATATATATATATATATATATATATATATATATATATATATATATAATCACACACACACACACACACACACATAACACAATCGGTTCGTCAATACACTCACTGATACATTATGCATATTCACTGATTTGATATTTATGTCTTGATAAGTGTGCATAATTCACCATGCATATACACTAGGTATACATTATTTTTAAAAGAATACAGTAGAATCGCTACAATCGATTACCCAAAGACTGGGTGCATTCGATCTGTCACTCACGTAGAAAAGGTTCCACCTGATTTCATTATATAAAAAATAATTTAAAAAAATAGGAAAATTATAAGTTTTTCACAAATGCTCTTTATCTTCGTCTCAGTCCAAGCAGATGATACGGTTCTAGTACTTCTTCCACGCATATGATACGGTTCTAATAATCCGTTCAAGCATAGGATACGGTGCTAATAATCCATTCAAGCATAGGAAACGGCTCTAGTACTCCGTCCAAGCATAAGAGACGGCTCTAGTACACATAATTAAGTTTCAAATCACGCTAGATGAAAAGGCTTTAGATCTTCCATAATGGCCTTTACTAAAGGCACAAGTGGAACCCGGTTTGCCATTGAGTGGGATTTGTGTAAACACGGAGCTTACAAATTGACTTCGGGGCATGTTTAACATCCACTTAGCGTTGTCGGGGAGTTTTAAGAAATTCTGAATGAAGATGAAGTCAAAATTTTAAAGATGACACTGGAGAAAGGAGCAATCGGGTGGAGTGTTTTCAAATACAGAATTGTTATTCTTAAACCCCTGGACCACACAGAGTTGCTTATATAATAATGCAAGGATGCCATACTAATGTCAACAACTCCTGACAACAGTACTGGCACAACGGCCATCTGTCTGTACATTATCTCTCTTTATATTACTTTCATACCTACCTACTTAGCTAACAAACCAACCAACCAACCAATCAACCAACATACTAACCAATTGTCTGATCCGTCTGTATGCCTGTCGATCTGCTTATCTGTCTACCTACCTACCTACCTACCTACCTATCTATCTATCTATCTATCTATCTGTCTATCTATCTATCTATCTATTTACCTATCTATCTACCCACCTACCTATTTACCTATCTATCTATCTATCTATCTATCTATCTATCTATATATATATATATATATATATATATATATATATATATATATATATATATATATATATTACCTACATACCTTCTTATCTACCCATCTAACTGTCTATCTACCTAACTATATATACACCTTTCTATCTATTTACCGATCTATCTACCTACCTACCTATTTACCTATCTATCTATTTACCTACATACCTTCCTATCTACCTACATATCTGCCTATCTATCTATCTATCTATCTATCTATCTATCGATTGACCCAGCCACCCACCCATCCATCCATCCATCCATCCATCTATCTATCGTAGTTCAAATGCAAGTACTAAAATGTACACCACGGTATATATTTCAGTTTCATTTCGGTTTTCGGAAAAAAATGCAGCAAATACAGTGTCAGTTAGATAAATATTAAAATCTATAATAAATAAAACGATGACTGTCCATGATTAATTATTTCATCAACCTGCTTTCGTGAACGATTTGCAACGAAATCTTTTCAATTCCTTTTACACTCGTTTAATCTCGTCAAATCCTTTTACACTCGTTTAATCTCGTCAATTCCTTTTACACTCGTTTAATCTCGTCAATTCCTTTTACACTCGTTTAATCTGTAAGAACCGACGAGCTAAATAACACTTCTCAAGTCGCAATTGCATTAAATCCACGTATAGCAGTATTTATGTTATTCGTGTATATTAGAGATGTTATTACACAATGTATGTATGTATGTATATATATATATATATATATATATATATATATATATATATATATATATATATATATATATATATATATATATATATATATATATATATATATTCGTTATTTTTGGGCCCAAATGTAACGTTACAATCACATTTTCTTTATCGCTGACACAAACATGCTACCAACCAATACCTCGTGTCTTTGAAATGGTTGAAGACAAATGCTCGAAATTTAAACGAGGTTGCATTTAACAGTATAATTGTATACACCAACACATATTGAAGAGGATGTTAGCACAGAGTACAACAAAGGAGGTCAAATCATGGAGATACGCCGATCACTAGCTGAATGGAAGCTCCTTTAAAGTTCCCCTTAAACATCGCGCTGCACTAAGACTGTTCAGGTTTTATTGCTTAAAGAATTACTTTTCATCAGGAGGCATTTAAATTCTATTCTATTTAAACATGGAATTTTCATTGAAACGTCACATACAGGCCATATCAATCTTGTGTCTCAATACGAGTGAAACACAGTGAAGTCAATGAAAGAACTATGTTCTGCCCTACTTGTTAATAAATAGGGTGGCACCTTGCACACAGCACAAAATAGTTGATTGGAAAAATGACAACGAGAATTCCTGTTTCAATTTATAATCAAAATTTCTACAGATTTAAAATTTCTCTAACGATCTGGTGTATAATAGCGTACGTTGTCATAGCAGTCAGTTTTAATAAACATTTTCATGAATAAAAGCAAAGACTAATATACCATTCCTGTTCATGACTTAAAACAGTGCTTTCAAATCAGTAAAACAATTTATAAAAAAATATTAATCAAATACCATAATATGATATGAAAACCAGACGATTTTTTTCTCTCCTGTATTAATTAACGATTTCTTCAACACCTATCTACATATTATCTGTACCTCTTATATCATTGTATTTTATTCACGGTCCTCTCTCTCTCTCTCTCTCTCTCTTGTAGTAGTAGTAGTAGTAGTAGTAGTAGCAGCAGCAGCAGTAGTAGTAGTAGTAGTTATATGATATGTGCCCGTTACGACTCTATGACATAAACTAAGTAAAGGAAGGAAATAAAACCTGCAAGTTTTGTAACAGTTAACAAAAAATTTAATTATCAAAGTCATAAATGAAAATGTGAGAGGAACTCATAATATTTTGATGTGAATCAATAATAATAATCATAAAGTTCTATAAAAGTACCAAATGAATGAAAAGTTCATAATAAATTTCATACCCGGAAATGTATCGGTCCGCCAAGAATTGCTCTGTTGTCAATATATCGTCGTTCAGAACTCCTTTGATTAACAGTTCCAAAATAATAGTATAGTCCAAATAGATGTCACTTTCTATTTCCACTGAACAGTCGAAACAAATGTTCCTCCTCTCGAATAATATCAACTACAACATAAAACAACATCTGCAGATTTACAACAGGAACGTAAGAAATGGCGACCACTCAAAAATCGGAATGAATCTGTTTGCTCAGTTATCTAATTATACACATCTAATATTGCCAATCTTAATTCACAGTATGTCCCACGTGATAGATGACTCTACTCATTTTGTGTCGAACTTGCCTATTTATGTGACCTAACCCAACCAGTGGGAAGTTATGAAATCTTCTAGAAACGTAGAAACCCCATCAGCCGATGAGAAATGAATCCAAAGGTGCCATTAAGTCTTATTATTAAGATTTATTATTAATAATTGTTAACACATATGTAAGTATCTATTGTTACGAGTCTATGCTCTAAAAATAAGTAAAAGAAAAGAGCAAACACAACAAGCTTTGCAAAATTCAACAAATAATTTATTTCCCTGGAATATAAAGTGAAAATGACCAAAAACATTGCGGTATTGTTAATTCAGTCCTAAAAAAACCCCCATAGAATTACAGACACAAGTCCTAAATATAAAAGTTCTTAATAAACTTTAATGGAATTTTTAATTAAGTCAAACGCTGAAGTTGTTGATTACATGTTGTTGTACCAAAAGTCTTTTGTTGAAAGACAGTAATATAATTCTAGGTTTGAATTCACTATAAATCCCTGTGAAAATCTCTGTTCAAGAATATTATTATTTATGAGCACTCTGTATTTCCAGAGAAAATAATCACTGTATTAAATAATTTGAAGAAATAAATTCCAGCCCAAATGAAAATCTGGACACAACAATAATACAAAATAGATTATGCTAGATCCTAAAGCACGAATAAATAATCTTTCCAGTAACAAGGTTATATTGTCTTCCACTTGATCCCAGGTAAAATAAACAATAACCTAATGGAAAATAGCATTCTAGAAAGTTCTTCCTGTTTACAAAATACAATGTTAGTTGCTATTAGAAAGTCTATTACTAAAATTATAATATATAACCTGGACTACGTAAGGTACACCAGGTAAATTGTTGGGGAATTACAATAGCCTAGACTCAGACCTAAATAAATATGTTTACTTTTATTAGTAATTATCTTGATATTAAACCCATACACACAGATAATATTTTAGCTATATGTTAGTTATTTGCATTTAAAAAGTCAGGTGAAGTAGAAAAAAAACTTGCTTTTGGACAACGTTAAGTCCAACATACAATGCTACGTTACAATAGCATATAATGAAATAAAAACAAAATTAAAAAACTAACTAAGAAACAATGCAAATTGAATATACATAACACTATTTATTGATCCTATGTAATAGTACGCTCTTAACAGAATTGGGTCACGAGGGCAAAATTTAACTAAAAATATTCTGTACAATTTACAGCCATGAATAACAATTATAAAAATTAGATACAAACATGTACCGGGAGTTTCAAAAATATAGATATACATAAACAGTGTTTTACATGTAGGACACGGAATATGTTTAAATAGAAAACGTGTTGACACGAAAGTCTGAAAACGTGTAGGACACGGAATGTGCGTAAATTGGAAAACGGGTTGCCAACCTGAATTATTTCTTTAATATGACAATAAAATATATTTAAATCAAATTAAACAACTGGAGATAACAATGTTATGTATTTAAAGAGCGACACAGAAACAAAAATCACATGAAACGTACTTTGTAATGTAAATAAATTAACAGATCAACCATATTCAAAAAGCGTTCGTCTGAATGAACGAACAATTACTGCCTTAATCACACAGGAAACAAAGTTCTTTAGCTTTCATCTCTTTTTTTGTGACTTGTCGACCACCACCAGCTCCTTCTTTTAAACAATCTTCCATTTTTTCCTTCTTCTTATTTTTTGATGTTCATTCTTATTATTTGATGTTCATTCCTTTTCAGCTGTTTAATAACAGTATTTCGATGTAAATTCCACCACCTGCTTGATTCGATGTCAATTCCATTACATGTGATTTAGATATAAACAGCTTGATTCGATGTCAATTCCATCACATGTGATTTAGATATAAATAGCTTGATTCGATGTCAATTCTATCACATGTGATTTAGATATAAATAGTCTGATTCGATGTTAATTCCATCACATGTGATTTAAATACAAATAGCTTGATTCGATGTCAGTTCAATCACATATAATGTAGATATAAATATCTTGATTCTATATCAATCCCATCACGTGCCTGTTTAATGTAACATAGTATAAATTATTAGACGCCTGATTTTCGCACTTTCTGATAGTACCTAAAGAATGAAAAAAATAAAGTTTGTCTAACTTTATCATGTGAAAATTTTAGAACTGAATTTTTTGAGTAATGAGGACTTCGCTACAGCTGTTTGCTGTCTAATTCCAAAACATCATTTAGTTCACTTTTATGTCCTCACTGACAGTTTAATTTTACGTGTCCTTTTGATTTTCGCTTTGATCTATACCATAATAATTATCATGGCAATTTGACGTGCAGGCGGCTCTTCTTTGAAGTAAATATTAATTTCTGACAGAATGTAAAAATCGAGTACTTCTGTCACTATGAAAATTGCCTTCGTTTTGCTTATCTTTTCCCTTTTTGCACGCAATCGACAAGCTGACCTCGGAAAATCGTGTGGAGCTGCATACTTTTTAACTAAAACACTGTCATTCTTTGTGTTACTTTTTAATAGAAATCGATAACCTTCTATGAATTCAGCTGGTGTCATGCATATCTCTCTCTTTTTCTCTCTCTCTCTTTATATATATATATATATATATATATATATATATATATATATATATATATATATATATATATATATATTTATAGAGAGACAGACAGACAGACAGACAGAGACAGAGACAGAGAGACAGAGACAGAGAGAGGGAGAGAGACAGACAGAGAGAGACAGACAGAGAGACAGACAGACAGGTGTTCTTTATATGAAAGAGTATCCAGGGTGTGTTTTGAAGTTTTGGTGCCAAATATTGCATTCAAATTATTTCCCTACCAAGAAGCACTTGCGTTTTATTGACATAGGAAAAAATATTAAATATACTGAAACAGAGTCAATAAACATGGCCATCTTTTTTACTCGGATAAAGCCAATGACACCATATGAAAGTAATATAATGCATGATCTATATTACCTAGGTATAATAATAAACGACCTATTTTACCTAGGCCTGAGAATAAACTACCTACATTACCTTGGCCTAATAATAAACGACCTATTTTACCTAGGCCTGAGAATAACGACCTATTTTACCTAGGCCTAATAATAAACGACATATTTAACCTAGGCTTAATAGTAAACGACGTATTTTACCTAGGCCTAATAATAAACGACATATTTAACCTAGGCTTAATAGTAAACGACGTATTTTACCTAGGCCTAATAATAAACGACATATTTAACCTAGGCTTAATAGTAAAGGACGTATTTTATCTAGGCCTGAGAATAAACGACGTATTTTACCTAGGCCGATGAAGCCGCCTATCTACGTTTAAATTGAACTTTTTGAATGAATTTCCAGAGTGAAGGTAGGTTCCGTTCTTTCTTGTACCTCAGAGAAGCATAATGTCAATCACCCATTTTTATCAACAAAAGTAACAGCTTAGTTAAGTGTCTTAATCCAGGAAATGAACGCTCATTTTACATGATGACACTTTTATCTGCTATTCATCAAAAGTGTGCATGCAAAATGAACGCAGATGTAGTCAGCAGAAATTAGGTTCAAGTTTTCCAAAACTGGTTGTATTCTGATGATATGTGATGAACCAAAATATAATCACACTTTTCATTCTGCATATTACACGTCAGGGACAGGTGTACGGAACAGGTGTGCGGGACAGACGTACGGGACAAATGAACAGACATAAAGTAAGGCATGGTAAACATTGATTAGAAAACAGATCAGAATGTCTATGCAAGATTTCAATATGATTATGATTTGGGTCAGCTCGCAAATCTTATAAGAATATGCTAGAGCAGAAAGACAATCAAGAAATTTGACTTTGTAAAACATTAGGAAATTCTTCTTGAAAAGAACCCCTTTGTTCAGGAAAATGATCCGTCTCTGTATCTCAGACGAACGCAATTGGCTCATTACATCTCTTTATCCCAAATGAACGCAACTGGTTAATCCTTATGTTACCAAACTATCACCAAATCCATCTAATCGCGGATATAATGTTATCTTTAAGCCGAATAGAAAACAATGAACGCCCAGAAACCAAACTTCATCACACCTTTTGCCGTACGAATGAATTTGTCCTCATCAACACGCAGCAAAATCAGTCTTGCCTATACTGCAAGATTCTCTTTTAGCACATTAGGATATTGGATATTAAACCCCACCCCAACCACCCGCAATAATATATGATCTATATCAATAATATCCTCTTCCAATTCCTTTTGTTTTGCATAGTACATTTAAGGACAAGCTGATCCTCCTATCGTAGACATATGTCCCTGTAAACAGACGGTTCGAAAGATGGAGACAAGGTTTCTGTTGCCGCTGCAACATCTCACTTGATCATCTCGAGCCGATTCCCTTATAATGCTTTATTATTTTTTTTACAGTAAGCTTTGAAAACAAATAATAATAATAATAATAATAATAATAATAAGAAGAAGAAGAAGAAGAAGAATAAGAATAAGAATATTACTTATAATAATAATAATAATAATAATAATGATAATAATAATAATATTACTTATAATAATAATAATAAGAATAAGAATAATAATAATATTACTTATAATAATAATAATAATAATAATAATAATAATAATAGTAATAATAATGATAATAATAATATTATTACTTATAATAATAATAAGAAGAATAAGAATAAGAATAATAAGAATAATAATAGTAAATCATGTCCCTTTTCCGGGTGGGAGTGAGATTCATTATCCATACGGAAAACCTTACGAAAACATAAATTGCAGAACCACTTGATACCACAAATCTTGAAATAGTATTTCAGACTGTTAACTGACTAGTCATATTAGTACTTAGTTGCTGAATGGAAGATTACACATTCTGACATCAACTATTATATGACTCGCATATTCAATCTACTTGTCAAAAAACGGGGGATACAAAAATCGGCAAATACTCTTTGCAACAGCAACCCAGTCATTCAAGATTGTCAACCGCTGATGTGGCCTAGTGGTTAGAACGTTCGATCTCCGGCCGAGTCATACCAAAGACTTACAAAAATGGTACTAACTGCTGCCTCGCTATGGGCTCAGCATTATGAGGTTAGTGTTAAGACTGGTCGGCCTGGTGTCAGAATAATGTGTCTGGATGGGACATCATACTACATGTCTGCGGCATGATGCCCCGGTGATAGACATCACTATAAACTGCCACACCGCCGACATCGTAACGATATGAAATGGTTAAAGCTACGTTAAAAATCCAAATCACACACACACACACACACACACACACACACACACACACACACTCAAGATTGTCGAGACTCGTATAGACCAAATTGCGTATAACGTCTATATCATCGCTTATAAGTCGAATCCAACTGCAAACAACATGGCTCTTGATATGCCGTATCATAATGCCTCTATGTTGTTTGTTCTACTGATTACACCTAACAAACTGCACAGATCCAGGTCTGCCAGCGCATTATGCAGCGGCAGATCTGGGTCTGTACAGTTTGCAGTTGGACTCGTCTTTTAAACGAGTACAGACTGTACGAGGTGGTCTTGTGTCTCTCTCGTATAGGACACACATGCCAGATCTATGCACACCTCCAAAAGGGTGGATCTAGACCATAATGCATATCCTGTCAGTGTCCATAGACAGTAGTAGTCGTGTGTATCCACACTGTTAGACTAACGTCTTGAGATGTGAATTCAGTTAAGAAGCTTTCTGATATTGTACAACCAATACACTTTTGGACATTAGAAAATAAAGCATTTATACAACTAAATTTTGCCCCTATACATTTGGAAGATTTATCTTCGTGAATGTTTTGGCAACTGATTATCTTATAATTATAAGAACCGAAGGATTGTGCTGAAGTGATTTATACCATATATGTGTGTGTATGTATATATAATTCCCTTTTTGCACGCAATCGACAAGCTGACCTCGGAAAATCGTGTGGAGCTACATATTTTTTAACTAAAACATGCCGCATACATACATACATACACGCACGCACGCACCCACACACACACACACACACACACACGCATACATACATACATACATACTGCAACGATGGTACAGATGCTTTTAAAACATTTTAAGAGAAAATCAAGCATTTTCCATGTTAATCGTTAATCAACCACATAATAATTTAAGGACCACATGAAGATTCATGTCTCAAAGCATTAGGCAAGAGTTTTGAGATTAATTATTCCAGGTCAGAGTATTCCTGAAAATATTTAAAGTTTTCAAACGTATATTAACGTTATTATTAAATAATTTACAAAATAATAAATAACAACAAATTATGTACAAAAAGAGTTAAATAAATAACTAAAACAAACTGTTCTCAAACTTTGCTGATATTTCGATGATTGAGTACGGTTGGCGTAACTAAAAGAGTACACGTCGAAACTAGGAAGATCCTACCCACACGTAAAAACTAGACATGTCACCTTTCATAGTACGGAAAATCTTGTGCGAATTAACATATGCATACAATTTATTGCCAGATAGATGGATATTTATATCAGTTTGTCCAGCTGGCTTTTCAAACATTTTTTTCTTTATTTATAAACTGAAAGATAAATTCTAGCACTGCTGCATGTACCAGTACATTAAAAAAAAAAAATAATATCTACGTCATGACCATCAATATATTGTGTTTAGACGGAGTTATCGGACCTGGAATCGTGAACTTATTACAGCAAGTACTTATAAGCACAGGAAAATGCCCATTTGAAACAATTATCAATTAAAGCTCCATCCTTTTTTTTCCCCATTGACATATATGATGCACAGTTTTTCTTTAAATTGTTTTCCATGAAAAACGGTCAAATTTGGTTTTAAGCAATTTAGGCCTTTAGTTTTCAACCGGAACATGTTGATGCTGTTTGAAAATGTAAAACACCCTCTTAATGCCGTTGAATTTCTAAAGAAGCTTGTTTCCAAAAATAACAATACGCACCCTGAAACTTAAATGTATTTTAACAACTTATTGGAACTGATTGGTGACCCAAATCTCTTGCTATAAATTACAGGTAACGAAAGGTTTTCAGAGTCCGAGTAAATAAAAATATGCTGAATAATTGCAGTGCTTGCAAACTACGCATTACAAAGATAATTGTGGAAGTGGTATTGATGAAAACAACTTTACCAGTGTCAATGGGATCTACTAGAGGTAAATTTGGTAGACATACACCCTCTATACAATATATCCTTTTTTCGTCTAAAGATAATTATTGCAGTTTGATATAGCAATAGAGGAAATTAGGCACGTGTGGTTATACCTACATCCTTGAATAGATGTTCATTATCGCCACATCAAAGTTCACATCACGCTAACAACGGAACTATCGACAGCACGTCTCATACGATGAAATAACTTAATAATTAGTGGATGGTACAGTACAAAAAAACACACACACATACATATATATATATATATATATATATATATATATATATATATATATATATATATATATATATATATATATATATATATATATATATATATATATTATATATATATGTGTGTGTGTGTGTGTGTGTGTGTGTGTGTGTGTGTGTGTGTGTACTGTACCATCCACTACATATTAAGTTATTTCATCGTACTTAGATCATGGGTTGTTATAGTACGAAATAATATTTAGAATAGTTTATTATTTACATACTTGAACCACGGCTTGTTACAGGATTGTCAGACGTTACATGTAAAAAAGATGTAAAACTATTAGGTTCGAATGCACATAAAAATGTAAGCATTCGAACAAGAATTATTCCACTCTTGATATTTCCAGTGTCTGCCAAGCCTAGCTGGCAAGAAATGTACAGGTTTTCTCTCCTAAGAGTGGCTGGCAAGTAGTGTACAGGTTTTGTCTGCCAAGCCTAGCTGGCAAGTAATGTACACGTTTTCTCTCCTAAGAGTGGCTGGCAAGTGGTGTACAGGTTTTGTCCGCCAAGCCTAGCTGGCAAGTAATGTGCACGTTTTCTCTCCTAAGAGTGGCTGGCAAATAGTGTACAGGTTTTGTCCTCCAAGCCTGGCTGGTAAGTAGTGCACACATTTTGTCTGCCAAGCAAGTACTGTACACGTTTTGCTTGCTAAGCATGGCTGTCAAATACTGTACACATTTTGTCTGTCTTTCTGTCAAGCCAGACTGAGAAGTACGGAACGTGAAAAGTTAGGTAATTCGTACTTACTTTTGGAATGGTGATCTAGCATTCCTCAAGATCCATGCACAGATCTATTTTAATGACTGTACAAGCAACAGTAAATCAGAAACTGACCTAAACATACAAAGTGTACATGATTAATGGAAAGCAAAAAGTAGGTCACTGTAACCTACTTTGAGTGTGTTTGTGTACTATTTATCATGCAGGTGTACGCCTGCTTACACCTAAGCCGACTTCCATGATAATGCCATTAAGGGTAGAGCATAAGCTCTCCAATGCTTTACGCAATACAGCTAATAGAGATTTCACCATAATCTGGGAGAGCATCTTTCATTGTCAATAAATCTGCATGGTCTTTGTTTCATTGCAATAATCGGATCGCGGACCATTTTATTCGTGTTTCTTGGCAATAATCGGCCCGTGACCATTCTATTGGTGTTTCTTGCCCATTATCGTCCCCGGACCATTCTATTCGTGTTTATTGGCAATAATCGGCCACAGACCGTTCTGTACATTGTTTGCAATAATCAAATTCGGACCTATCTATTTGAGTTTCTTGGCAAGAATTGTGTTCGGACAATTCTAGTCATGATTATTTGCCAAGTAAAATGTATTTATGGGGTGGGTGTAAGGCGAGTAAAACTAATTTTAATTGTGCAATACTTACCTGTCACTAGCAATATAAAGCTTTACCTTTTCACCATAGAAATGCTTCGTTCGTGCAAGATGCACCAACTCCTGCTATATATGTCTTAGAATACAGTCATATACTTGGTCTGACCTACGTCACCCTTCCATACGATATTGCGCTTTCTTATTCTTTTCAATAATTTTTGGTGAAGGAATAACACCAGAGCGTGGTAGAACAAAGACATCCGACTGTGACAGGTTAAATTATTACATAATTAAAATGAGTTTTACTCCCAATAATAATATTTAATGTCATTAATACTTTACCTGTCACTGTAATTAGGCTGATTTTGTCGGTAAGTTGAGTGACCGATAGAAAGTAATGGAGTAAAATGTGAACAAATTACTCAGCTTGTAACCAAGCCATTAAGCTGCTGTTATACATCGACACTATGTGTCGCTTATTGTGAACACTAGGACGAGGAGAAATATACTTTGGTTTTGTATTTTACTGCACTGTAACACAAGTACATTAATTAGAGCAAAGTGCCAAGGACACACAACAGTAGCTGACCCAAGTTGTTCCGATGGTAGAATTCGAACCCAAACCCTTTCGGTTGCGGGTCCGCACGCTAACAACTGAACTACTCGAAAATATAGTTTGACCCTGGTCTGTTAATGACCGAATCGTCTAAAGATGAATAATTGAGATATACACAAGAAGTAGCGATAGCCCTGACTTATCGGTTTTTATGATCATGAACGATAAGTCAATCTTTTTTTTTAGAGATGTATAAGCCTTTTTGATGGTGATCGAAATGCATATGGAGATAGTGGATGCTGAAATATAAGCTTAGCCCCATAATGGGAGAGAAAAAGCATTTTTCTACCCTTCCTAAATAGAATCTAGGTGCCAAAGTTGGACAAAGAAGACTATCATAATCATTCTCAGCGGATGTGTGAGAATAGGGATTAATATCGTGGAGGGAATCATTGATGGAAGTTATACTTTCTGGCAAGTAAACTTGGCTGACATAACAATCAAAACGAATAGTAATTATCTCTGAAATATAAACATCCCCACCTCAATTGATAAGCACATAATTTGCTTATTCTCCGAGCTGACACAACGACCAGAAGAAGATGGTTCTAAGTGTAAGATTTCCAAAAGAAGCGTATCTCAAAGGTTTATGAAGTGTTTTTTCTTCACTGGAATGTGACGAACTCTGAGTGTAATCCCTTCTGTCGTTGCACCTGCGTCAAATGTTCCATACTTCCACGCAGAGGGGAAGACCATGAGTACCTTCTTTCTGACTGAGGTATGCAACTACAGACGTGTTATCTGTGGAGACCTTGTTGCACTGCCGTTTAACATCAGCCATGCAGCCTTTCAGGGCGAAGAATACGGCTTCCATTTCTAAGTTAATAATGTAGAGGAGTCTGTCCTCCTGTGACCATGGATGTGGAGAAGTATGCTTTCTGGCTCTAAATGACCCACCCCCCACTGAATCTGACGCGTTGTTGTTCAGAGCGGAGTGCTGTTCTTGAGTACCCAGAGGAATTTCTCTCAGAAACTTGTCTTAAGCCTAGAGAAATATGTTCGAACATTGCATCATCTTGGGGTTTCCAAACTGCCAACAGGAGAAACTGATGAGAACGTAGACGAAGTCTCACTAAGGATACCATGTCTGCTTTGGAATTAAAGATTCCAAGAAGAGAGAGTTACAGACGAGCTATCAACGAAACCTGGTCTGTAATGTCCCTAAAAGTTCCAGGAATTTGTGTATCTTCTCTGTGGAAACACGAGCCCGGTTCAGAGGTAAGGAAATTCATTCCCATGTACACGAAATGCTGAGAGGGACGAGATCGGATTTATCTAGGTTTGGAATCAGACTTAGGTGTCTCGGTCACTACGGACCAACAGCTGATCATGTGATGTTGTGTAGCAGCCAGTTTTTGAAGTACTGGATCGCCAGAATCCCCTAGTATATCCAGTGCGCACCAGTGACTCCCATGACTCTGGTGAAGACCCAGGGCACCGAAGCTAAATCAAACAGACGTCTTGTAATTTTAAATACTTTCTGTCTAGTCTAGAACAGGAAATGTTTTTATGCGGTGGAAATATCGGGATGTGGAAATACGCATCCTGAAGATCGACGGAGCCTGTCCAGTTTGCCGGTTTGGTTGCGTTCCGAACTGAAGTGCAGTTTCCATCTTAAATGTTTCATAAAACATATGTTTGTTTAAGGGGGAAATTAGTAACAAAAATAAGCCTTTTAAGCGTCGTTGTTATTCTTTACTGCTGATTTATATTGAGAAGAAAATGTCAGATATCAATCGTTTTATTTCATTTACAATTTTAAACGCAACATCATCGTTTGAGTTACACTAATGTTATGAAACATTTTAAAAAAAATCTAAACATATGGGACACATGGAATTTCTACTAAAACCAAATTTCAGGAGGTTTCGTGTAATGACCACGCTATTGAATTAATAAGAGTGATCTTAACAATATCGAGACCCCGTCAAGTTGTATACACTACTGTGATAGCTATGAATGGGAGAGTCTTTGACGACCTTTAATAATTATCCCATATTCCTACCGTAGCGTCCCACGAAAGAGTAGGGAAGGTAGTGGCTTGTCGAGTGAAACGCACTAAATTAAAAAGATCACTTTTATCTTATCCATCCATAATACGTTTGATAAATACGGATAGATGATTATTTCAATAAACGACTTATGAATTGCATCCCCTCATATTTAGCACAATCATCACTTATAAATATGTTTTCCCTTCTTTCCACGTGTTTATTCAATGTTCGTCCAAAAAGAACGATGACGTGTTACAGCAGAAGTCTCCAGAACAAGGAGTTGGTATATCTAGCACGGACAAGATATTTATAAAGCAGAAAGGTAAAGCTTAATTTCTTACTGGCATTAAGAAAGCGCTATTGTTTCATATCATACTATCTCCTCATAAAATGCCATCTTTAGTAATAATTTAATTATCCGTGAAAAGTAATTTTCCCTTACACTCGCCGCCAGTTGTTATGTGCGTAAGGTAGTGCCGTTGTCCAATTGTTTTTGCTAGCACGTGCCAGTATACATGGTTTTAGTGCGAAAAGGTAATCGGAGATACAATCGGGTTTGAAATGCATTTAATCATTTTCGTATAGTAAGAAATATCTGCGTGGTCGCTAAATCGAAATTTATATATCAAGAGACCGGGATTGTCGATAGTGTATTTAGCTTTTTGAAAATGAAATAGACTGAAGGAAATGAAATATCTTATTATTAAATGCCTAAATTTATGAAATCCAGCAAAAACTTGGGTGACTGTTAAACTGTACGTTGCATATAAGTACACTTTGATAGGACTTCAGCGCTCCTGCTTACCTACCGATACCGAACCGAACTAAAGCTGTTTTGCAAAACTGAAGAGTAGCTACCCGCAAACAAGTGTATGTTTGAATGTTTCATATTTTATCTCAGCAATAAATATACCAGTCTGTATCAACAGACCTTGTGTTTTTTGTATTCTGTTTCTTTGTTATTATTAGGCTGTTTGGAGGAGGCTCATTTAGCGTGGATCTATTTAACACCTGTACACAGATGCATCTTAACAAATCCATAATTGCACGAATGTCACGCCCCATAAGTTCGTTTGTTTTGTTAGATAACTTTGATTCAGTTATATTGCAGTGGGCCCTCTTTGCACGGCAAATTTGAACAGTCAATTACTTCGCCAATACCTCTAACTCTACTGAAATTCCATTTACTCTGGCATGTTATTAGCAAGGAGAATGTGCTCCAGGGGGTTGTTTTTTTCTTCTTCAAAAACATGGATTAATTTACAACCCGAAGATAACATACCCGGGCAGTAACATTAGAAACTATTAATATAAACTGCCGAAGAACTTGTTATTCTCTTGCAATGGTTTTGTTTTGGAGTAATCGGGATTAGAATTCAAAGAATAACAGCAATTTAACTTACTGAAACTCACATAAATTATCAATACTCTCTCCCGCTGTGTTTTCTGAACACTTGAATGGCATATTTGAATCTTCATGGAAAAGTGGTACAAATCGGTGTGATCGCTTTTTATTGGGTAGATAATACAGACCATAAAGCGAACGCGTCAATGTTGAGGCTGTATTACAACCTTTCACAGAACTGCCCTGTGGCCCATCTGTCAATAATAACAGGAAATTTGTTCGTGCTAACCCCAAAGTACCTGTCATAGACCAGTGGATCAAATCCCTATTGATCAAATATATTGATTTATATTTGGTGAATATATTTTTTAAATGAAAGTATGACACGAAATCAAATTAAGCTATAAATAATAAAAGGGAAGAATAGTAGATCACGTGGCTTCAGAAAGCATATCTCTGGTCGGTTTTTGATGCTAGACAATAAAAGCCAAATAACGACATCAGTCGTCTCCTCCATGTTTAATTATTTACAAAATTTGCCTCCACACTTCCGATTACCCAAATATATTGAATATTTCTGTATTTCTGGGTGGGATTATGTACACGATAACCTTTTGAGACAGCGGTTTTTTTTTTAATTTATGTTTTTTTGTTTTTTTTTACAAGTACATGGCTTTTCACATTATCTTGCGATTCATTATTAAGGTTATATAGTGATTCACGCGGAACGTTCTTGAAATCATGCCTAAATGTTATATAGTGATTCACGCGGAACGTTCTTGAAATCATGCCTAAATGTTGTATAGTGATTCACGCGGAACGTTCTTGAAATCATGCCTAAATGTTATATAGTGATTCACGCGGAACGTTCTTGAAATCATGCCTAAATGTTATATAGTGATTCACGCGGAACGTTCTTGAAATCATGCCTAAATGTTATATAGTGATTCACGCGGAACGTTCTTGAAATCATGCCTAAATGTTGTATTGTGATTCACGCAGGATGTCATTGAAGTCATGCGACCTCTGGTTTGCTTTGCTTCTCAACCCTTCACAAATAATGGCAAACTCTGGAGGCAATACTTCTCCGCGAAATTGCTGGTGGACACCTATAAACTTTTCACCTGAATTTGCGACAGAATTGCATGTAAAAGTAAGGGGGGAAATGTCAAAAGACAAAAAAAGGAAAATCCGACCTTTGAGTCAGGTTGATATGTAACTCAAGCACTCTAAATGAATCAACCCAGGTTTAAAGAATGGTTCGTTATAAAATGTTTATTGTTGTTGTTGGTTTTAACGACATTTTTAACATATTGGCGATATCATGTGAATGAAATGTAAGCTGGCCTGGGAGGGTATCGTTGGTGTTCTATACTCTACCAACTGAGTTACGGTCAAAAACAAGTTCGAAGTAAACAGTAGAGAAACCTCAATTAAGATCAAATTAATAGATAACTATCAAACACCTGTGAATATTACACGTAAGGGATATTGGTATTACTAATAGACTCAACAAGGTTTGTGAGTGTGGTATAGTGAAATATCACGCAATATATGTAATAAGTGAAAAAAATTAATTTATTAACTAAAAACTCATTTAAATGTTCATGTACAATTTGTTTTCCGGAAAATGTATTTATATGAGCTAAGTTAGCCAATTTGATATTCCATTTTACGAGCTAAGTTAGCCAATTTGATATTCCATTTTACGAGCTAAGTTAGCCAATTTGATATTCCATTTTACGGGCTAAGTTAGCCAATTTAATATTCCGTTTTACGGGCAACAGATCACGACATTGAGATATCATTGAACTGTTCCATTGTAATTAACGTTTTACACGAAGACTAAAATGATGCAATGAGCGTTACATTTTGTATCTACAGTTAGGTCAAACAAGACAATGCTGCTTTATTGGTCTTTTTCCAGCCAACTCAGTCCCATTCGCAGTCATATTTACTTCCAGTCAACCCAGTCCCAATGGTAGTCATATGTACCTGCAACCAACCCAGTCCCACTGGCAGTCCTATTTACTTGCATACGTGTGACACTATGACCATCAAACCTCCAATATTTAAAGTACATTTGTGGTGGGGACTGATAATAGCGAACAAAATTCTGAAACATTCCTGAATACTCTACAATGACTTATTTGCTTGTTTGTATATTCTTTTCCTCTCTTTTTTCTATCAGCGCAAGCAGTTCTGTAAATACTAATCCGTCGGTGTTTATATCTTCAGGTATTATCAGTTATTCGTTCTTATTACATGCCTAAGTATAATGAAAAGAACTTGACATCAGCTGTTTATCCTAAATACACTTTATATGTATGCATAAATGGGATTTATATTTATTTTGTTTGCAAGTATTAGAACTATTGTAGTTGTGGTATGTGTTTCCGCTAATACGTGAGAAGACAGATCCCGCCAGGCAAGAGTGTGCTTCAAACGAAGAAAAAGACCAGTTTGTAACAAAATTACAAACTGATGAAGTAAAATATATGAGTTATTTCATGCTTTAGAAGGAGGTACTCCATTCGGGTCTGTTGGTTTTTACTGGTGTCACTAATCGTGAATGGTGAACTAAACATTGCTCAACATGACATGCAAGCACGTGTATATCCGTTTGCTTTTCTACAGTGGAATCTACGGTGTGTCGAATAGCACACGCATTTTTAAAGAGTCGACATTTCTATAAATATATATTGACCGCTCCGTTGGCCTAGTGGTTAGAACGACCACCTTGGAAGCGGAATGTCGTGAGTTCGAACTCCGGCCTAGGCATACCAAAGACTTACAAAAATATATACGTTAGTTGTGATTTAATGATGTTTCTGTATTTGTGATTTTTATATTGTTTTTGTGTGTTACATTTGAAAACTGGGGAAATAAGTTTGTATCATTATACAGTGTTGTCATTTGCAAAGACATGGAGTACTTTAGGAATCAGGATACAAGGAGGCAACTTAACGTGGGTTGGTAGTCTACAGAACTGGGAACTATTAAACCAAGGACTTGCATTTTGTACATTACGATACCAAGAGTGTAGTAATAGATTTTAAGGCAATACTCGTTAATTAATTAATAAATTATGTAAAACTGAATTACCAATTATAGTAGAATAGATAGATGTACAACATGTACAGAAAAGTATGTGAGCTGAGCATATGAAAATATTCCAAACATTTTATTTTGAATATCATGATAATGTTTGTGACTAAAATTGTTTTTGTTGTTGTTGTTGTTGTAGGGTTTAAAGCCATTTTTCAGCACACGATACATGGCGGCCAGTATTAATGGTGGAGGAAGAACCCGGAAAGAACCACCGACCCTCGCGAAGCTGTTGTTATTGTTATAATTATTGTTCTTGTTGTTACCAAAATACATGTATAATTTTGTTATCAGCTTCATCAATAAATACTGCTTATGGCTAATTCAGGCCTCCATATCTATTTTTAGGAACTACTAGCAAGGTTGTTAAGGACTGATTAGAATCCATTTTATTTGCAAAGTGTATGTGGAGACAAACAGCTCATGTTCAATTTCTCCAAGTTTTATACAAAATTAACTTGACCATGCAATGAAATAGATTTTTCATAAGTTCATTTTCACAACATAGAGACGCTGTATTGCCGTACACTTGACTGCATCAAAGTCTGTGGCTATAAAAGGTATTGAATATTTATTTTATAAGTTATTCTTTTACACACTCCGAAATGTCGCAGAGTACTTAGCTGAAATAAATGGGACATAACCATTTCTTTACAGAGTATCATCCCCCACCACCTGAATAGTGTATTAGCATTAACCCCTTTACACAATTTAATTTGTCTACCTGGACCCAGAACACAATTAACCTTACTATATATTCTCTTCTTTATTTGTTTCTCAGTACTGAAGTTTCCATTGTGTGACAATCAATACAAATCATATGTTGATCTAACATACCTTCAAAAATGACTTCATGGTGAAGTTCTTGTCATAGGTTCATCGGCATTCCTTTTGAGAGTCTCGACTGTAAACAAACCAAAGTGCAATAAATACAGATTTCACTTCCGGATCTTCCCCAAGACCTTATTACTCACTGCACTGTCACCGAAACACACACAAGACAACCACATCATAAGCTCATGTTCTAAAGAATAAACAACTACCTTGAAATCCATACCAAGAATGCCTAAATCTAACTCTTGTATCACCACCAAAAGGAGACAGGAAAAATGCTCTAAAAATAGACTGGGATTATATTGGTACTGAACCGGAACTATTTAATTGTGGTCTGATTCCACCCACGGTTCGATACATAGACAGCAATGCCAGCGTATGATATGTGATCGTATTTTATGGTGGGGTGGGAGCGAGGGATACCAGTGGATAGGAATAGATAAATTAACATAAACTGATATTCTTGTGATCACTCTGAAAATCAATTCAATGCAACCAGATGAAACGACGCAGTAAATGTAGAAATTGTTCTTGAGATATCACAATTAGATAATTCAAATCTTATTGCTGCACCTATGTCGAAAAACTTTACTATATGTATACAAAATAAAATTTGTTACTTTCTATAACAATAACAATGGTCTTTGTTTACAATTAAGCTTTCCAAGATGGAACAGTAGCAGCAGAGAGGGCGAACAGACCCAAGAATTCCGACAAAAAAATAAAACCTTCATGGAAATCTAATCCGCAGAAAGGTCCACATTTTTACAAATAAAAGCTTCCTGGGAGAAACCAACCCCATCAATAAAACCTTAGTTCGAAATAGTAGCTGAAAAATAAAGTACTCTACGTGTTTATTTATTTTTTGTTTCCTCTACTGGACGACCAACATTGGTAGGCGCCCTCTCTGCTGCTATCAATTAAAAAATTGTTATATTAAAAAATAATGGTACATCCAGAATCTCATACTGCAAGAATAGCACGAAAACGATTAGAAGCAATTAAAAAATTTCTTCCTGTCAAAGACTCATTCAGAAAAAAACCTACAAGCGCAGCAAGAAGCACAAGATGAGTACGAAGAGGACACTAAAAAACTGTTTAAACCCGTCACTGCAGCTACTGAAAAAGTTACAACTGTCATCAAAGAAGATCTTCTTCCGGTATCAAAACAAACAGCAGAACAAGCTGAAAAAATGGCAAGAAGAACTAAACAGACAAAGAAGATATTACGAGATCTTCCAGCTGATATAGCTGCGGCTCAACCTCCACCTGTTGGTGAGGAAATACTTGAAGATATTGGAAAACTTTATACACCTGAATCCTGGCCAGTAAAAGGAAATGTAAAATTAATTGCAAAATTCAAAGAAGGGATTGTTGAAGAAATTAGAAATACTGAAGGAGAAAAATTACCCGAAAAAATATTAGGTTATATATCTGACAAATCTAATATTTTAAACCCCCCTTATGAAAAAACAAAAAACGATGATCTTATTAAATGGATATATCGCGTATATGCAAACAAAAAACATGTTAAAAGTGATGATTTGGAATATAAAGCTCGTTATAAAGAAGTAGAAATACTTCATAGGGAGAAAACAAGACAACAAAAACAAGAAGAACTCTCCCAGTATCAGCTTCCTCCACCTCTGCAACAAACAGAACAGAAACAATCTTCTTATTCACCGATAATGTCGAAAATTAAGGAGATGTTTGGAGAGCCACCTAAAAAATCAAAATCAAAAGAAAAAGAAGTATGGGGGAGTAGTCTGGGAAATAATTGTATTTGTCCTGACAATATCATTAATGACGTGTCACGGTTAGAGGTTCTCATAGGAGGAAAACGAGCTGGAAATAATTCACCAGAAATAATTAATGAAGCAACTGATATTTGTCGGCGATTATTTCAAGGCGGTATTATGGATATCGGAGTTTACCGAGAGCTTATCGATGAACTTGCTGATGATTACAGTGACTAATTGTTAGATAAATAGCAAATAAAATAAGATGATCATACATAATAATCATCGTAAACCCGTACAGGTCAGAGCGGTAAACTCACGATTACCAATTTATTGAGGTACTTACGGAGATGGACATGGTGATGTTAAACAGGGATTATTCACAAGGATAGCTCCAAAAGTAGCACCCGTTGCAAAACAATTATCGATGAAAGCTACTGATATTGTTCGTGATAAAGCTCCTGGAGCAATTGTCAATGTTGCTGGTAAGGCGTTTTCGGCAATCAAAGAAAGACTAGCACGATTATTGCGACGAAAACGACAACCACCAGTAAAACTGGCAAGTACTGAGGTGATGCCAGCAGATGTCAGTAGAATAATAAATCAGGCTGCAAATCAAAAACTAGCTGAATTATCGGAAAAAGCTGAAAGAAATATAACATCAAATTTAATAGCAGGAAGCGGTCTTCGTCGACGATAATTTAGATCACCATTTGGAAAAATGGTAATTATAATAAAAATGTTCAAGCGTGAAACAGACACAGCATTTGATATGGAGGCACCTGTCCTTAAGTATGAATCGGTACGTGATTATCAGTTTTATTCCTATGACGCAAGACAACCAAATTAGCGGGGGAGAATCGAATTACAGGTTCAGGATACAAGTAGATATTTCTTGCCCGCTGAGGCGTTTATTGAAGTAGAAGGTAGACTTGTAACGAATGTTGTAGCTAATACACCATATGGTATCAATGCACGTGTTGGTTTTGTCAACAACGGGATTGTGGCGTTGTTTGATAGCGCCACATACATGATTGATGGAAAAAATATTGAATCAATTCAGAAGGATGTTGATGTTGCTACAACAATAATTGGTCTAGCGAGATATTCTGATGATTATACAAGATCAGCCGGTCCAACAATGATGTTTGCCAAGGATATTACTGACCACGCTAATCATATCAGGTATGCTAAAATACGAACACCACAAAATACTGCAGTTGATCCACAACCAGTTGCTGATGGTCCTGAATAAGCAGCCAGACAAGCTGCTAATTTTGATATTGTACGAGGTGATAGCGATAATTACAACTTAGGATTTGCAACACGTCGAGCGGTGTTGTCAGGGGATAATATAAATTTTTCATGTGCAATTCCATTATCTCACATCTTTGGATTTTGCAGAAATGTTAGAAAGGTAATTTTTGGAGCTAAACATACAGTTGTGCTCGTAAGAAAAGGTGATGATAATGATGCAATCTGGCGAGGTGATGGTGTTGCTGATGGTAAAGTAAATATATCAAAACTTTCATTGTGGATGCCAGTAATGACTCCATCTATTACTGAAGAACAAAAATTAATTTCTTTTATGGATCAAGGCGGTAAATCATTGCTATCATGGTTAACAGTAACCACAGATGCTGTTCAAAGTAATGTTAATGGTTTATTTACATGGCATATAGCATCACAACAAGGTGTTTCGGCACCACGACATATTTTTATTGCGCTGCAAGATAATGCTAGGACGAATAATCAAGAACGTTCACATATGATATTTGACAACCTTGGAGTTAATGAAGTTTCCTTGCGGATAAATGGACATCAAGAACCAACTGAAGATATATTTTTAAATTTTGATCAAAATCACGTAGCGCGTGTATATCATCGTTTAATGTCATTCATGGGACGTGATCAAAATATAGATACTGGTTTGCAAATATCACAACTAGATTTTACAATATTATATCCGATTTATTATTTTTCATTGGAACATCTTGATTTGTCCAAACAGTCTGTCGTTGATATACACTTTCGAGCTCGTGTTACTAACCCGCCAGGTGGTGGCGCCTTCTACAGAGCAATCGCGGTCATACTCAGCGATAAAGCCATGTTACTTGAAGGTGGTAGTGGTCGAATGAGAGTCGTTGATGCACCAGTGGAAAATCTTTAATCATGTTATTTAAAAAAATATACTTTATATAAAAATGTCGTATAGTCATGTTAATGTTACTCTGACTCCTGGTCAGGTCAAAAAGCTTCAATCAAAAACCGCCAACAAATGTGGAACTAAAATATCACTAAAACGAGATCAGATTGGTGGTGGTCCAAACAAATCATCGTTGACAAATAATCAGATTAAACATTTCAATAAAGCGTAGAATCAAAAACCGGAGTTCAATTCCATCTTTCTCCGAACGCTATCAAGGACATGGTTAAAACGGGTGGTATATTTCCACTTCTTGCGGCTATTGCAGCGTTAATAGCTGCTGCTGCTCCAGCCGTAGCAAAAGCAGCCGCGCTAGGTGCTGTTGGAACAGCTGCTGGAGTAGTGAATGGGGATACTTTACGGACAATGGGAATTAGCATTAAAAACACCCCTGGGACACTTTACGGACAATGGAAATTTAACATGGCGAAAAATCGTGGGACACTTTACGGACAAGGGGAATTAACATGGCGAAAAAATCGTGGGACACTCTACGGACAAGGGGAATTTAACATGGGAATAAATCGTGGGACAATCTACGGACAAGGGGAATTGAACATGGGATTTTTTTTTTTTTTAAATTTTTTAAAAAAAGGGGTAGGCAATGGAAAGGCTATCTCTTTTCGAGAAATATGACTGGCCCTGAAAAGGGCCTTTGGTTTATGTTAATATGCCCTTAACATAAAGGGCATTTGCGACATCTTCTTTTCCTCAAACTTCGTCTTACAGCAGGGCCATACATCAGAGTCCTCTTGAGGCAACCTTGTCTCTCTATATAGACTCTTCTTATCCACAGGCTGCTGTTGGTCCTGTGGACAACGGTCCACTTGGATCGGACATACATGAGCATGTCCGTCCTGAACATCATTGTTGACACAAGGGTTGAAGATTCAACGTCTGTCCACATGTTGAGGCTCCGAGAATAGGTGAATCAATGCAGTGAACGGCGCTTATTTATAGGGACAGGAAGGATTGAAACGGATTGAGTTCATTCACCAATCCGAACACGAGTTACAGAATTCAGTCAGCCCGCATCCAATCTGAAGAGAGTAGTCTGTGACGTCACGTAGTCTATATAGATTCGCTAGCGCTTGTGTGCAGTCAATCTATGCGACAGTGATTCAACATGACGGAAACTCAGAAAACGATCCATTGGGGTGCACAAGCAGGGGAGACTGCCCAAGGGAACTCGGACTTACTTTCAGAAGAAGTGAATTGGGATTTTGTGGATTTTCTCTCCTCGCAAGAATTTGTTCCGGAACCTTCGTTACCTTCTTCATTACCGCAAGTGGAAAATTTTAGACAGAGACAGAAAGAAGAATTGGAGAAATTTATACAACGACAAAAGGAAGCGGAACAGGCTTTTCTCCTACAGCAACAGCAACAAGAAGAAGAGGTAAGAAAAAAACAACAGCAGCAACAGCAAGAAGAAGTAGCAGCAAAGAAACAAGAGGGTGAAAATCAAACGGTCACGGTACTGTTGGACATTTTAGCGGAGTTAAGAAGTCTGAAACAAATGTATCAGACTTCTTTATCACGACCGAAGAGAATACGACCTTCCCGAGCTAAACACGTCAACCCTGTGACTAAGCCTACCGTACCACCCTTAGTGATTTCAACCCAATCATTATCAACATTACGCAGTCCAGAAGTAGGCCTTGGCCGTGGCAAAGGCATAAGGCAGTTAAAGTTGATTGCTTAAACTCACCCTTTCACCATGAAGAAAAAAGGCCCTTTTCAGGGCCACCCACATTTCTCGAAAAGAAATACAATTTCAATTTGCCAATAACTCAAAAAAAATAAACCCCACCCATTTTACCCTTATAGTACGTGTCTGTGTATGAGTGCGTGAGTGTAGCTTCTTATTTTAAAATCACAACTCAAAGACACTTACCTTTTATCATTCATTTATTCTTTTCTCCATTTTTTACAATCCAATTCACAATTCACAACACATCACTTTAATAAAAAGTTCATTGACTTCTTCTTTCTCCTTGTTTAGTCTCTCTGTTTTTTGAATTTCTTCACCGTCTTTTCCTCATTTTCTTCCCTTCTTCTTTTCTTCTTCTCCTGTTTCTTTGCCTCTTGTAAATAGAATTGTCTTTTTTCTTCCTCTTCTTCCTCTAAAGAATCCCTCTCTTCTTTCGAAGAATCCCTCTCTTCTTCTGAAGAATCCCTCTTTTCTTCTGACTCCTCTTGTTTCTGTTTTGGGCAATCTGGAGACCAATGTCCTTTTTCTTGACAATAATAACAGGTATCTTGACTTTTGTCTTTTTTAGTCCCTGTTTTTGTTCTTTTTTGACGGTCTGGACACTCTGAAGACCAATGCCCTTTCTTCTGACAGATATAGCAAGTATCTTGACTTTTATCTCTAAAGGAAGGAGAGTAGTCTGTCGGCTGGTCTGAAGAGAATTTTCTAATGACCCCTCGCAAAGCTCTGACGAAACGTTCCATCTGGTTAGTCTCTTCCATCGTTCTCCTCGGCTTGAGAGTGAAATGAATAGTGAAAGGACAAGACACGCACCCTTTTATATACGCTGGTCTGCCATGACTATAAAGTAGTTTATGGTGTTTGAACTTGAGTCATTTGACTTTTTGCTTTCAAGATGAAACGATCCCATTCATTCGAGAAGAAAGAAGAAGAAAGAAGTAAGAGGCAGAAACGTGATCTATCGCCTCGTACCAGGGCTGAAATCTTGGCACAAATTCATGCCAGTGATTTTGAAGAGGACATGAGTGAACCAGAATCCGAACCCTCTAAACCAAGTCCACCACCCTTTGTCAACCCTGAAAAGTACTATTCCATTCGAGAGACGGAAAAGCGCTCCTCTAGAAAATTTAGAACCACGGCTTACAAATACACGGTGAAGTTTAAAGATTTCAAGGCTGAAGTACCGTTAGAGAAAGCAGAAGTGTTCATCACCGAGGTGTGGGATTCTTTGCTCACCGCACTCAAGCGACAATGTCAACCCAAAGAAGACGATCGCTTGAGACTTTCCATACAACACGACGGTTTGAAATCCCCTGTTTGGATCGAGTTTAGCACCCCTGCAGAATTGACTGCTTCCAAAGTCATGGACAAGATTCAACACGTACAACAATCTAATGATCAGTTTGACATCACCGATGGTAAAGCCACACTGGACATGACCCACGTCTCTCCTCCTCAAGGGACAGGACGCAAAAAGATGTTATTGGTGGACGACCTTCGCAACACCAAAAAGAGTCTCGTCCGAATTGACAACCCTCATGACCAGATGTGCTTAGCCCGTGCCATCGTGGTGGGACGAACCTATGCCAACAAGAACGACACGGTAGAATGGAAAAGAACCTGGGACACTATTCAACGTTCCGACCGAGCCAAACAACGAAATGAAGCAGAACTCCTGTTACAACAAGCCGGACTGCCCAAAGACACACCCTGCGACATTCCTGAGATGCAAAAATTGCAAGATGTCCTAGCTCCACGATACACCTTGAAAGTGCACCCTCAAGAAATGCGCGGACCTCTATTGTTTCGAGGCCAAGATTTTAAGGACGGAAAATACATTCATGTTTATCATCACGATGACCATTTCGATACCATTACCAGTATCACCGGATTCCTAGTATACGGTTATTACTGTGAGAAATGTGACCATGGTTATAACAATCGAGAGCAACACAAGCATTGTGGATCGAAATGCACAGGATGTTTGGCCTCTTCACCCTGTCTGAGCGAAGAACCAGTGCCTTGTTCCACTTGTCTGCGCACGTTTGTCAGCCCTACCTGTTACCAACAACATTTGAAGACGCAAGGTTCACAGAAAAAATGCGCTTGTCAACTCCTGAGATTGTGCTCTACGTGTGGACAAGGCATACGTACCAATAGTGTCAAGGCACACGTATGTTCAGGAAAGAAAAAATGTCACATTTGTCACCACATCGTGGACTTGGAACACCAATGTTACGTGCAAAAATACCAACCCCCACCAGAGAAAGAGGACGGTCACAAGAAGAAAGGCAATTTCATCTTTTTCGATTTCGAATGCATGCAAGAGACTGGCATTCACATTCCTAATTTCTGCGTGGCTCATCGAGCGTGCGAGAAGTGCATTCAAGAACCTATCTTCAGTCATTGCCCTCACTGCAGCAAGATTCCTGGAGGGCGTTAAAAAATCTTTCGGGGACCGAACACGTTAGCCGATTTTGCCCAATGGGCCTTAGACCCCGTCGACAAGACGTGGAGCCAAGAGGACATCGAACGTTACGGAGATTGTCATCGTCATGCCACAGTGATGGCTCACAATTTCTCCGGATACGATGGACAGTTTCTTTTGAGGTACTATACGGAACAAGGCACCGAGCGTCCTAAAGTGACTTTGAACGGAGCCAAAATCATTTTCATGCAAGTGGGACAAGTACAGTTTAAAGATTCGATGAGCTATTTGGCCATGCCTTTGAGTCGAATGCCTAAAACGTTTGGAATGACAGAAATGGCTAAAGGGTACTTTCCACACTTTTTCAATACGGAAGCCAATCAACACGCCGTTCTACCCCATTTACCTGAGGCTCACTATTACGACCCCGACAACATGCGTACCGAACAACGAGAAGCTTTCTACGCTTGGTACCAGGCTCACGCCTCGGACCCTTTCGACTTTCAGGAAGAAATGCTAAAGTATTGTCGTTCCGACGTGGACATTTTACGGCGTTGCTGTGGAAAATTTCGAGAACTGTTCATGGAACACGGAGGGGTCGATCCTTTGAAAGAAGCTTGCACCATTGCCAAAGCGTGTTCCTTAGTGTACCGCCAACGATTCATGCCTGAAAACACCGTGGCTGTCATCAGCCCTCAAACGACCCACTTTGTCAAACGTCAATACTCGGTCAAAGCCTTACGCTGGTTACATTACTTGTGCGACAAGGAAGACAAGTGGATTCAGCATGCCCGCAACGGAGGGGGCGAAAAGACCATCGGAACGTATTCGGTCGATGGCTGGGACTTAGAAAATCCCAAGATCGTGTACGAGTTTAACGGTTGCTTATTTCACGGATGTCCCGTTTGTTACCCTGACCGTGGCACTAAAAATCAGTTTTTGCAACGAACCATGGAAGACTTGTACCAGGACACTTGTCAGCGACGCCTAAAGTTAGAACAGCAAGGATACCAAGTGGTGGAAATGTGGGAACACGAGTACGATCACCGTTTGAAAACCGATCCCGAGTTTAAACGTGCCGTGGAAAGTTACCAGTTCATGGATCCGCTGAACCCGAGGGATAGTTTGTACGGAGGAAGGACCAATGCTACCTGTTTGCTGTACCAAGCCGACGAAGAGAAAGGAGAAGAAATCAAATACTTGGACGTGTGTTCGCTGTATCCCTACGTGTGCAAATATTGTCGCTTTCCCGTAGGGCACCCACAATTGCTGACGGAACACATCGACCTGAAAAACATTCGACAATACGAAGGCTTGATCAAGTGTAAAGTTTTGCCTCCCACGAACCTCTACCATCCCGTCTTACCTCACCATTGTCAAGGCAAACTGATGTTTCCCTTGTGCCGTACTTGTGCCGAAACGTGCAACCAAGACCAAGCTTGTCAGCACAGCCAGGAAGAACGGACCTTGACGGGAACCTGGGTCAGCGTAGAATTGTTCAAAGCTTTGGACATGGGATACCAACTGTTAGAAGTGTACGAAATTTGTCACTTTCCCAAGACACAACAATACCACAAGGGTGACCCCAGTCAGAAAGGCATTTTCGCCGACTACGTGGATGCCTTTTTGAAACTGAAGCAAGAAGCCAGCGGCTATCCTTCCTGGTGTCACACTCACGAAGACCAAATACAATTCAAAGAGAAATACTACGAACAAGAAGGCATCACTTTAGACCACATCGAGAAAAACGAAGGCAGGCGATCGTTTGCCAAAGTGATGTTAAATTGCTTGTGGGGTAAAATGGCACAACGACCGTGTTTACCCAAGACGGAATATTTGACAGAACCTTCCCGCTACTTCCAGATGATTCACGACAAAACCAAATACATGAAACACGTGGACGTCGTTCGAGAGAATTTGATCTTGGTCAATTACGAAGAAGATCTGGACTTTGTACAAGACGACCCTTTTGGAAATGTCATCATTGCGGCTTACGTGACAGCTCATGCTCGCTTAAAATTGTACGAAGCTTTAGAACTGTTAGAAGAACGCGTCCTGTACTTTGACACGGACAGTTGCATTTACATCCATCACCCGATTCAACATCACCCTAACATCGAAGGAGACCGTTTAGGAGCCTGGACAGACGAGCATCCCGACGACAAGATTCTAAGTTTCGTCAGTGGCGGTCCCAAAAATTACGGCTACGAATACCGGGACAAACAAGGAGAAGTGCACACGACGTGCAAAGTGAAAGGACTGACTCTGAATTATCGTACCAGTCGAGTGGTCAACTTTGGGGTATTGAAAGAAGCCTTGCAATCGGGAGAGGATGGAAACTTTAAAGTGACCACCTATCAACCGAACAAGATTGTACGTTTACCCACTCACCACATCATCAGTCGACCCTTGGAAAAAGTCTATCAAATCGTGTACCAGAAGCGAGTTCGACTTCCCAATCATTTCACCTTAACGTACGGTCACGTCGGTATTGGTCTGTATATAAAAAAGGAACCCTAGGCAAGATCGATAGTTCATCGTGACTACCAAGACCGAGCGAACAAGATGAATACTTTGAAAGAGACATCGTTCCAGTTTGGGGATTGTAAAAAAGTTGTATCTTCCTCTAGTGTGACTAATATTGGATGGATAAGACCCATGCATTGCGACGGAAAATGTCCGGAAGGAAACTGCGATTGTCCATGTGGTTACCATTGTAATTGCGTAACGGAGTTTGCAGACGAGTGCGATTGTGAGCCTTGCGATGGATACGATGCTGTACCTTGTGACCTGAGCGATGCCGTAAAGCATCATGGGAACTTTGTTCTCACTGCCCCTATCATGGAAAGTGATGCTGTGCGTGTCAAACCTGTGGGATGCGAAAGCGATGCTGCTCGTCCTCTTAGACATTTTACCGGGTTTAAAGGGGAATGTTCACCTTCACGTCTACCCCCCTACGGATGTCATCCAGCCCTGAGCAAACTCCTGTTCCTGTCACCCAACCCTCATCGAAACGAACCTGTGAAAAACGAATATTCGTTTCCTGTGCGTTTGTCGGAATACTGCGACTTTGAAAATCGTCTTCAATCGTTCAAAGGAAAATGGCCTAAGTATCTGGGAGGACCGACCCCCGAAGAATTAGCCAGAGCCGGATTTTTCTACTTGGGCGAAGGAGATAAAGTCAAGTGCTTCAGTTGCGGTGTGTCACTTCACCACTGGGAACCGCAAGATTCGGCCTACGTTGAACATGCTCGATGGTCACCGAATTGTCATTACTTACCCTTAGTGGGACCGAGACATTGAAGTAACTTCTTACCATAATAATTTGTTCATGGATACTTTACAAGAGAACATTCGTGCTTTGCCTGTGGAGTTGAGAGAACGCATTTACCGAGAGCTGGTCAAAATACAAGTGAAACGTAAAGAACAATTGCATCCGTTACGTCACCGGTGTTTGAACCACTGGTACCTTCAGGCTATACAAGGACTGATTGAGTTGAAAGTGTTCCATTGGACAGACATTGATCAACGACCTCCTGGTTATAAAAAGGAATGGTTTGGTATGGACGATTCTATCTACTATATTGTAAACGTACTGCATCGAATTCCAGAGGAAGAGTTAACGAATTACCAACATCTTTCACGCAATGTCAACTTGGTGAAAGAGGAAACTTCTGAACGAATTGTAATGTGTAGATTAGTGGTGAAACGATTTAGATTCGACAATGAATTAAAACCATGTTTGTGCAAACAGTACATTTCTTGTGTCAGACCAAAGAGGATTTAGTATGACCTATTCATGGATACTTTACAAGAGAACATTCGTGCTTTGCCTGTGGAGTTGAGAGAACGCATTTACCGAGAGCTGGTCAAAATACAAGTCAAACGTAAAGAACAATTGCATCCGATACGTCACCAGATCTTTAACCACTGGTACCTGAATGGTATAAGAGAACTGATTCGTCAGAAATTCTTTCAATGGTCAGACATTGTTCAAAACTTTGAGGTCGCTAATGATCGACATGTTCATGATTATGGTTACTTCGAGATTCACCTAGTGCAACGCATTGAGGAAGACAAGTTAAAGGATTACAAACATATTTTACGTGGAATCTGCTTAGCGGAAGAGGAAACACCTAAACGAACTCTGACGTTTCGGTTACAGTATGCAAGATTTAGATTCCCTACTGGAGAACGAAGATCTCTGGCTAGAAGGTACGTGTATTGCATCCAAAAAAAAGAGAATATAAAAACAGGCTGCCATGCCACGGTTTATGTCACATGTCATCCAACAGATTCCGTGGAAGGAACTCAATGACCATATTCAAACCGTGGATCATTACCATCGATTATTACAAGAACTGTATCCATTCAATTTGGGACGACAAGTGGTGTGTGTCTTAGTGACTTGTTTTCTGGGATTTCGTTTACCAGCCGATTCTTTGTGGACTCTTTACGATCAGTACTTACCACCTCCATGGCCTTAAATGGTCACGAAAAACTCCTTTTGCTCAAAGCCTTGCGGTTTCATCTGGATACTTCTCGACCTCAACAGGAAAAAAAGATTCGTCAACTTTTAGCTACCCAAGACGTGTATGACGATGTGTGTGTAGCTTGTGACTTACACCCTCATTGGACAGATGTTCGTGACTGGAAAAAGGGGGGTTTTGAGGCTTGGACCCAAGAAGTGGCCCAGTATGCACAAGAGTTGTTCAAGGAAAAAAGTTACTTTTCAACCTGTGTTAGTGACGGTGCCAGAAGAACCCGTCACCGAGAACAACCACTCGCTTCAGGACAGGACTGTCGTGGACATTCCTGAAAGGTCATTCCGGGAGGACACTTGTGTGACAATACCTCATGTAGAGACTGTAAGAACATTACACACTGTCCCTAGGACATCTTGGTTACCCAAAACATGTTGTACAGACACTTGTTTATATTCCACTTTGATCGCTTTGCTGTGTTTTATATTCCTGTACATCACTATTTGGGTTGTATGTATTTTTGTCTTTCGTGTTCATATTTGAAACATTCAATAAACGTGTTCTGAAAAAGTATATAAACTCTTGTCTTGTTTGTTTTTTCGTGTCACAAGTGACATTTCTCACACCATGGCTACCTCTGCTGTCTCTGCTCCCTCTTCCTCTACTGTCAAAGTCATCGACGAACACTTAGATCGTGCCAGTTGGGAGGCTTTGTATCTTCGCCATCCCTTTAACATGCTCATTGCTGGACCTAGCGGTTCTGGCAAAACCGAATTCGTCAAACGTTTGATCGAACATAAACATCATTTGATCGATCGGCCCCCTCAACGGATCGTGTGGTGTTACAAAGAGTGGCAATCGGCGTACAGCCTCTTGCGAGAAAGTCAAGGCGATTCCATCGTGTTTGTGGAAGGCATTCCTAAAGAAGACGACGGCATCGTCTCTGACTCCCGTCAAACCCATTTGGTCATTTTCGACGACATGTTAGGAGAAGACGAAGAAGAAATTAAATTGTGGTTCACGCGCAAAGGGCATCACCGTAATGCCAGTGTCATTTACATCACCCAAAATTTGTTTCAACAAAGTAAAGCCCATCGCACCATCAGTCTCAATGCGCATTACGTGGTCTTGTTTAAAAGCCCTCGAGATAAATCGCAAGTGCAAGTCTTAGCCAAACAGTTAGGAACGCCTTGGCTGACTCAGGCGTACGACGATGCCACTCAAACACCACACGCCTATTTACTCGTCGATTTGAAACCTACGACCCCCGATGATTTGCGATTTCGTACCCACTTGTTTCACCACTGGTGCCAAGACGGAGGGCCTGTCCTGTACACGTCTCCGTCCTCGACTTCATTTCACTCCCCATGAAAAAAAATCTATAAAAACCTCAGACCCTTTTTCGTCTGTCTCACACAGTGTGAACATGACGTCCCTTCAGTCGCATCTTCCCGTCAAATTGATTCGTGCCTTGTATGGCATCAGTCGAGAAAAAGATCCACAAACACGAGCCCGTGTCTTAGAAGCTAGTCTCAAAGAAGTCTTACGATGGTTCACGGTGACGGCACGTCAATTACTCCAAGGAATCATTCAGATTCCTCATCAAACCCAACGCTTTTTCGATCGAAACAAAGTCGCTTTGGTCCAACTGGCCGATCCCCGCATCGACACTCAAACCAAAAAACAAATCATTTTGAAACCTGGAGGGAGCGGTACTCTAGGAGGGGTCATCATTCGCTCACTCTTAAGATGGGATCCTAATGCCCCCAAAGTTATACCCAAGACAAAAGTTCAACGAAGCCCCAAGAAGAAAAAGACCAGGTCCCCAAGAAGAAGAACTTCTCCAGTGGCAGGACCCTCCTCTTACCAGACACCACCCCGGAAAAAGAAAAGAAGCCCCCAGAAAAAGAAACAGAGAAAAAGTCCCCAGAAAAAGAAAAGTCCACAGAAGAAGAAAACTAGTCGCAAGAGAGGCACTTCGGCCAGGACGCAGCCTTACACTCGCAAACCACGACCTGCCACAGCGGTGACTGCGTCTCCGGCAGCCTCACGTTTGTCCACTTCTCCGTTGATGTCACCAGGAACTGAAGAGTACTTGGAGACGTTGATTACACCAAGAACTTCTCCGTTGATGACCCCCAAAAGAACTTCCCCAGTGGCAGGACCTTCCCATTTAGCGGCAGTGGCTGCTGCTCACAAAGTACCTTCTCCCAAAATCAAAGTCCATGAAAGATCGGGCATGTTACAAAGTTTACTGGATTTGTCCAAGCAAGAACTGGCTCGATTTAGTCCGTTACGTACCCCTGCACGACGTGTCATGCCTGTCCTCAAACTGATACGCCGTAAAGACAATCAGTGGCGACGCGTTCCAGTATAAAAAAGGCCTGTGACAGAGTAGGGTATCAGTGTTTTTAGGTGCTCCTAAAGACTCAAAGATGTCACCCTCCAGAAAACCCCAAGGAAAGAAAAGGAAAGGACTGCCACCACGTTTAGCCAAACATGGGGACCTGTTATCTGTCCTGTCCAAAGCTTCTCCACCCCTACGAAAAAAACTCATTCAAACGGCCTCCAAAGAGGTCATCGATACCGTGTGCGAATGTTGTTTGAACGTTTTGAAAGGCACGATCCCTTTGTCCAAACACCAGAAACAATGCTTAGGCAAACATCGTCACGTTCTTCGGAAAATGGTTCAAAAGAAAGTTCCCATTCGTCAGAAAAAGAAGATGTTGGTCCAACGTGGAGGCATTTTACCTCTCTTGTTAGGCCCCATACTGAAAGGAGTCTTGGGAACCATGTTGGGAGGACTGGTGGGAGCAAGATAAAAAGGCCTTCGGAAGTCCCAAGATCTCAGAATTCACCCCTGACAACCCCATGGAAGGACGAAAACTAGCTTTAGTGCCTTACAAACGATGGATGGAATACCATCGGTGGCAAGAACAACGCACCCCGCATTTACCTCCCAATCCCAATTTGAGCGAGATGTCCCAGTTACAGCACGAATTGCAATCCTTGATGGATCGCCAAGATTTGTCCGAAACAGAAAAATCGCAAAAGTACGGTCAACTCTTGCAACGACTGCAACTCTTTCACCAGAAAGCTTTAGACGAAACAGCTCTACCCACTCTAAAAGATTTTAAGACCTTGATGAAAAGTCCAGCACCATCACCAGTACCAGTACCAGTACCAGTACCACCAGTACCCGTGAGCAAGACAGAAAAAGGAGAAGAAGAGGAAGGGTTTCAAACTCCACCAGAAAAAGTACGCAAGTTAACAACACCACCTACCTCCAGAATTGGATGGATTAAAAAGATGATGGCCACCCCTTCTTCCTCACAAGAGAAAAAGAAAGTGAAGACAGAAGTGAAGACAGAAGTGAAACAAGAACCGATATCCCCCGCTCAGACATCCTCCTCCTCTTCAACACCTATTGCCGGTCGCACACGCAAAGCCTTGCAATCCAAGAAAATACCCCAAGAGAAAAAGAGTAGCCTCTTCCAAGAGTGGGTGCCTTATTAACACACCAATCAACACAAAAAATGGAAAAAGTCTTAGCCAGCATTTACTACGATCCCTCCCATCCTGCAGGTTACGCAGGAGTTCAAAAATTGTATCGTGCTGCCAAAACTCGACTGAAAAGTCTCCGTTTACCTCAAGTGCAACGATGGTTACAAGAACAAGCTACCTACACTTTACACAAACCCATTCGACGCAAGTTTGCCAGAAGTCGCACCCGAGTGGAAGGCATCGATCATCAATGGCAAGCCGATTTAGCCGATGTCTCTCATTTGGCCAGCTACAATCGTGGCTACAAATATTTGTTTTGTGTCATCGACGTCTTTTCCAAATTTGCCTGGGTCGTGCCCTTGACTTCCAAATCGAGCAGCGAGTTAGTGCGAGCCCTGCAACGGGTGTTGAAACAAAGCGGTCGAAATCCCGAAACCAAAGCCAGCATCGTGGAACGTTTTCAACGCACTTTGAAAGAACGCATGTGGAAATATTGTACGCATCACCACACTCTGAAGTACATCGACATCTTACCGCACCTGGTGCAAGCGTACAACCAATCTTACCATCGAAGCATCGGACGTGCCCCGCAAGACGTGACTCCCGACAACGAAGTGCTAGTGTTTGAGCGCCTGTTCGGTACGTCCCCGACGAGGGCTGTCCCCAAGAAAAGTGGAGAGTTGGTCGTAGGAGATTGGGTGCGCATTGGCAAAACCAAACGCACTTTCGACAAAGGTTACTTACCTAACTGGACCACCGAATTGTTTCGCGTCACTGGACGAGTGCATGGCCGTCATCCTGCCGTCTATAAATTGGAAGACATGAACGGAGAAGTACTCAAAGGAACGTTTTATTTGCCCGAGTTACAACGTGTCACCAAAAAAGAAGACGACGTGTACGACATCGAAAGCATTCTCGAAAGCAGAACCCGTAAAGTGGGTAAACGACGTGTCAAAGAAGTCAAAGTACGTTGGAAAGGATATCCACCCAGTTTCGATTCTTGGATCGACGCTTCGCAAGTCATCGACTATAAAAAGAAGAAGTGACCATCATGCCCTTTCACTCAGCAGACGCAGCTACGTCGACCACTCCTTCTTCCCCTAGTTCTTCTGTGCAAGATTTACAAAAACAACCCTTGTGGGTGTGGTGTGGAGAACGTGTGCCTAAAACGCAAATCGTCTTTTTCTGCCAAATCTTCGTGGTGTATTGTGTCATCGGGGCAGCCATTGCCAATTTGAGTTTGCAACAAGGAGACAAACAATTGTGGACCATTTTATTGAGCAGTTGCATCGGTTACCTGCTTCCTAATCCCTCCCTGAAATTCTCCTCGAACGGAAACGTTGTGTCCAGTGCCAGTGCCAGTCACCACTCCAACAACCACAACCAGAACCCCATTTTGGGCGGAGACACACCTCTGACGTCCAGTAATATCCCCTCGGACAGCCACAGAACTCTGGAATTATGAGTCACCAAAACCAATTTTACTTAACTTTACCCAGTGACAGTTCCATGGAGGTGTTTCCCCACAACACGTTGTGCTGTTACACGGCCAAATTACCTCAGGCCATCCCCTTAGATCACGAAGCCCATTGGGAAGTGGCTTTGGTAGAAATGATTCACCCAACACAAATCCAAAACATCATTGAAGGTCAAAACAGTTTTGACGTCGAAATTTTGGACACAGCACTGCAGCAAAAGATGACGGGCAGTCCTCAACATAACTCACATTCTGCAAAGGAGCTATTACCCCGCAGCAGTGACTCTTCTTCTCCTCCTTCTCCTCCTCTTTTCGTTTATCACTTTAAAATTAACCCAGGCCATTATTTTAGTGGTCAACATCTCGTGGAAGCCATCGCTGACAAATTCTATGCAACCTTTGACAAAGTTCTGACCGGACAAAAAAAACGTGTCACCATCGAGTACCACAAACTGTCTCACCGTCTACTCATCAAATTTGAAAGTGATGAAAGAAGTATACGTATTAAATTTTGCCCTGAATTGTATGACATTTTGGGTGGAGACCTCAAAATGGTCACGGATAAGGACACCAAAAAGATTAAAAGGGCAGAGATTGACAACGACGGGCATTTTGCAAGGTTTTTTCGTTACCCGGTAGAACTGAACCAAGGACTGAATTTGATCTTCGTGTACTCCGATGTGGTGGAGTACAACGTGGTGGGACACACCTCCGTACCGTTACTACGTGTCATTCCTTTCAAAGTAAATTCTGCCACGGTCACTGACGAGGAAGGTGGAAACACTTACCACATCCACCGCGAATTTGTCCATCCTCACTATTTGCCTGTCAGCAAGTCTTATTTGGACACGGTCAACATTGCTATAAAAGGAGATCTGGGACAAAATATTCCATTCACCAAAGGAAAAGTCACGGTGAAACTCCATTTTCGAAAACGGTTCTCTCACGACTCGTAAGTAAGTAAGTCATGTATCCAGTGTACCGAGGGGTTGCTCGACAGCGAGGACACGGTTTAGGAGACATGTTAAAATCGGCCTTTCGTTCGGTGGCTCCGGTGTTGAAACCGATGGTGACACGCGGATTGCACGCCTTGAAAGATGCGGCACTGACGCAAGGCAAAGAATTTCTCCAAAATGTCATCATCGACAAACAAAACCCTAAAGAAGCCTTCATGAGGGCTGGTAAAAATGTCTTGCTGCAAACGGGCAAAGACATTTTAGGCCGACGAGACACACCTATAAATGCCCTGCACGCTACCGAGTCAGGCATTCAGCAAGGACAAGGCAGAAAGAGACGACGAAGAAAACACCCTTTCACCAGACTTCAAGCTAGAAAGGCCAAGAAAAGAAGAACCGTTCGAGACTTAGACGTTTTCGATTATTGAGAAAGAACAGAACAAAAAAATGATGCACCGAGAGTCTTGCGCTTGTTCCAAGACGGAACTGGATCTGTTTGCCATGCCCCCTACCATGATGACCATGCAAGAATCCCAATGGGTGGAATTTCATCCCGTTTCCTCATTGACCGATTCCGCTCCCATCGAGTTTGAAATCAAAGGACAGCCCGAAGATTACATCGATCTTAATAGCAGTTACTTGTACCTGAAAGTCCAAGTTCAAGATAAGACTGGAGGTGCTATAGACGATGAAGCAGTAGATCCCGTCAACAATTTCATGCATTCCTTGTTCAGTGGAGTGGACTTGTACTTGAATAACAAACTGGTCAGTAGCAGCATGGATACTTACCCTTATCGTGCCTACCTGGAAAATCTCTTGACGTACGGAATAGATGCCAAGAACACTCATCTCAATGCCTGTGTGGTATGGGAAGCTGACGAAGCAGACGAGTTTGAAACATTCGAAACTGATACAAAGGATAAAACTAAATCATACAATGAGGGATTTACAGAACGAAGAAACAGAATCAAAGGAGACAACAAAAGTTTAGAACTGATGGATCGTTTGCATTTGGACATGTGGTTGCAAGAAAAGTATTTGCTGAACGGGGTGGATGTCCGCCTGAGACTGAATCGTAGCAGTGCCGCTTTCCATTTGATGGCTGATAGTGACGGTTACAAAACCAAAATCCTAGAAGCCAGACTCTACGTACGCCGTGTGGAAGTGTTACCTAAAGTGGGAAACGACATCAGTCAGACGTTGAGCAGAACGACTGCCAAATATCCCATCCGACGCGTGGAAGTGAAAACCTTCACCATTCCCAAGGGACAGCGATCCATGATCCAAGATCATCTGTTCCAAGGACAGCTACCCAAACGTTTAATCCTTGGTATGGTCTCGAATGAAGCCTTCAACGGAGCTATCAATAAAAATCCGTTCAACTTTAAACACTTCGGCGTGACCAAGATCGAAGTCAGTCGCGATGGCAAGACCTTGTGTACCCGACCTTTCGAACCTAACTTTAAAGAGAAGAATTACTTGAGGTCGTACTTGTCCCTGTACGAAGCCACGGGACAGTTAGGGACCAACACCAGTCACGGCATTACGTACGACGATTATGCAGGAGGCTATGCTTTGTGGGCTTTCGATTTCACTCCTGACCAAGGCAGCGACGAGGGACATTTCCACCCTATAAAATCCGGCCAGATTCGTGTGGAAATTCAGTTTACAAGCCAACCAGACCCCGCTACTGCTAATCCAACGTTGAACGTCATCCTGTATGCAGAATTCGATAATACCATAGAAATCAACAGTTTGAGAGAAGTCATTCTAGATTACTAGAAGTCATGGAAGATTGTTATCCCTCTTTATCTGGTGGAGAAACTTTGAACATGGAATGTGAGGAGACCCTGGAAAAAGAAGAAGAAGTGATCATGATGAAGTCGAGATGGCCAGAACAAGAAGCCCATTTAGTCTCCTGTTTTGCCAAACACTTGGTCCACAAAATAACAGAATTGATCAAGAAAAATTGCTATGGATGTCAAAACGATCATCCCAGTCAAATTCAACACGATAAATGCCTGATGTTGAGTCAAGAAGAAAAATTGGACGAGTATCTGGACGAAGCTTGGAGTCTCATCTCGAACAAAGACGTGTTGCACCAGTGGTATAAAGACTTGCGTGAACATTCTTGTCCACCATTAACCACTCAAGAGATCCATCGTATCGAAGCTCTCCTAAATCAGAGTGAGGAAACAGAACGAATAACCGTTTATTCGTCAGACATTTTCAAGCAAAAAGTCAGGATCGAATTGACGACTTATTATTACCTGTGAAGAAAAAAAACACACAAACACAAATGGATACCTGGGAACTTTATTACCTTTTGAACCACAGTTCGTATACGGCTTCTTGGAATCCTGTCGTCTGTGCTAAAGATGAACTCCCTCATCGCAAACCTAAAGACCATCAAGCTTACGTGATCAACACGGACGACAGTCATCTTCCAGGAACCCACTGGGTAGCCGTCTACTTTTCTCAAGAAGGATGTGTGGAATATTTCGATTCGTACGGATTGCCCCCTTTGGAAGACGATATCATTGACTTTATGAGAAGAAATGCTCAAACCACCCGATTCAATAACGTGAAATTACAAGGCACAGATTCCTTGGTGTGTGGACAGTACTGTGTGTATTTTCTGCATCATCGCAGCCTGGGCTATTCCTTAGAACATTTAGTGACTCATTTTGATCCTCGTTCTTCTGCTAGAAACGATGTGAAAGTAGATCGATGGTTTTGTGACCATTATGCTTATCTTTTGTCTCAAGCTAGGAAACGTAGTGTCCATCAATGGCCTAATGATTTCCAACAGTGGAAATCACAATTTCATTCACAACGTTGTCAGCCCTGTTCTAAGTAGATTGTTAATTGAGAAAAAAATGTTTGTGATTAGAAAAAAATGTTTGATGTTATAGTGTTATATTATTGTTAAAAAATGTTAGAGTTGTTGTTGTTTAGTGTTAAGTGATTTTTGAATAAAAATGTTGTGTTTTGAAAAAAATGCCTTTGTGGTTTGTTTAGCTATAAGAATGTTGGATTGATGCTCTTTCATTTCTTACTATCCCTCTCATGACACTCACTGAACGTTGCGGCTCGAAAACCGTGTGGGGGATGTTTTCCTTCACGTCCGCGCTTTGACTTTAAGAACCGGGGTTGTTTCCAGTCTAACCATCCATTGTCGACTCATCCTCCTAAGAAGATGTGCTCCAAACTAGCTAAGCTCAACGAAGCCTACGTGAATTTGCATAGGGTCAGACACAGTCTGATACCGAAGCCAGAAGAAATAGAGAATGTGAGAATGTTAAAAATCACTGAAGACCTGATAGAAGAGCTCTTCAGAGAAGAAATGAACAGGGAGAAAGAAGAATGGACAGAGAAGTACAGACTTCAGAGACAGCAGCAACAGCAGCAACAACAACAACAGCAGCAGCAACCTGAAGCTGACAGAGGCTTTGTCGATTGTCGTATCGACACCAAAGAGTTCTTCTTCTCTTTCCGAAGAAGCAGACCTATCGCCAGAAAGTCTATCCTCAGAGGACATCGCATTCTTAGAAACTGAAAAAGAATGCCATAGCAAACAAAAAAAAACAGCCCTTTTCAGGGCTACCCAATACTCTAGAAAAGAAATAACGATCGATTTGCCAATGTGTGAAGATAGAGTAGTGTGAAAATAAACACTAACTCTTTTTCAAAAAATGTGAGGGTATGTGTTTGTGTATAGGATTGTTTGTTTGTGTGTTTGTAAGTGATCAAGTAGGTTGGTGTGGATAGTAGATTAAAATGATGTTTGTTTTTTTGGCTGTTAGAGGTGTATATTTGGAGTTAGATTGGATTGCTTTGCGTATGTGGATAGTCTACTGAAGTGATTTATAAAAATTTTTACAATAGTGATGGGTAGCATAAAAAAGTGAGTGAGTGTTTCTTTTAGGTCCGCGCGTTGTTGTTTTATTTTTTTGTTCATGATCTAGGTAAGATGAATTTTATGTTATTAGGGGGATGTTTTCCATCACGTCCGCGCTTTCACTATAAATTGAAACTCGCTGGGCAGTCTAGCTACCCTTGTTGATTGATGAACACAGCCAGAAGAATGAATAGCAGAATAGTGAAACTGTTAGAACTCCAGATGCACCTGGAATATGCCAGGCGCATAGTAAACGAACTATCAGCGGAGGCTATAGTAGAAGAAGCAAGAGTAAAGAAGGAAGAGGAGGAGAGAAGAGAGAGGGAAGAAGAGGAAAAGAAAAGAGAAGAGAGGATGTCGTTCAATATTCCCGAAACAGAGGATTGGGGTGTTGAAGCGAATCATCCTCCCTCTGCGCTCCCCAGAAGAAAGGTGAAAGAAGACTGGGGAAGAAGATGCGTGTGCGGCGCCAGGCCAGGAAGGTGCAACCATTAGATAGGTGCATCAGGAGTTCAAAAAAACAGCCCTTTTCAGGGCTACCCAATACTCTAGAAAAGAAATAACTATTAATTTGCCAATGTGTGTAGGTAGAGTAGTGTGAATATAAACACTAACTCTTTTTAAAAAATGTGAGGGTATGTGTTTGTGTGTTTGTGTGTTTGTGTTTGTGAGAGCTCAGGTATGTTAGTGTGAATAGTAGATTATGGGTTTCTTAGCGTATGTGAAGAGTATAGTTAGGGTTTTATTATATGAAATGAGAAAGTAGGGGGATGTTTTCCTTCACGTACGCGCGTTGTTGGGTCATGATCTAGGTAAGATTAATTTTATGTTTTTAGGGGATGTTTTCCATCACGTCCGCGCTTTCACTATAATAACCCACCACGTTCGTCGTTCGAACCATTCTACGGAATAATAAAAACGAAGATGGTGGTTGCAAGTGACTTGTTCAACAATTTGGTACATATATACAACTGGATAATAGATGGTATCTATGTAGTGGAGAGACTGGAAAAAGAATGGAAGATAGCAGAGTACCTGGACTACGCTAAATGTCTAAACATAGCAAAAGAAGTGATAGCAGGAATGACTGAAGAGGAGGAAAAAAGATTGAGAGGTATGATAAATCCCACCTATGTCAGAGTGGGAAGCCTAAAGGAAGCACTTGACAATGCAAGCAAAGTCAGGTGCTTTCTTGAAAAAATGTCACATGGGACAGAGTGCTCTTATGTGGAGAGAGGCCAGGAAAGACTGAGGAAAGGAGAGGAGTTGATGAGAAAAGTGATGGAGGTAGAAATCAAGAAGATTAAAGAGAGATGGTATAAAGAAAGAAAAGAAGAAGAAAATAGAAAAAAAAGGGATGAATTTGAAAAACTGAACACAAACTGGATGAAAATCCAAGAGAAGTTCCGGGCCATGGGCCACCCGGACTGGCTGCCGGAAACAGAAAAGAAAAAGAAGAAAGGAATGATGGACAAAATAAGAGGATGGTGGAAGAAGTTAAGAAGTTAAAAGAAGAAGAAGAAAAAACCCAAAGGCCCTTTTCAGGGCCCCCATATTTCTCGAAAAGAGATAGCCTTTCCATTGCCTACCCCTTTTTTTAAAAAATTTATAAAAAAAAAATCCCATGTTCAATTCCCCTTGTCCGTAGATTGTCCCACGATTTATTCCCATGTTAAATTCCCCTTGTCCGTAGAGTGTCCCACGATTTTTTCGCCATGTTAATTCCCCTTGTCCGTAAAGTGTCCCACGATTTTTCGCCATGTTAAATTTCCATTGTCCGTAAAGTGTCCCAGGGGTGTTTTTAATGCTAATTCCCATTGTCCGTAAAGTATCCCCATTCACTACTTGCTGGAATGGCTCTAAAGAAAGAAACTGGAAATGGATACAAAAAAAGGGACGCGGCCTAAGATTACCGGGATCTCGTTGGGGAAGAGGTCTAAGGCTTCCACGTTAGATACTCCAGCATCAAATTCTGATTTACTTGATGTTGCTAAAAAATTAAAAATAAAAGCCTTTAGAGGTGTTTTTATGCGAGATCAATTGCCGGACCGACCAAACAAACTCGAAACAGGTATTATTAATCTAGACTCGAATTCAGGACCCGGTACTCACTGGCTATCATACGCGGTTGATCCACGTGGAATCGTTTGTTTTGATTCATACGGGTTAGCTCCACCTGTTGAATTTATCAAGTATGTCGCACCACTTCGCGCGCAGGTTTGGTATTCAACGCTACCCACACAAACAATGACAGATCCGCCAATATGTGGCCGTGAGGTAATTAATGTACTTAACGCTATATCAAAATCATCCAAACCGCCACATAAAGTCGTGCATGATTATACAAGCAACCGCTTCGTTGCGCGTAAAGCGTTTTAAACAGATCTTTAGATATAATGGTTGATATTTACGGAAGATCTTCTTCTACCAGTAAGAAAAAACCCGGCGACGTTGATCTGTCAAAGTACGCGACTAAAGATGAACTCGCTGATATCATGAATCTTGCTGGAGTTGACCCAGATGAGGTTGTTATTTTTCAGGATCAATACGGAAAACTAAAAACGTGCAACATCAGATGGACTGATATAGTTCGACGAGTACTCGGTGCAGTTACGGATAATATCCCCGTATTTACTGACAGCGGCAAAATCAGAGATTCAAGTATATCGTGTACAACCATCAGAGATGAAATTGCAAGAAGCGTTGCTAATCGTGTAAGAAACACTGGTGACACAACAACGGGTGAACTCAGCATGAACGGAAATAAAATAGTAGTTTTAAGAGATTCAACATCCGACGAAGACGCAGCAACAAAAAAATACGTCGACACCGTAGATGGTAAACTATCCACGTTGCGGGCCGAGTATGACGTTCACGTAGGCGTGTTTGTAAGACTTCGAAGAAACTTTCAAAAAATCGATGAATCCATAGATAAGTTCTTTGGAACTCCTCCCGTCATCGACATAAAACTCGTTGATATCAAAACTAACCTAGACACGATCAAACGAACACAGCAAAACATCGTAGCGGGGATTCCTGAGATCGTTAATAAAACCAATTTGATTAAAATTCCAGCCGGAATAACTCCTGGGCATATCACAAACATCGTATACACAGTATCATCGGGATTCGCAAAATGGTCACAGCAAAATAAAACTATCAAATATACCGCAACAGTCACTGGCGTGTACAGGCTGTCTGTGTTTAGTGCTGCAAAATTTGAAATATTTACAACATATCCATGGCGTCATTCAACGGATAAGTTTTATGGGGTTGTATCTGTTATATTAAATAGCGGAACCGAAGAAATATTTATTCTGGAAGCAGCTGATAAGAAATTAACCGCAACATCTTACTGGTGGTGCTTGGAATTTGTAGCTGAAACACCTCAATTGGTTACTGCATAAAAATATATGGATGGTGCACAATACAGGTATAATCAAATGCGTGAATGGCAGGCAGCATTAAAAGATCGAGTCGAACAGTATACAGTAAAAGTAAAAAAAATATCGACGACGATTAGTTATCGTTGACGTGATTGTTTATTCAGTATCCGCTGTTGTTGCTGGAACGGGTGTTATATTATCAGCGGTGACAATGATGGCACCAGTAGCCGTAACTATTTGTATTTCAGCAGCAACAACGATTGCAGGTGTGCTCAATATCATCGCAAAAAAATATGTACTTACACGAACGAAAAATTATCCGATTACATAATAAAATTACACACAACGACGGTAGCATACTCAAAATTGTCCTCGTTGTTATCAGCGAATCTCAGTAATGGAATTATATCTGATTTCGAGTTTTCAATGATAACTAAAATATATCATGAAGGTATCGGTATTAAAGATAGAAATATTAATAATGACAGAATTACTCCAGCAGATCGTGACTAATACAACTTCGTCAAAAAGTTCAACTAATCCTGAATTTAGTATTAACTTTCCTACTGCAATTCCAGTGAAGGAAATAGCACTAGCGCAATTACGAGTATATTACAGCTGGCCAAATATCAGATCAAAATCATTTAATGGTACACCAGCAAATAATTTGCTTGTATTTGCTAACAAGAACAAACCAGATGGTACTCCTGACTGGATAGATGTTGGAATACCCACTGTAGTTATGAGATTGAAGATATCAATGAAGAATTTCAACGTAGAATAAAATCAATTACCGGAATAAAAGCAAAAATATCGATTAACGTTCATGAACCGACGCTGTCCTCGACGGTTGAGATACATTCTCCTGATTATGCCGCTGATATTTATCAATCCACGATAAGATCCGTACTAGGTTGGCCGGATGTTCCCCCGGTGTATGAAGGACCACCAGAACCAAAATTAATTGAATTTCTCACGGACGATGCCAGGTTCATAACAACTCCAAAATATCGAAATTTGGATCCATGGGTCAAAAGGGAGGATAATATTTATATTATTCATGATGGTAAAAAATATCCTAAAATACCTTTTTCTATCATCGATTTTGACACAAAAACTTCAACCGATATTGTTTATGAAAGAGAATTTAGATCAAAGGCTAGCAAAATTAAAACTGAATACACAACTACATTAACGACATTAGTACGTTTATTTAAAAATTATATCTTGGAGTATCCCAATATCGATCTAAAACATCAGATCATTGCAACGATACATTTAAATCAAATTGTATTAGATCTTAAATATTTTAATCAGACCATTATTGAGGTAATAAATACTAGTACTTATGCTGTTGGAGTAAAAGAAGATAAAATGACAACCATCAAGCGGATATACATTGATCATTATAAAATAGCTGAAGCAGATTTATTAAAATTTACATTACCAGGATTTGAAACTGGCGAGTTAATAAGATCACTCAATGATCTTGTCGCGAAAAACTTTCCTGAAATACTAGCTGTGTGGAGAAAACTAGCACCACCTCCAACTGTTCTCAGACATAATAATGATCCACACGGCGGCGGTAGACATGTATCTCCGGGAATCGTTAATATAACCAGCACGATCGTGATCAATCTGGTTTGTTACGTAATTGATGGTAGCTATCAAATAAATCTCAAAAGATCAAATTAGGCTCAACAAGGATATATTTTATATACATTCACACCACAAGTATCCCCTGGAAGTTTAATCGTGCAAGAACGAACTAATCCTGTGTATCTGCGGTGTCACAATAATATGTTAACACGAATAAATTTTAAGCTCACAGATCACCTTAATCGCTTAATTGACATACGTGGAGAAAAGCTTGTGATAAATCTATATGTGAAATCTTAATTAATCCAGTAAATATTATATAATGTACCAGCAAGTGATGATTTTATACATGACAAAGAAGTACTTGAAAACGCCATCAGAACAGCGTTTTCACAACCTCCAAACATGGAGCAATTTAACGTTAATTTAGTTATTGATGAATACGGAAACGAGGATTTCTTATTGACACAAGAACAGTTAGATGAGCTCCGTCGAAAACATATTATCGAGATCATTTGTAGCAGAGATCAGATTCTAAATTATGCACACTCCTGTATTAAACTCGATCAACTTAAAAAAATAATATTTCAGAATAAATAAATAAATAAATAAATTATTTCAGAATAAATAAATAAATAAAAATATTTCAGAATAAATAAAAATGTTTTTTATTATTGGTACTTAAAATTATGCAAAATAATCAGATTGTGTGTCTGATATGGTGATTGATACAAATCAATCAGATTTGTAATTCTGATGGGGTGATTGGTACAAATCAATCAGTTTTGTAATTCTGATGGGGTGATTGGTACTCAAATTCGTGTAAATTAATTCAGATGGGGTGATTGGTACTTAAATTCGTGTAAATTAATTCTGATGGGGTGATTGGTACTTAAATTCATGCAAATTAATCAGTTTTGTAAATAATTATTATAATCTGAACTAATGTATTCAGAAAAGAAATATTTTATTATTATTTTAAAATATTTTATTATTATGAATTCAATCAGTTTGTGTCTCTGATTTGTAGTTTGGTACTCAAATTAATCAGGGCTTTGCAAAAAAATATTTCTGAAATATGTTTTTACTCGAATTCATGTAAATCAATTCTGATGGGGTGATTGGTACAAATCAATCAGTTTTCCAAAAAATACTACAAAAAATATTTTATTATTATTTCTGAAATATTTTATTTTTTTATACAAATCAATCTGATGGGGTGATTGGTACTTAAAATTATGGAAATCAATCAATTTATTAATTCTGATGGGGTGGTTGGTACTTAAAATTATGCAAATCAATCAGTTTATTAATTCTGATAGGGTGTTTGGTACTTAAAATTATGCAAATCAATCAATTTATTGATTCTGATAGGGTGGTTGGTACTCAAATTCGTGTAAATCAATCAATTTATTAATTCTGATAGGGTGATTGGTACAAATCAATCAGTTTTCCAAAAAATACTACAAAAAATATTCTGAAATATTTTATTATTCAGAAATATTTTATTTTTTTATGCAAATCAACTTAATTTATTAATTATGATGGGATGATTGGTACTTAAAATTATGCAAATCAACTTAATTTATTAATTCTGATGGGATGATTGGTACTTAAAATTATGCAAATCAACTTAATTTATTAATTCTGATGGGGTGATTGGTACTTAAAATTATGCAAATCAACTTAATTTATTAATTCTGATGGGGTGATTGGTACTTAAAATTATGCAAATCAATCAATTTTGTAATTTTGATGGGGTGATTGGTACAAATCAATCAGTTTTCCAAAAATACTACAAAAAATATTCTGAAATATGTTTTTATTCAGAAATATTTATTTTATATAAATCAATCTGATGGGGTGATTGGTATTTAAAATTACACGAATCAATCAGTTTTGTAATTTTGATGGGGTGATTGGTACTTAAAATTACACGAATCAATCAATTTGTTAATTCTGATAGGGTGATTGGTACAAATCAATCAGTTTTCAAAAAAATACTACAAAAAATATTTTGAAATATTTTATTATTCTGAAATATTTTTTTTTATACAAATCAATCTGATGGGGTAGTTGGTACTTAAAATTATGCAAATCAACTTAATTTATTAATTCTGATGGGGTGATTGGTACTTAAAATTATGCAAATCAATCAATTTATTAATTCTGATGTGTTATACATGATGGGTGAAGTATCATGTTTTGAATAATATTATATATTTATGATACTTCACCCATATGTGATTGGAATTATGCCAATCAATCAGATTTTATATTTCAGAAATAAAATATTTCAGACAGGGTTGCTTTGGTCGTTACCTGCTGACATAATTTTTCTTAAGTATCTTATGCGGGTACTCATTGTTTTTTTCGTTTCGTACTCGTTGGATAATCCCGATCTGACCTTTTCTACTGCAACAGAAAGAGGAATAAATTCATTTACTTGATCATCGCTCACCATAGCTAGTGACTGAAACATAGCTGCCTGAATTCGCTTTATGAACTGATACTGAGATGATAGAACATACTTATTTTCATTTTTAAGTTCTTCTAATGTTTCAAAATCAGATATTATTTTTTCAGAATTTAGTTCATCAGATATATTAATTCCATTTTCTTCTAGTTTTTTAATAGCAGAAATAATGTCTTTGATATTTTCATGGTTCATTATATAATATATAAATATTTAAAATAAAAAAAAAATTATCCCTATAGAACCCCTATCGAGTGTTTAGCGAGTTCGTCGGGATGTTTCAAGGACGGCACAACATATACAATGAATATATACAATGAAATGGATATATACAATGAATGACGAGCCCCTATCGAGTGTTTTAGCGAGCTCAGGACGGTACAAACATATAACTTAATTAAGGACAGTACAAACATGTAACTTAATTAAGGAAATGAATATATACAATGAAATGGGTATATACAATGAAATGGGTATATACAATGAAGTGGATATATACAATGAATGATACAATGAAGTGGATATATACAATGAATGAATATATACAATGAATGAATATATACAATGAATGAGGGACAGTACAAACATATAATAAATGAAGGACAGTACAAACATATACGCTCAGCAGACCCCACCCCCAATAATAAAACCCGTGGGTGATACAAAAATATGTATCAACCACTAGTTGATATGTGGTTGAGAGTTCTGCTAAGCGGGGGGGGGGTTTGCGGTGCCCCCCAATTATTATAAAATCGCAATTATGCGCACCACCGACAGTTGTCAGCTATGAGGATTCGATCCTGGACCGCGAGCGTCACAGTCCAATACGATACCGATTGAGCTATTGAATCTTCTTACAAACATATGTTTCGGAAATTAATATGTAGCTAATAATCATTGAAAAGGAACTAATTTCGAATATATTTGCACTAAAACAACGGAATAGTTCTATATTTAAATAACTGTTTCTACATTAAAATAACGGTTTCTGAATATATCTGTATTATAACAGCGGTTTCTGAATATATCTGTATTATAACAGCGTTTTTCGTAACAGATTCCAAATACAAACCTGCGAAATCAATAGCGGATTGTGAATACACCTGTGCACCATAACAACGGTTTCTAAGCTGATTGTAAATGCAGCGTGTTCTGCCTATACACAACTACCTGCGGATCAATAACAACGGTTCCAAACAGATTGTAAATTGCCCTGATTTCTCGTAACAGATCCGCTATGTTGTATGATGGGAAAATACGTTTATATATTTAAAAACCATAAATATAGTTCTACGAGCAATTTATATGCAGAGCTGATATCACAAAATAGTAATTAGCTAAAACTGACTAATTACGACCATAAAATATCAGAAATCTACGAATGAAGAAGTAATCTCCCTTTCGTATGGTCAAAAAATAAGTAGTATAATAATGATAATTTCTGACCAAAAAATAAATAATTAAATAAATATAATTCGAGGCAGTGATGATAGTTAACAATACTGAAAGGTAATTTTTTGTTTATATCTTTTTGAGAAAGCGGTTTTATATATATTTTCTGCTACTTTTTGTACTGAATACGGGTGAATATCAAAATATTTAGCAGCAGCACATATCGAACGAAATATTATTTCTTCACCAGTTTATATATTTGTAGAATTTACCGACCTTCTAGAAACTGTCTTACATCTTCCAGTATTACCACGTGCAGAGTTCTCGCTTTGTGTGACAACTCGAAGGTTAGATAAACTATTATTTTGAGGATCTCCGTCAGTATGATCGATTACAAGACCGTCTCTTTGATCACTCCAAAGAAACATTCGTAGATGAAACGATGACAGAGATAACCTTTCTTATTCCCTTCGTATGTGAATGCTAGATAACCAGTATTAATGATATGACCAACCGGTCTCTTCAACCTACAGTGTCTGATCACACCATTAATATTTGATTCGTAATTCTTGATGACAGGATGTGGGATAAATTTATTTTGCTCCATATATACAATGATATTATTTGTTCAAATAATTGTTTGTCTGAAATCTTGATATATAATCCTCCACGGATTTTATAGCGTTTTCACTATTATTATTTTTTTTTGTCATAATATCTTTTAAGTTCTCTGAACCGTTTTCCAGCGAACTTTCCACATGATCCTGTTTTTCCTCGCACTCCAACACCACATCGCAGACACGGTATTGGTCCTAGACTTCCTCGCCGTATGCCTTGTAAGTGCATCCAACAAAATTCACCTCTACAGGATTTGTTGCATCGATTTAATGAACCGATCTTGAGCCAAGTACAATGATTCATCATATATATATATATATATATATATATATATATATATATATATATATATATATATATATATATATATATATATATATATATATATATATATATATATATATATATATAATATTTCTTATTTAAATACTTGTTTTAATTATATGAACGAGTTTGAGAGATTATCCCAAACTAGGCCTTCTAAATATAAATTTAATCTCGACAGATTATCTTCTGACTTACCAGTACGAGATCTGGTTGATCCGAAAAATAAAAGTTTGATCAGTAAAATTCATGACGCCAAGAAAGAATTTTACGCGGATGGTGCATCTCATGTATGGTCAACGTTCAAGATTATTCGCAACACTGTCAAAGACGCTACAGTGAATGACAAACGAGCGGCAACTATCATTAACTACATCGCTGAGTACGAGGGCAATCAAAATTGTTTCTTCAGAGTAAAATTTATTGTATTAACAGAAACAGGTAGTTGGATTATCCGTGATAAATATGATCCTGTCCTTGGTAATAATAAAATTGCCATATTAAGTAAAAATTCCAGACCGGGTCTATTGACTGGTATTGATAAACCGTATTATGAGCGAGCGTACCCTGTAACAGCAGTTATTTATGGAATCTGTGAGATAAATAAAAAACCCAACGTTGATAAACTGGCACCCATGAAATTGTCAAGGTTAAATTGTGTAGCCGAACGAGTAATAGAACACTTTACAAACGCGATGCGTGGAAACGGATTAACTGATTTAAGACGTGAAAAAATAAACTCGTGGGCCGATTCAGTTAAGGATACCGGTGCTACAATAAAAGATGTTGCTGAATTATGAAAAATATTAAAATTTCCAATTAAAGTATCACGATAACGGGAGAAGTACTACACGATTCAAAATATAAGTCGAAAGGAGCTCCAATAAATATTATTGATCATAATGCGCACGCATGGACTAGCTCAGTAACAATATTTCCACGTGACCGAACTGTTAAATTTTACCCCTCAGATATGGGGAGAGGCATGTTTGATTTTATTAACGAAATAAGTAAAAACGATCCTGTATCGGTATGGTTATTTAAAAGTAATGAGGAAGGTGAATTTGATCAGTTTGTTAGACCGAACGGTGAAATATATCGAATAGAACCTCTCCATGACGAGATGAAAAATCTTGCGGAGAAGATTTTAGGGTGCAAGCACTCCACGGAAAATACTAACAAGTTACTAACTAATTGTTTTACCGTTCCATCTGTTGCGGCTCATTTCGCTAGAGAAAAAAATTCATGGAAACCAACACGATTTGATTTACTCGAGAACGTACGCGCAAGTTGCGTCGAATACGGACACGGCGGATTGTGGAATACCAAGTATAATTACAATGATGTTATTTCGGTTGATATGGTTGCATGTTATCCGGGAAGTTTTCTAGGATACGGAGATTGTTCCGCGTACTTTAAAAGATTCGGTCACCCTACAAACGAGATGACGCGAGTGGCAATTAATGGACCATTACCTGATTTTGATCTGACTGGATTCGCTTGTGTTGAATCATTCGAGTTTAACGAAAAACTCCACAAAATTTGTTATGTTTGGTTTGGCAGACATTTTTGTAAAAAACGTTGGGCGCCTATAGTTTTATTACGATGTATGCTAGATTGTGTGATACTGACATCGTTGGTGGTTAGTGAGGCAATTATATCATATCGCGCGCAGACCGAAGTTTGGTTGTCCATTCCAGATTCTATCAATCTCGATGAAGTTATTAAGGAATTTAAGGAAAAATGTCCTGATGTTTCCGAAGATGATATTATCAAAGAAGCTCCTAAAATACTCGAGATTAAACTTAAAACCGCAAAAGATCTAGGTAGAAAAATTATAGGTAAATTTACTCAGGGTGGTGCATATGATCATAAAAGACATCACGCACGATTAATTCTAGATGATGCCGAGTACGATTTTATAATTGCTGATACAACAGCGAGAAATATATTTGTAAATCGAGAAAGTGTTTATTTATCCGACGGAACAAAATTAGGTATGATTGTTAGTTACATAAATGATGTCTCCCCACAATATACTCATCTAAGATCTTCTATGTTGGCTTATGTTTCAATAAATTTATTATCGATGATTAATAGATTTCCTGAGACCGCAGTCAGAGTCGCAACAGATTCGTTTTATATTTCGAGTAAATATTTAGAATCTTTTATGGAATTTATAAGTAATGATGAAAGATGGAGTTCGTGGAGAATAAAAGAAGAAATATTACACAATTGTACAGAATCAGCAGATGTTCCGATGAGGCATTTTTATCGTAAATGTAATAAAATATCAGAAATATCGAAAGCGCCGTCAGTGAGTGATCCAATAACTAGATATAAGACAGTATATCTCAATGGACCTGGTAGATGCGGCAAGACGACTCGAGCAATTAATGTTTTTAGAAATTCAGATATGATCGTGCAGACACCCACACACAGACTTGCTCGAGAGATGAAACAACGGCAAGTACAATCATGCACGTATCATAGTTTCTACATACATGGACTCCTGAACGAATGGGAGAAAAATATATACCTAAAATAATTATTTGGGACGAGATATGTACGGTGTCATTGAATACATTAAAAACGTTTCTTGATTGGTTGCTGACGAAAAATACCGCTATAATAATGTGTGGCGATCATGGTCAACCGCCGCCCTTTGTTGGACCATCTCCACATGATTGGTTAAAAAATTTCGTTGATTATTACGAAGAAATAGATGATGATCATAGAGCTCTCGATGCAAATTTAAAGGAATTTAAAAAATTAATCAGATTGCAATCAAACAAAATTCAGTGTGAAATAATACGCGGAGTAATCTCAGAGACCTCAATGAGTAATTTTTTGAATTTATGGAGACCCAACGATTTGATAGTAGCAAGCAGAAAAATAATCAGAGACGCTTTACAACAGCAGTTATTTCAGCTACATAAAGAAAAATATTCAGAATTGCCTGTACCGTTATGTTATAGACCATCAGATACACGAAAACAGAATATTAATGTTGATATTCCAGGACAGAATGAGAAGCAAAATCTCGTATTAAATGATATTGTCGCCGTTGATATCAGTGTAGTCGAAGACCCATTACACGCTGACAAATCTCCATGGGTGTTGGGATACGCTATGACGATCCACTCGTCTCAGGGATTAACTATTTCTGATACACGAGTCTGGATTGTAGACGATCGTATTGAGTGGTCAAATTTAGTCTATTTAGCGGTATCGAGGGTCAGAAAAATATCTCAATTACGTAGAATTATAATTCCTGAAATCGTTAATAAATTTAACATCATCGATGATGATACAGTAAGAAAAAAATTAATCGGATACAAACAATCTGATAAAAAAAAATAAACGCGACTTTGATCTTGATACTGAATTTATTATTGAGTTAAAACAGCAGCAGAATAATCATTGCGCAAGTTGTAATTGTATAATGCTGTGGAGGTATTCGAGTAATGATTCAAGACAATTTACCGTAGACAGAAAAGATAGTAGTCGCGGTCATATACGAGAAAATGTGATGTTGACCTGTCTCGAGTGTAATCGACGTAGAGGCGCCAGCGCCTTGGGTGCTAGTTAAGTGACCGCGGTGGTAGTTGTGTATCCTCTGGAATTATTTGTAGTTGTTCACGTACAAATCCACGTTGAGGAGCAGCCGAATCTAATCTGTAGATTGCAGGTCTACCTGGGGATCTTGTCTTGGTGGATATCTTGTGTGTGGTAACTCTCCAAATAGGATCAGTCGCTCTTTTTTTACCACCTTCAAGTTCACCAGGCTCGTATAAATACCTTACAGTAATATTACCTAATACTGGCTGTGTTAAATCACGTCGTTGTATTGGTATATTTTTTTTGTAATTGCATTAATAGATTTCATGTTGATTGTTCGTGAAATCTCATTATTTAGTGCAGCTATCACACCTGGTAATCTTGTAACTCATTCTCGAGATCTCGTATCCTGAATAAATTCCTTCGCGTATTGATATCCAAATAACCGCTCGGCAAGTGTTCGATTAAATCGCTCTACAATTGCCTGATCACGGTGAATTACAGTATGCCCTCGTCGTATTTTGGTATTATGTTGTTTCATCAACGATGATACTTGACCAAGAAATTCCTTACCAGGATCAACCTGTAATAATTGTGGCCATCGTAATGGTCCTCGTTGATAAATTCGTTCAAACGCATTGGCTACTTCAGATGCTGTTTTCGTTGATAGCGACTCTGCCTCTTTATACCTACTTGCAACATCAACAACAGTTAACGCCTACTTATATGTTTTTCTACGTACAGTATCATGCGGTAAAAACAGATTATCTGCTTGATGAACTTCATTAGGAACACTAACATCGAAATATGCGTACTGAATTCGTTTCGGTGGTGGTAGATAAATTTGCCATATTGCTTGTTTGGATACCCACGCTTTATCAGTAGAATGTTTAACCGCTGCTGCATCAGCAAGTTTACTAATTGCTGCTTTGCCTCTCCAGTATCCTCTTGGACTATAATAAATTGATTCCATTATATATTACCAGACCCAAGCGCTAATTTAACTTTCATCGCAGATCTTACCAACCAATTAGCTAATTTTTCTTTAATATTTTTATTTTTGATAGAATCTAACGCATGAATTAATTTCACATCTGCAATATGCCTGTCTTGTAGATTTTTACTCTTATACGCAACATCATGAGCGTGACAAGCTCGATCAATAGCGTTTATTGGTTCCTCGCCTGGTTTTGGTTGATCCTGATTATCAAGTCTCATATCAAGTCTGGTACCAGGACCGCAATAATTATATCCTGGTAGATGTTTTTCTCCTGAGTATTCAGCCCATGGAGTACCTGGAAACTTTGACATCAAATTAGCAATATCACCACCGCGCTTTTTAGGCAAAAATGAAAATTTCTTTCTACCGCATTTAGAGCATTTTCCACCATACGCTATTTTTTTATTTTTTGTTGTAACCGTAGCTAAATCAGTAGTTGGAGTTTTACCTTTACAGCGTAAACAATATAAATTCATGATATAAAATATCTGGATATAATTGATTTCTCAGCAACTCGGCGACGAGATCCAGTTAAACACCACCCTGCGTTACCCAATTCCATCAGAATGATTATCATAGGACCATCTGGGTCGGGTAAGACGCAATTATTACTTAATTTGATAATGAGATGGTTAAAATGGGATAAACTGTATTTGGTAGCACCATCCTTTGATGATCAGAGGTGTTATGATGTACTTAAAGATTTTAATAAAAATGCAAGAATACTGGACGAAGATAATGATGTTATAGAGTTTATAACCGATATTGATGAAGCACCGTCCGTTGATGTTTTAGACGGATTTATTAATAATTTAGTTGTGTATGATGATGTGATGCTAGATAAACAAACAAATCCAGCCAGAATATTTTCTCGCGCAGACATAAAAATACAGATGTGATCTATGTTACTCAACGGTATACACAAATACCAAAAGTAATCAGAGACAATTGCAATATTTTAGTTGTGTTTAATGGAGTTGATACACACACGATGAGAAATATTCATCAAACTTGGTGCAGCGGTGACATGGATATAATTAAATTTAAAACTTCTTCTCACGAGTGCAAGCTACTCCGCATGGATTTATAACAATAAATTTACATGATCCAAGAACAAGATATCGTGTAGGTCTTGATAAAATCTTTTAACGTTTCTGATTTTAAAAAAAAATTAAAATTAATAGCAGCAGAGAGGGCGCCTACCAATGTTGGTCGTCCAGTAGAGGAAACAAAAAATAAATAAACACGTAGAGTACTTTATTTTTCAGCTACTATTTCGAACTAAAGTTTTATTGATGGGGTTGGTTTCAACAAAAATAAAAACCTCCCAGGAAGCTTTTATTTGTAAAAATCTGGACCTTTCTGCGGATTAGATTTCCATGAAGGTTTTATTTTTTGTCGGAATTCTTGGGTCTGTTCGCCCTCTCTGCTGCTACAGTGCCTTTTACTGTTTTCGAAAAGTATAATGTAGTTAGTTTTGAAAAATATAATCAAGAAAGCATTATTTTCAAGGATGATGCGAATATCAAATGGTAAGAATTGTATCTTAACATTTGTGTGGAACTATGATATTCGTTTTAATTCTCAGATTGATAGAACAAATTATTCTATAAATGTCGTGCATATAGATAGGTAGAACATATTGTTTTTAAATGTCTCACATAATTTTGTTCTTAACAATGATAGACACATTCTGAAGTTGCATATATGTAATCTATACGTGTGCGTAAAACACCTGTGATGTTTGATGGTCTCGTGCCTTTATAGATTACCCTATTGTCTTTATAGATCACTCCATTGCCTTTATAGATCATTCCATTGCCTTTACAGATCAATCCATTGCCTTTATAGATCACTCCATTGCCTTTATAGATCACTCCATTGCCTTTATAGATCACCCTATTGTCTTTATAGATCACTCCATTGCCTTTATAGATCATTCCATTGCCTTTATAGATCACTCCATTGCCTTTATAGATCACTCAATTTCCTTTATAGATCACCCTATTGTCTTTATAGATCACTCCATTGCCTTTACATATCAATTCATTGCCTTTATAGATCACTCCATTGCTTTTATAGATCACTCCATGTCCTTTACAGATCACCCTATTGTCTTTATAGATCACTCCATTGCCTTTATAGATCACCCTATTGTCTTTATAGATGACTCCATTGCCTTTACAGATTAATCCATTGCCTTTATAGATCACTCCATTGCCTTTATAGATCACTCCATTGCCTTTACAGATCAATCCATTGCCTTTATAGATCACCCTATTGTCTTTATAGATCAATCCATTGCCTTTATAGATCACTCCATTGCATTTACAGATCAGTCGATTGCCTTTATAGATCACTCCATTGCCTTTACAGATCACTCCATTGCCTTTATAGATCACTCCATTGCCTTTATAGATCACTCCATTGCCTTTACAGATCAATCCATTGCCTTTATAGATCACTCCATTGCCTTTATAGATCACCCTATTGTCTTTATAGATCAATCCATTGCCTTTATAGATCACTCCATTGCATTTACAGATCAATCCATTGCCTTTATAGATCGCTCCATTGCCTTTACAGATCACTCCATTGCCTTTATAGATCACTCCATTGCCTTTATAGATCACTCCATTGCCTTTACAGATCAATCCATTGCCTTTATAGATCACTCCATTTCCTTTATAGATCACCCTATTGTCTTTATAGATCACTCCATTGCATTTACAGATCAATCCATTGCCTTTATAGATCACTTCATTCCCTTTATAAATCAATCCATTGCCTTTATAGATCACTCCATTGCCTTTATAGATTATTCCATTGCCTTTATAGATCACTCCATTGCTTTATAGATCATTCCATTGCCTTTACAGATCACTCCATTGCCTTTATAGATTACTCCTGCGTAGGTTTGAGTCTTATCTCGGCCAGTGTGGGTATGTGAAAAAACCTGCCATTAGTTTCCCTCGGGGCTGTGGTTCCTCCAGGGATCTTCCATGCGTCATCCTCCACCAATATACTATTCGTCATGCATAGCCTATTATATGTTGAAAAGTTATGTAAAAACTACAAAAATCAAGCTTACGATCTTTTATGTTTAAAATATAATTATGTATTAATTTAGGTGTATGGACCAACAAGTCTAAAATAAAGAATTCTTATCTCATCCGGTGGTTGGACAAGGACGGAATAAACGAAGCCTTTAGTTAACAAAACGTAAACCGATGTAAAATAAAGACTTCATTAACTTCAATTTTCCGAAGGTTTAATTACTTTTTTCATAAATATCAATAATTGGGAAGAAAAAAAAAGCGCTAAGAGTTAACGACAACAAATCCATTATGCAAGACTTAAACACTTTCAAAGGCAAAAGATAACTACTATAAACATGCTATTAATGAAAGTAAGAGTACCAAAACATTGTGGAAGCATCTAAAAGAGCTGAACCCACCCAAGAACAGTTGTCTTCCCCTCTAGACTTAAGCAAAACGATGATATAGCAAAATCTGTACAAGACATTGTGGAAATGTTCAATAATTTCTTCATAAGCATCTCCAGTAAGAGTATTCAGAACCAGACTAATATCCCAATTGAACTTGATGCTCTTCTATTATTTATAAGAGCTAAAATTCCCATGATAATTATTTTTCAATAGCTAATGTTAGTGAAGCTGATGTTTTTGATATGCTAATGAAGGTGGATATTAATAAATCCTCTGGACTGGATGGTATTGGTCCACGAATTCTTAAAATTGCTGCATCAGTAATAACAAAGTCACTAACGCGTATCATAAATTTAAGTATAATGAGTGGTAATTTTTCAGAAACATTGAAATGTGCAAAGGTTACACCTATCTTTAAGAAAGGAGAAAAGGAGGATCCAGGAAATTACAGACCAATATCAATTCTACCTGTATTGTCAAAACTATTTGAAAAGCATGTAGCCATTCAGGTCTATAAATTTTTTGAAACATACTCTCTATTTCATAAAGCGCAATCAGGATTTAGAAAGTACCACTCGTGCCAAACAGAACTTACCAAATTAATTGATCTTTGGCTGAAGGAAATGGATAATGGACATATGAATGGGATTGTTTTCCTTGACTTCAAGAAAGCCTTTGATCTTGTTGATCATGAAATTCTGCTGCAAAAGTTGAAATGTTATAGGTTTGACTATCCTTCTTTAAACTGGTTTAGATCATACCTAAATCAAAGGTCTCAACAAGTAAGCATTGGCAATATTAGCTCTCAAACTCGCACAATTCATTCAGGAGTCCCTCAAGGCTCAGTTTTGGGCCCTCTCCTCTTCCTTATCTATATCAATGATCTACCATTAAATAATGAATCCACAAATACAGATTTGTTTGCGGATGATGCAACCTTGTATACATCTAGTTCTGATACTGAAGTTATCCAAATGAGATTAAACTCAGCCCTTATTAGAGTCCAAATCTGGGCACAACAAAATAGGATGGTAATTAATGAAGGTAAAACAAAATGTATGATTTTGGTGACATCACAAAAGCTACACAAGTCAGGGAACCCAAAACTATATCTTGCAATAAATAATCATCCATTAGAAAATGTCAAACATGAAAGGCTTGAAGGTGTGTCTGTAGATAATAATTTATTATGGAATGACCATACTGATAAGCTTTGTAAAACACTGTCATCCAAAATTGCCCTTCTCAGCAGAATCAAGAAATATTTACCTATGGAAACTCGCAATCTATACTACAGGTCATATATTCTTCACCAATAATGGATTATTGTTCTAATGTATGGAGAAACTGTGCTAAATCTGAGCTTGACAGGATTTATAAACTTCAGAACGAGCAGCACATGTAATTTTAGATGCATCTATTGATCATCCCTCAAAAGCATTATTTACAGAACTCAAATGGTTCACAATATATGACAGGATAGATTTTCACAAGGCAGTTCTTTTATATAAATGTCTACATGGAACTGCACCAGAGTATCTTCAGGACTTATTCAGGCCTTTTTCAACACAATACCAGTTGAGATCAATATCACATGGAAACCTTCTAGTACCAAAACCAAGAACAGAGCAATTTAAAAAGAGTTTTCAATACTCTGGTACAGTTCTCTGGAACAAGCTTCCACTACATGTAAAATCTGCTGAAAATATTAGAGTATTTAAGAAAAGATATCACGAGCATGTATGTGTTTCTAATAGATAATGGAATTTAGTATTTTAATACTAAACATGTTAAAATAAACACTAATTATTGCTATCTTCATATAATGTGCATTGTTATACTCTTCTTAAGAGGGCCTCAAGGGAGAATAGTCCTTGACTAATGAGTCACCCTCTATAAATAAAGCATCATTATTATTATTATTATTATTATTATTATTATTTCAGTAGAGTTACAGATATATTACACACATGGAAAAATGTGATTTGTATCGTTTTGAATAATTTCACGAGATGAGTAATCCTGCTTATCGAAAACATTAATTAATGTTTCCAACATCTTAATGAATACTTGCATTTTCCATGTTGTAGCGCTTTGGCAACATTTCTTAGAGGAACAGAACCACGAACTACTTCTCCAAATGGCGTATGTATACTATTTTTTTTACCTTTTCACACAAAGACTGCTGATACGCAAAACCTTCTAAAAATAGAAAACCAGCTAAGAAATCCCATTGTACACTACACCATCTGGTGACAAATAAGAGTCCTTGTTACGTCTTTGTTTCGCATATTCATGATTTATCAATCTTTATTTCCTCTAAAGTCAGTGTTAAATTGAAAGAATGGTCGTAGTTTGAGTAGCCTCTAAAATTACGGACACTGTCCACTATGTGGTCGCATATTATCAATAATTGTGACATTCTAATTGGTGCATATCTTCAATGAAATTTTTCAACTCTTACTTTTTAGGGAATTCACCTACACTTCTGAATGGAGTGACCCAGGCGTATACAGAAATTGTATGACGTCTGCTGCAATATTTTCTGCATGAAGCTCACATGAATTTTGCAACAAATCGGAGTGTGTGTGTGTGTGTGTGTGTGTGTGTGTGCGTGCGCGAGCGTGTTTTAAATTCCTTTTCAAAATGGCTAAACTAACGAAACGATCATAAATGAATGAATTAACTCAAAATTATCCGGCTTGGTAACCTCATATATAACTTGACTTCACAGCATTGATTATATCGCTATATAACTGTTTATACTTTTGATGTAATATTTAACCTACTTCTCAACCTTGACAATTGTATTGTGTACCACATGTATATATGCTGAGATGGAGAATATACCAATGACCCCATTTATCTGCAGATAAAGCCATCACGATTAGGATAATGTTAGCATTTCACACATGGAATGAAAAATCTCGACTTAAACTTTCTGCTTAATGCCTTCTTAATTCGTTGAGTTATTTGATTCATTGGAATACGCTTAGTAGGGCCATGTGCCCGGTAAGGAATGACCATATCGCCTTTCTCCCTGCGACAGGAGACCGTAGCAGTCGTCAAATGGCCAGAACCATTCCTTATTGGGTGAAGCTGGTATCGTAAGGGCAATCATACCAATCAAACATATGGAAAAACATGTGTCTGCATGAGTTTGTGATTTTTGTACGTACTTGCTTCTTGTACATCACTTTTTTCATTCTCCTATCAGTACATTTGTTATATGTTACTAATGGAGGAAACAAAGATGGATTATGACTCCAGCAGCCGACAAACCACAAGCCGCTAATGTTGTAGGTCACTGTTGTGTCCGATGAGATTGCAATACTTGTCAATTTGTCACGGTTTAAACCTCCTGGGTAATGTATCGTGACCCTCTAAGTTGTTAGTAACGCTTCCGAAAGGTTTTGACAAACACTCGTTTTAGATTAATGGTTTGTAGTTTTGCTAGAAAACCTTTCACCAGTCCAATCTACTGAGCCATTTAAGCCCAAGTGATTATTTGGTTCCTGGACTTAAGATCAGATAAAGTGCTCATCATTTAGTTTTCTGGTTCAGAGGAAGTGAGAGTCTGGGATTTTCTTAAACAATAAAATTGGCTTCCAAATAGTTTCAAAACAATACGCTTGCATCGATTTGTCCAAAAAGGAACTAATTACTTCCATTCTATTCGCTGATGAAAATAATCTGGAGTAAACCAAATAATATATCTAATTGAAAACAAAATCGAGACCCTTCCCAAAAAAATTAATAGGTCGCTTCCTAATGATCAGAATACAATATCCGTGATGCATTGTTTTTGTTGTTGTTGTTGTTATTGTTTTTCAAAAGCTCCTTGAAGTATGTTTTAGTTTTCAAGCTCAGGGCTAGATCCGCTCCCCCACCACCAACACCACTTTTATTAACTTTCATAAAATATTCAGGTAAAAGAACAGAATATATACTGTCTTTTTCTAGACTGAACTTTTTAGTATTATTGTATTAATTCAGGCCAGAAGATGAGTAGGGCTATTTGTCACGGCGTTCACGCTCTTAACCAGAACCCAACATTCGTCACGACATTCCCGCTTTTAACTAGAACCCAACATTCGTCACGGTATTCCCGTTTTTAACCAGAACCCAACTTTCGTCACGTCATTTCCGCTTTAAACCGGAACCCAACATTTATCACGACATTCCCGCTTTAAAGCAGAACCCAACATTCGTCATGGCATTCCCGCTTTTAACTAGAACCTAACATTCGTCACTGTGTTCCTGCTTTTAACCAGAACCCGTCACGGCTTTCCTGCTTTGAATCAGAACCCAACATGTATCACGGCCTTTCCGCTTTCAACAGAACCCAACATTCGTCAGGGTGTTCCCGGTTTGAAACAGAACCCAACATTTACCACGCATTCCCGCTTTGAACCAAAACCTAACATTCGTCATGGCATTTCCGCTTTAAACAGAACCCAACATTCGTCATGGCATTTCCGCTTTAAACAAAACCCAACATTCGTCATGGCATTCCCGCTTTTAACCAGAACCCAACATTAATCACGGCATTTGTGCTTTGAACCAGAGCCCAACATTCTTCACGGCATTTCCGCTTTAAACAGAACCCAACATTCGTCACGGCATTCACGGTTTAAACCAGAACTCAATATTAATCACGTTATTTGTGCTTTTAACCAGAACCAAACATTCGTTACAGCATTCCCGCTTTAACCAGGACCCGCAATTTATCACGGCATTTGCGCTTTTAACCAGAACCCAAGACTTATCACGGCATTCCCGCTTTTAACCAGAATCCAACATTCGGTCACGCTATTCCCGCGTTGAACCAGAACCAAACTTTCTTCACGGCATTCCCGCTTTAAACCAGAACCCAACATTCGTCACGACATTCCCGCTTTGAAACAGAACCCAACATTCGTCATGGCATTCCCGATTTAAACAGAACCCAACATTTATCACGACATTCCCGCTTTTAACCAGAACCCAACATTCGTCATGGCATTCCCGCTTTAAACAGAACCCACATTCGTATCATTAGGAAGAGCATGTTCAATATTAAGGTCGTCTGCTGTTATCCAGGGTGAATGTGTATTAGCATCAGGTGTGAATTACATCATTAAGCTTTAGGTAGTTCCATTTTATTGGTCAACTAGGTCGATTAAGCTTCGGTAGTTCCATTGTATTGGTGAACTACATCGATTAAAGTCTGGTTATGCGATTTAATTGGTCAACTACGTCGATTAAATTTCGTGTAGCGCCATTGTGCCTTCAGTAAACATGCAGTTGTTTAATGTAATGAAACGACCCAGATTAACGAAGATATCGACATATGTAGGCGAAATTTCTATACTTGACCTCTACATTCATTTAATCTCGAACGAAAGAGTACATCAGCAATGAAATCATTTCGTGTATTGTTTTTAAAAGTGTCCTAGCTTAGAGTAACGACAGCCGAAAAGAGAGCGTAGATTACTGTAAATTTCCATGAAATGACTGTCTGAGACAGCTTTTTTCAAGAGACATGCATGTAAATTATTTCCATTAAGAGCATCTGTACTTAATAGTATTCAGACTTTAGAAATCCAAACTTTTAGAAATATTCTGGTCGAAAACAAAAAGTCATCATTACCTTTAACCGTTTATAGTGTGAACCCCACATTATTTTGCGGAAACTGGTTTATGTTCGAGTGAATGTGAGCTTGACCTTTTTGATGTTTTGATTCCAAAATGGAAAAGTTTGTTCCTTAATCCAATATCATGGCATCCACAGACCTTGATCCAGACATATGTTGTAGAACTAATGTTAAGGTGTGGAAACCATTTTTATCTTTTCTCTCACAGTGACATAAACCATTGGCCCTTACATCTCGAAATCATTAAGTTTCTTTCGTACCCCAAAACGTCAACAAAGTTTGTTAAATGCATTTGACGTAGAAGTAAAGCAGAAATCGAAACTGAAAGATGAAAGAGCCAAGAAAATTTGTCTTAAGGGACAGAGAAGAATCAGCAGGCGTATACATTGTGTTGGAAGTGAGCACTGACATCAAACATTTTGTAACAACGTTAAGAAAAAATGAATATCAGAAAATTCAATCTTACAGATAAGATATCATTTCGAGATGAGAACGAAGGGTGCCAAACATGAAGTGTTCGGAATGTAATCAACATTGTTAAACAGAAAGTAGAATTACTTGATTGAGAACGAAGGGTGACAAACAGGAAGTGTTCGGAATGAAAGGTAATCAACATTGTTAAACAGAAAGTAGAATTACTTGATTGAGAACGAAGGATGACAAACAGGAAGTGTTCGGAATGAAAGGTAATCAACATTGTTAAACAGAAAGTAGAATTACTTGATTGAGAACGAAGGGTGACAAACAGGAAGTGTTCGGAATGAAAGGTAATCAACATTGTTAATCGTAAAGTAGAATTACTTGATTGAGAACGAAGGGTGACAAACAGGAAGTGTTCGGAATGAAAGGTAATCAACATTGTTAAACAGAAAGTAGAATTACTTGATTGAGATCGAAGGGTGACAAACAGGAAGTGTTTGGAATGAAAGGTAATCGACATTGTTAAGCAGAAAGTAGAATTACTGGATACTACGTAGAGTCCGACGAAAATCTCGGAAAGTAATTTTCCGTATGTCCAAGCAAAACGCTGACGGGATGATTCCAAGTTGGATTAGTCACCTCATAATGTAGGGCACTGTTACCTACACTGTGTTTTTCTTTTTTACATTAGAACTGATGGTTTGATCTCAGATTTGTAAACATTTCCATCGTTCCCGTCAAGGTGGATTTGTCGAGAGGCGTGGGTTACTGTGTTGTCTCGCGTTTGTTTTCTCTAGATTCAACCACGTCATTATGATGACCTGGTTGTCTGTCTTGTTATTTTACAGCATGTGATACAAGTCTTGGAAAACATTTGTTATGGTTCGATTTGTCATACTGTTTACTTATCCTACCACGCTATTGTAGTGACTAAATTTGTATAGAGATTATTTATGAGGTATTTCATACAGCATATAACATAATGTACTTTTATTTCTCGCCTTATAAGTGGGGGTTTAGTATAACTACCATTTTATTAAGTTTTAACTGTCAAGAATAGCTGTCCGTTTGTCATTTAAGAAGCTAACAAAATACCACCCACTCGGAATCTCTCTAATAAATGACAATAAACCAGAAAGTGATATGTCATTGCAAAAGTTTGTCAGTGTATTAAAGCATTATCTTTTTTATATACTAAAGTGCTGTCAAGCATTATACAGTTGACAGCGGTATCACGGCTCACGTCTACACACAAGGATGAGATTAAGATGAACGAAATAGGACTCTAGACTGTTGTAACAAGCAGGTTGTGATGTTTATCACGTGCCATTTTATTAGAAAAGTTAATATCAAAAGTTAAACGCGTTTGCTTCTTATGCGAAATAAGTTGATTTAAAAACCCGATACAAGCACACCAGACTGAAATCTCAATTCTGAATAATGATAAGGATTAATTGCTCGAGCAGGTGCGTCCTCAGCCTCTTGATACGCGCGGTTACACTTTGAGGTACGATCAAAGTGGATATCTGTGTTTCTTTGCTTCTGTGGCACTGTCTTCCTTCTCGTTGACTAAATCGGCTTCGAGGAAGAGGAAACGTTTTGCGATCTCGCCCACGTCGAAGAGGTCCTCGGAGGGTGCGTCGATCCCATTAGTCTTACGATGGGCGTTTTAGATTTTTAGTAGCTGAGATGGGTCAGCCCCTTCCACAGCCGATGAATTTACTCTCAAATCACATGCAAGTGTATGCTTCGAGCATGTGTACAACCTGTAGTGAGCCTCCATCTCACCCCGAGGGCACCCACAAGTGACGTTACTATACTAGGTGCCACAGACAGCCCTATAGTATTGATTATAACAATACTACTGCAGAAATATCATTATTCATGGCAACTACACTGTGCAAAATATTGTGCTGATATTATTTTTTCTGTGGCCGGATTAGTCCGAGAATATATTTTACTGGCAGAGTTAATGCGAGAATATTCAATACTGACTGCGACGGAGGTAGTGTCAGAATATTTCTATTTTAAATAATTATCGGGATACATATAAATGGCGATTAAATTTTTTTTATCAGATTGGTACGTGTAGTATTTTGCAATAATTTACCAGCATATCTGACTCTGGAATTAATGTATCTGATCAATGGAATGTGCGTAAAGTTCCAGAAAAGGTAAAGTCGTTGTTTCTCTTAAATGCACATTAAGAATTGACCAAGATACTCAAGAACTGTATGATTTTTCAAACTCGTAATCGGAGCTTCTTCACAAATTATTTGATTTAGGAATCTTCTAGTAACAGCTTCGATGTAGACTTGGCCAATCGTATGAGGAAAAACTTGAGGAAAAAAAGTATTCATTATTTTGCAGTAACAATGAAGTCGCTAATGTTAATTACACTTCATAGTACAGATAGTGAACGAGTGAACTCTATAATGATGACATTGAAACAAACAACAAGGGGAAATAGTAGCAGGGGCGAAGATCACCAAGGGTGAACCAATTCAAAAGATAATTTTAGTAATAATATAACGAGGGCACCCACACTCAATAACCAGTGGTGATATTGTATTAAATGAGATACAACATTGCAAAAGTGGAGAAGCACAAGCACTGAGAGAAATTCTCAGAAACTATTGGCAAAACAATGAAGCAAAAACTATCGAGGAAATTTACAAACACTACGAGACATTTGACATTGATGGATACAAATGTACAAAGTCTGGTCGTATTCGAGTCGTTGCAATACTCATCTATGTGTCATTTGAACTTATTTTGGCCGACACCATTCTGGAGGATATATTATTTGAGTTTGCAGGCAAATTTCATGACCCTGGAAAGAATAAGTCTATTTTTCTTTTGCAAACCGCTGATTGACATGTTCATATTGTTATAAAACAAAAATAGGATTGTACGCTTGATGGACTCCGTAAATTTCTAATATATTAGCAATATTTTATCCTCCTGTTTCAAGTATCAATGTATGCCTATGAGGAGATAAAACGGGTCTGACTGAAAAATCAGTCAATTCGGTAAACTTTTACATATACGAAATTTCTGTCGTGTTAGGGCGTAATCACTGCAGAGGCGAATGCCTTGAGAAGTGTAAAATTTGAGACAGAACATGACATTAAGAATACTGTGTATCACATTTGCTAGCGTTGCGTGTTGGTCTAAGTGTTCGACAATGTCTTACATGCAGCATCGGAGTTAAGTCACTTAAACTGCTTAGCCGACCATGCGGATCTGTTCACGAGTAATATAATGCGCGCTGGCTAAGCTTCGCTAACGCTTGTATTGTAGAAATACCCGACAACGTTACGAAAACACCAGACGATGTTGATGAAAAATAATAGACAGGACTGAAGCGATTGCAGTTTCCGATCTTTATGAAATAAAAAACTAAATTTTAACTGACGAAATTTTCAGTTATACAAGGATTTAACTTATATACCAGTTTGCCGACTATAATTCAACTAAGGCGACTTACGCAAGAACGTGGGTTACTGAAACCAATGACTATGCCAAAACCTGTCATACACGAGTTATTAGGACTAATGAATGAGCCACAGCAACTGGATAACCCACATCCGGTTACACCGACAACGGCAAGGCTAGCGGTACAACAACGGAAACAAGCTGCGCTCGATCGTATAAATACCTTAAGAAGTGCAAGAAAAGTTGACAGAAGTTATTAAGTATTAACATCGAACCGCGCCAGACGGTAAGATAGCTCCATGAAACTGTAGCATGACTAAATATCAAACTTCCCCTACGAGCCGAGCGTGTGGATATTGTATATATAGTCCAAGATGAACAAAATCGCAATTGTTTCTCAGCCACTTTTACCACTGAGGCAATCGAGTATGTTCGTCAAGGATCCCAAGTTCCAGAATTCAATTTTGACATGCGCATTGGTGATTTAGAAACTTACCATGACATTATTCCATCTGCGTACGCGCCAACCCCCAAAAAGACACTAGAAAACTATTATCAAAAGTGATTCCTGGAATCATATCAGTGTTATAAGTCTCTTGTACCTCAGGAGTTAAATCAGATATTGTTTTTGATGCACATTTAACTATGCCGATTTATTGTAAGTCCTCAGACATTGATAGGATTAAAAGTGCAACCCCTTTGTGGTCCACTTATAATTTATATCGGAAAGACATTGGCATTATCAACCTGGATTTATCAACAGGACCTGGAACGAACTGGGTAGCGCAGGTGGTAACATCTCAACATCGTTTATAATTTGACTTGACCACTGTCTTATTACAAACTAGACTGGACGGGAAAAACTTGGCTGAAGCGACCCAAAATGGGACAGTCAGAGACTCTCGTACATCGTGTTTATCAAAGACTAAGTCGAGGCACATACAAAATCGAGAACCTATAATAATGGCGATGAATTGACCGGAAACCTTATCATGAATGGAAATCAAATTTATCTGATGCGCGAACCTATCGATCATGATCTTGTTGAGACTAAGCAATGTGTGGATATAAAATTTAGTGACATCAAGGTCGTGGCTGGCAGTGATAAATATATATCTTGAGATTGTTATTGGAGTAAACTCTGGAATATCTTTTCTGCTGTATGTATAAATATTCACGGGTTTCATCCGAATGATGACTGGAGACTTGTTGCTGATAGATCGGGTATTATTTCTTTACTGTGTACTAGTCTACTGTAGAGTGGGGGTCTATTACTATTTAATTAAGAGTAAAAAGACAATTGGAAGCTGCTAATGCTGCAGTCAATATATTAGACGACAGATATGTTCTATTTAGGTCAAATTCTGATGACAACTCCTTATTTGATTGCAGGCTCGTTTAATATCAATAAGTACGAAATCGTAGCGATAACGGGGTACATGATAATGGAGTGTTATTAACTGTCTTTATAGTTAGTGTTATTAACCATCTTTGGAGATTAGATTTGCTATTATATGTAAGTAATGGATTCTGACCGCGGTGATAAGGTTAAATGGTGACTCGGCTGATATGTGATGCTGGCATTGAAAGTGATTTTGTTTTGCTTATCGCTGCATAACTGCGAGAAAATAGTGTGAACGAACTCTTGTATGCACTGAAATATAATCTTGTAAAGGGTCAAATAAAAATCAACAGTTGGAACCACTCTAATGTGCCAAAACCAGTTCAAATCATTGCACCAGGGATGAAAATTCTCAGGATTATTTCTACAACGAGGAAATGGAATTCACCGCTGAACCAGCCTCGGTTGCTATATTTAGCGAACATTGACTCAACTAAGAAAAGAAAGATCTTGACTCCTATTCAACAAGGACGCACTTGCAACAGTCCTTGGGCGAAGATGAGAACGACCGTTTCAGACATTATTAGATGCCGTAATCAGTATGGTTGTACATGCACGTAATGCCGGGCCTCAAGAACGCACAATTGCCAGAGATTTAAATATTTCCTAGGTCGTTACTTTTCTTTGATTGTAGGACAACTATACCAGCAAAAAAGGACCAAGGTCGGCATGTCGAGCAGTTATGCTATGCCATCAACTTATTAACAGAAGAATTATAGTGGACCCTCAATGTGATCGGCGTGATAAAATAGTCGAAGCAGAAAGGCAATGGCGAGATGAAGTCGTCAAGAGAACCTCGTTGCTCATGAAATACAAACGCGGTAGCTACTGTTGGGATTCACGACTGCGATAACTACTAGTGGTGCGCCATTCAGAATTGTCAGGGCTAAATCGATAGTAACCGGTGTCCTGGTGGTCCGATCAAAATAATTTTGATATGACTCCATTCACGAATACGTTTTTATTTAGAACTTCTCGTGGCACCAGAAAGTAGCATTGTTACGAGTAGCAAACTGTGCTTGGTGACTCTCAAGAATAAAACAATTATCATGGCTGAGTTCAAATGTTTCTGCTGAAAATGGAAAACTACCAATGTCTCCGTGCACAGATAATGAACCGAGACGATAACGACCAAAAAGAGGAAACTGAGTTTACAGACAGTACAAATTCAATAACTGTCTGCGTATATGCCCATTATAATACTACTCTCCCTCTAGCAGGATACCACCCCATTAGGGCTCATAGGCCAACACGCTGGGGAAAGTGACTACCCATAGGCAGAACACGCCATCGGCGCGCTGCACAGATTAAGAGGACTGCCCAACCCGCACAAACCGTTGCCAAGATCTCTGCGCGGGTCTCGTCCATTGTGCGGGTGATCAACTCATTTAGGTGGCGCTCACCAGATAATATGTACTTTTGAGAGAGTGACGTATGTAAGGTGAAGTAGTTCGCATTTAAAACATGCACAGTGGAGAGAATGTTGGCATATCTCTATGCTACATTAATGTAATGTGGATGATATTTCTTTTGGATATTGTACTTTTGGAAATTTTACATGATTTAAGTACACTGCTAACTAAAATGACTGCTCCCTTGTGTTAAAAAATCAGTCTGAATTAGTCTAAAGTGCACTATACATAGCAGCTATTAAAATAGGGAAAATGATTTTGCCAGACTAGACAATACCAGCTTCTGAAAGTGCAATGAATGAATTACCAAATATATAAATGTAAAAAAAGTTATCGGCTCTTTTTTATACAATTGACCTCTGAAGTTCAGGAAGTGAAAATGACCAAGTAGAGCTAGCACTTTTTTGAAAGGTGCACATTTGAAGTAAGGCCAAGCTGTATACTCAATAACCCATAGTACACCCATCAATCATACACCAAAATAAAGGGAATTAAAGGTTCTTTGCATTATACCTAAGATATGCAAGGTCTTTTTTAAATAGCCAGTGTAACCAGTGAGGAGAGCCGGGGAAATTCTTTTTCTATAAAATCCTAACCCTATGCAAAATGCGAAACTGTATAGCGCCACCTTACTGCCGTCTCGTCGAGGAATCTGGCAGCTACGCCACCTCGTACTTAGTCTCACTCCTTCAGGATGAGTAAAATCTTTTTTCCTCGGAGACGAATCGGTCCAGGATGGGACTGAGCTTGACCTCCGCTAGGACGCGGATTTCGTTGTGCCTCTTGGCCTTTGCAACAAATACGTGGCTGGTATGCAGGTCATATCTCAAGGACAGACAGCCTTGGCCGAACTGCGATGGGCGCGGACGACTATGGTGGTCAGCGGGGCTATGCCGGCGACACCACCATCTATGGACACGACAGTTATGGTTCAGTTCACGTAGTCGACCACGCACGGTGGTATTTCTTATAGAGGACAGCCTCTCGTCTGATATTCTCGTGAGTCGAAAGTCTTCCGGGTTGTCGAGGTTTAGGAACAGACTGATAGTTCATCAATGAACATTTTCAGTTACAATTTTAATTGCTCTCACGTGACCACAGATCTTCGTACAATCCCCATTTCACGGACTTCTAGCCTCTTTCATTGGTGCATCCGTACGACAGTAATGAAGTTGAGGTAGATGTCGCTGTTTTCCTGTGGCCTAGTGGTTATACCTCCAGTGGCCTAGTGGTTAGAGCGTCAGCCTCGGATAAGGGAGGTCGTGGGTTCTATCCCCGGCCGAGTCATACCAAAGACTTACAAAAATGGTACTAACAGCTTCCTCGCTCGGCACTCACCATTAAGAGGTTAGTATTAGGGCTGGTCGGCCTGGTGTCAGGATAAAGTGACTGGGTGGGACATCATGCTACATGTCTGTGTCATGATGCCCCAGTGCTATACATCGCTATAAACTGCCACACTGCAGACATCGTAGCGATATGACTGAAAAATTGTTAAAGCTTCCTGGACTATTATAGCTCCTGCGATGATGTGATCGCTGAAACGGCCGCCAACCAGCTCGCCGTTGGCTAAAGGAAATGTGTCATCAATGCTGATCTATAGCGATTGCAGGTGTTTTGTCAGAGGAACGAGATGCGACACAGCGTATCTTTTTCAAAAGAGAACCAGTACATACGCCCTTTACTGCAGATGAGCATGAGCTCTTCGTCGTATAGCTAAGGTGTAACAAGATAACTGGGTTGGATTTACAACCGAACACTTTTGATGGTGAGACAAATACAATGTTTAATTATGAATGACTTGAATGAGAAAAGAATTATGATTAATACGTGCGTGTACAAGATCTAAATATTGGACAAATTAACATAATCCGCACGAACCTAATAATGCAACAAATGAAAATACAAATAAATGACCGTATACAGTACAAAGACAAAGGCGAATGATTAACAGTAATTTCACAGGACGAAAAGAATAATGTGTTTTACTCAAATAGTAAAATGAATTCACTTAAATAGTGACCAATGCGGTATTTTCCTCAAATAGTAAAATGATGAAAACAAAGTGACAGATACCATACGAAATATCTTTACAATTCCAAACCACTGGGTATTACAAAGATTAGCCCACGGCAGAAAGGTTACATGTATGGAGTTACACACTCCGTCACCAGCACACTTGGCTACCAGTCACACTGCTCAATCAAGCAGTCAGTATTCCAGGTAGTCACCGACCACCATTAAATTCCTTGGTCAATCAAGCAATCAGCTCCCACCAATCGATCAGCAACGCCCTATCACCCGCTACTCGACCAGCAACACTGTTCACTCAGCTCTACGGCTGATATGGTTCAGCTTTACAGCTGTTATGGTCAACTTCTATGGTTAGCTCTACAGCTGGTACCACGTCTACTCCGATCAGCTGAAAATACATCTAACACTGTGTACTTTTCATGACACGGGCATATACGATAAAACGTAATGACGTTATATATGGTAAGATATACACATTACATTATCGGCACAATAATTACAAAACAATAAACAGGTTCATAAGTGAACCTACCCATGCCCGATAAGAATCCTAAGGTACTAAACGTTTCTTAAAAATGCAACTTTATATTGCTGATATAAATCTCTAGCTAAGTCACAAACAAGAATAGAAAATATATGCATTATGCTACGTAAGCCGAAGCTACATAGAAAATATGCAAAAATAAACGTGGTAGTACAATAGTTATAACTTATGCACAAAAAATTAATAAAGAACTCACATACCTCTACAGCTGAAGATGTGCAAGTCCTTAAGTAGACTGCTCACTGACAAAACGTTCCGTAATGTGAAGATTTAGTCTTACGGTGAGGCATTTATACACAGACGATGTAGTCATACATCACCTGTGCGCTGGAAGTATTCAGTTTTTCCCCTCGAAAGCACTTCGCACGTACAGTATAGGATGAACCGAACTCACTGTTTCGAAATATTGTACAATACACATAAATCACCCTTAGGTATCGTTGTACACACACACAAAAACGAAACCCGAGTACATGCATTTAATAAATAAAAGGATTTATATAATTCCGTGACACACAGTAGGTGTGAAGGTGAGGACGCTTGGACACTGTCTCTGGTGTTGTTGTAGCAATAATCACATACTGGCTTCCACGAAGATCTTACCGTTTGCAGTTGCAGCGAAAGTATGATTATTACCATCTGGCTTTGGCTAGACCTGGGATGCTCGGTCAATAGCTATCTGATCCCCGGCCTCGTCCCAAGTAAGCATGAGTCATTAAGTGCTGACCCTGAGATGGCGATGATACTTATGTACAAGCAGGCCGTATATTTTGCCCATTGTTGTACGCTTGTCTCTCAAGATGAATCCATGTGTCGTCGTCCTCGTGTCTGACAAGCGTCTCAGCCATGGCTTTTTGGTGTTGTCGTGGGTTCTTATTGTGGAAGCGAAGATGGATAATGTGTTCAGGGGACCTGTACGTCGAAACTGAAACCATTGCACCGGATGATGTCATCTGCAGTCAATAGGGGCACGCAGCTTGTCGAGAAACTCTCGTATTTGATGCCAGCCCCCTGGCCGCCACTATCGTTCTGCGCCTGCAGGATCCCACCCTTCACGCGATGTCCGGGCGGTTGTCGTGACACATGTGAGGTTTACCAGATCGATATCCGCAAATAAACTGAGATGATGGTGTTGTCGTTGTTGCTGAGAATGAACCCGCCTACGTTCTGCGTCTCGCAACAGCAGTAAAGCCCAGACGCGATTGGGGCCGAAGTCCCAAGGACCGCCAAGGCATAGGCCGAGAAACACACGTCCAGAAGCTAGCTCACAAGCTCCATAACAGCTTTGTTAGCATTTGTAGCACACTGGGATAAATCAAATGGTGGCAGTTAGTTTCGTGGCTAGCGCCTATAGATGTATACAGTCATGGTGCTGAACAAAGTAACGTAAAAGAAGTCGAGGCTAAAACATTTTAATAGGAGAACATCGTCTGATGTGTAAAACTGCAGACGCGAAATAGGGACGTCTCCAGTCGAAAATGATAAAAGGTAAGTTTCATAAGCCACATTTGTCAGTGGGACGGTATAACACACACACTTGGTTCTCAAGAAATATTGGTGATGATTTCAAACAGTATTGATGTTCATTCATGTTTCCCCTCCAGTCTGAAATATGTGAATAATATGTGAATATTCCAAAGGGATACTGATCCCCATAAAAGAAATTGCCTTACTTTAATCGGCTCAAGCCCAACCACCCTAAACTAACAATCTATTGCACTGCTATCAGAGACCTACGCAGTGTCAATATCATTGTCAAAAACATTGATCGGGTCAGTTTTGTATACAAGAGAATTTGCCATAACCATTGCTCTTGCAAACCTTGGAGACCTCTCCCAGCGTCTTGGGTGTCAGCGTAGCTTTCTGACGTCGTGTCCCTGAGCGTATGCATTTGATTTTAAGCACATGACGAGCTCTTTCACATAGATCTCTGGCGCCTACAAGCTCTAACACGATCTTGTTCTTGCCCATAATCACATATTACCCTCACTTTGGAGATCCAACGACTTGGCGATTTACATATTTTTCAAATGTTGCCAACGTTTTGTTTTCTAACCGTGTCGGCGTCACTGTAAATCAGTATCTATTATAAAGCAATGTGGGATATCATTAATTAATGTTTGAAATCAACACACTAATCATTTGAATAATTTTCTTCAAAACAACAAGATTTGGTAACGCTATTAATACGCACCAGCTTAATCATATATCTAGATACTGACATCGCAGCTTTCATGTTAAGCCATTTTAATATTTATATTGCTTTTCTTAAAATTGCTGAATCCATTACATTTCATCTTTGTATCATTATTTATGTTTGATAATAAATTTGATATCAGTATGTTGTGCTCGGAGAGCTAGTAATTATTTTTGTTTTCGTGTTCGTGGTGGTGATCACGGGTGGTTGTCGTCGTTACTACCATCACCACAGTCGTCAGATTCATCTTCAGCATCAGCATCGTAAGACACAATATAAGACATTTTTATTAAATTCAGATATTGCAACAAATAACATTGGTTGTGAACAGTTATACATGACACATGATAGCGTATAAATACACACACACAAACACACACACACACACACACACACACACACACACACACACACATACATACATACATACATACATACATACATACATACATACATACATACATACATGGGGCCCCGAGTGGCCGAGTGGTCAAAGGCGCTCATCGTTAATGATCACTGCCATTTCACCTCTGTCTGCATGGGTTCGAGTCTCGGGTTCGGCTAATGTAGGTATGTGAGAAAGATTGCCAGTAGCTTCTCGTGGCTTCCGGGGTTTTCCCGGGTTCTTCCTCCACCATTAATACTGTCCGCCATGTATAGCTTATCCTTTCTGCAAAATGGCGTTAAACCCTACAACATACATACATGCACACATACATACATACATACATACATACATACATACATACATACATACATACAAGAGCCCAACGCTGAGCAAAATCGAAAGATTGCAAAACGTATTCTGAACAGAATAGTAAGACCACGCTCGATCACTCACGTATCTGGAGCAGCTTGCGGAAAACCCCCAGACGTAACCCATCCAATCTCGCTGGTCCACACCTGGGGAGCAAGAAGCCAGTAAAAAAAATCCTTGCTTTACTGATAAATATGTCCCCATTACGATTTGTACATGGTCGTTACTGGGGACAGATATGTATATATAGGGTTGTCTTTGGGGGAGGTAGCCAGATATGGCTCACAAAGTGTTTGGGGGCTTCTCAAGTGTATCGTTATAATATATCACGCCCATAACATACAGACATACAGCTTGATACGGCTCTGGTGCCTCGGAAGCGGGAGGTCGTGGGTTCGAACCCCGGCCGAGTCATACCAAAGACTTACAAAAATGGTACTAACAGCTGCCTCGCTAGACGCTCAGCATTAAGAGGTTAGTGTTAGGACTGGTCGGTCTGGTGTCAGAATAATGTGACTGGGTGGGACATCATGCTACATGTCTGCAGCATGATGCCCCAGTGCTAGACATTGCTATAAACTGCAACACTGCAGACATCATAGCAATATGACTGAAAAATTGTTAAAGCTACGTTAAAAATCCAAATCACACACACACACACACACACACACACACACACACAGAGAGTTTGCTGAAGAACCCCTTTTTCTTTTCTTTTCATGCGTCGCGGATTCGAGTCGAAAAGAAAGTAACTACTTACGCTCATCGAGATTTATTTCCATCGATTGACTGGCTACGACGGTAAATTGGCCGTTTCTAGCTGCAGATTTGCACTGTTTGCATAGGTTTACACACACACACACACACGCTTATTTTAAGTATAACACACTAACGGATATATTTCTTTTGAATGTAAGCAGATGAGATGGTGTTTGATGGCACACCAGAATAACAAAGACCATCCCATAGCTCGGCATCTGGAGCAAGGTGGCTTGCCCAGTGAGACACACAATACAAATTGACCGTCATGTGTTAAGAAATCACTGGAACACATAACCCGTTCGATCATGGTTAACTATATATCTTGTAGATAAATTATGGATGATAGTATCTGCATTACTTGAAGAATGATGTCATCATAATCGATCCACAACACTGGTAATTTTCTCAGTACATGTACAAATATCGAGGTAATTCGTATAGCATGTGCGTGTTGAACAGTAACATTGTACACAGTTCTGTAAGGTGCGTGTATTTTTCCATGGCATTTGACAGGGAATAGTCATCCTTATCGGAAAGGAGGAACTAAAAGTTTAATCTTATGAACGGAACATGTCATTCATTGTCTGGTCACCAATTTGGATTAGATGAGAGCAAACATAATTGATAACCATTCCCTTTTTACCATTTCCGTCACAATGTTCTACCTTTTGCCAAAATGTCTATACAGATTTTTCAGTTCGCCAGTGAACGATGACATCTATCGCAGAAATCTGAATTCCAATATAAAAAAAGTCACTGTAGCTAATAACATCCAACATTTTCTCTGCAATGATATTATGGGGTTTTATTTGCGAAGATGCACAACTTAAAAATAGTCTTTCATATTGCATTCTAAGTTCGTCTGTCTGATCTAGCATAAGGGCTATCACTGGAGCAAGAGATCACAATAATATCTTTCTTGTAATGTATACAGCACGGAATGCTAGAAAAAAGGTTATAAACTATTAGTATATCATACTGTGATCAGTCCATGGCGCAATAATACGAATATATAAACATTATTTCAACTGCAGGCTTATAGATCTATGATGAATTTCTACACATTCATTAATCATAAATGACATAAGAAAATAACGATAAAAAGTATTAATAGTGCCTGTTTTCTAAATGAAATTAAAATGGTACACAATTTCATCGGTATCCTTCCTTTTTTCCATTCCCCTCTCCCTTCTCTGCGTAAGGGACAAAAAAGAAAGCAAAAATCTGGAGTGAGAGAGAAAAACATATGGCGCTGGACGAAAACATTAAAACCAAGTAACCTACAGTAATCTGGTTCTTCGTAACGATATGTTTCCGCTTTCCTTGAGATCTATCTACAGGGTATAATGATAGTGATAATAATATCAATGATACATAGTTGCAATATAGATGCAATCGCCAGTCGACACTAGGCCTATATGTTAAATTTGTCGGTTACGAGGCACACATACTGTAGCTTATTTAATGCTTTCTTGTTTTGTTGTTGTTTCTTAAACCTATTATAATGTTCTAAAACTCGTTTATTATTAAATATAAAAATGTCCAAATTGTCGCCCCGCCCCCTCCCCCTTTCTCTCTGTCTCTGTCTCTCTCTGATTAACGTAGCTAGATACGGTCGAAAATGTATGAAAATACGAGCGTGTGCCATACGATGATGTCTCTGGACCTATGAATGATGGTAACCGTCCAAGAGAGAGAGAGAGAGAGAGAGAGAGAGAGAGAGAGAGAGTTTTATAATCTTTAGACATGTTAATTAAAGCAGAATAATGACTTAGATGAACAGATATTTTATTTACCTCTTGTTGGTTTGTCATTTCGCTTAGTTTCTATTCCACGCTAATTTCCATACGCCAGTACGTGATTGCCTGACAGTTCAGATTCAGTGTTTATAGTGCACTACTTTCTTCATAAAATCCATATTTCATGTCTAAATCACGAGTGTGTCTTATATTGATTTAATAAATCTGAATTAAAAAAAACGAAACTCAAAAAGAAAACAATCAGCTTATCAATTTGAATATGTGTGTGTGAACAACAAGAAAAATCGTTGAACTACCTTTTGTAGCGAAAACACTCGCAGGGATGTGAGTTCATTCACTCGCTCAATACACTGTTACATATCGTAATTCCATTCAAAGTGCAGATATGTGTATCTGTATGTGATGTAAATAAAATATATGTCAAATGTGTACGCTGTATCAAGCCTCGTTTCTTTCTAATGAAAACTGTATACATCTCGTGGTATATCATTCATACAGCGTGCATACTATATATATATATATATATATATATATATATATATATATATATATATATATATATATATATATATATATATATATATATATATATTGCATGGCTTATGGTGGCAAAATTATTTATTTATTTATTTATTTATTACAGTGTAATTGAAATCTCCTTTCAGTACGTTTTTGAATGCACCATATTTTTACAGGTGAATGAAATATCCGTCATTTTCTTTCTTTTTTAAATACCCTTCGAGCATGCATATTAGATAGAATATGTACATACGAGTCAAACATTTACTTTTCTAATACCCTTCAAGCAGACATATTAGAT